>VXAX01006118.1:173072-236272 GCA_013399835.1 Leptocoma aspasia | reverse complement strand
TTTTTTTTTTTTTTGCAAAGCACTATAGAAGGTCTTAAACATTTGCCAAGCTTTCTTGGATCAGGCATTCTGAAGTCATAGACACAGTCCTAAAAGGAGCTGCTTAAAGGTTCCTGTATCTGTCCTGCAATTGGTCTTCACTTCTTGACGTATGTACGTATGTAATTTTAACACCTTGATCTTCCCACAGCAATGAAAAGATCCTCTTCCATTTTCCTGACAGCAACGGCGTGGTCTGTCCTTGTGTCACTGACAGCTATGCTGCATCGTAATTGCTATGATCTTTTCTTACCTCCTGCCATCTGGGTCCAGCCTTTCATGCCCATTGAGTTGTCATGTTCATCTCTCTAAAACAACTCCCCGAATCAGTGCTTCTCCTGGCTTGGCTTTTGTGGTTGTGTGTGTTTCTTTTCTCGAGTCTCTTTATTCAGTGTTTGTGGATGCTGAATAAGCCATTGTGAGCCTTGCGCATCTCCTCGTTCCTGGAACATCCCCATCGTTGTGGAATTATCAGTGGCCAAACCGCTTGAGTTCATCATTCCAGTCTGGCATTGTTGGCACCCGCTGCTTCCCAGGCTCCATCACCATTGTGTATCTGTTTGGTGGGGTTTTCACAGTCAGTCTCAAAGGCAAAATGAGCTTCAACCACAGAAATTATTTGGCTCTGTTCCAAAGACTCGGTAAAACTAACCTACAGAAAATTTGAAGACTGCCCAGCTTGCTTCTTCTGCTGGTGCTCTGAGCAGGAGGAGGTATAGTGAGTTGAAGTCCTGTGCATCCCTTTGTGAGAGCATTATCTTGTGATCTGACGTGAGCCAGTCAGTGCAGAGCTTTCCTGACACTGTTTTCTGAGCTGTTGATCTTCAGGGTGCTGGGTACTGTATGCTCCTTTGCTATCCAGAGGTCTGGTATCCAAGTGCACATCCACATCTGCTTGTCTACTTGCTGCTTCTGCTTCCATCTTCTTCTTCATTCTCTCTTGGATAGCCAATTACAAATAAACAGTATTTTATTTATGCTAAAATGAAATACCATTATTTGGCAACTTGCATACAGTACAATGTTAGAAGTACTATAGAAATCCAGAACTCAAGCTTCCCAACCTATGAGTACAGAAGTAAGTTTCTGTGATTGTGCTATATTTAAGTGTTTTGATGTAAATATCAAGCACCATGACAATTATTACAATATTGTCATTTACTCCTGTGTTTACAAAGAACCACAAGACAATTCAGAGCGATCCAAAAGACGACTTGTGATTCAGAACTATTATGGGGAGTAGGATCTCTGCTTGAATTTTTTTTCATTATTAAGAATATTAATCAATATTTATAAATGAAGTGAATGTATGCATATGTATGTTTGAATCTTTGTGTGGGTGTATGCATATTTATATATAAAGGAAAGAGACATAAAACCAATTAAAAGCTAAAAGACAGATGAAAGCCACCCCACAGTTCTTACAGTTTTGTTAGAGAAAAATATGTTGCAACAACTTCAAAAATACTGTGTACATAACATTTAATGTGCCGTATGTCTTTTGATGAAACTTCTATTCCTTTTCTGTCCCCCAAGATTCAGTAGTTCAGTATGGTTTACCTCTGAAAATAAGCAAAAAGCTGATCTTGTTTGCTTTTTCCTCTGTAGATTGATATGATTCTAGCATAGCATATGAAGGGTCCTTTGTGGCATCAGTGACTTTGCTGCAAATAGGAAAACAGATCAAAAAGTAAGAAAATGTCACAGTCCTGAATTGTAAATTATTTCAGTAAAGAACCCACTGTTGTTTTCCCTTTTCTTTCTCCCATTCCTTTTCCCCTCCACTCTTTTTTCTCCTTTGATCTTTCCCATCAGACTCCCTCCATGCAGATAGCAAAATTATTTTTACCAGTTAAGTAAGACCTGGCAATTGGGAGTTAGCACACATCAGCTAATTCCTCATTAATATTTAGAGGACAAGGACAATTTAGACCGTCTGTTGACTTGGCCCTTTATGTTCCAAGGTGAGACTCTGAATTCCTGATTCCAATCGAGTTTTGAAAAGTAAAATAAGGAAAAACCCTGATACCAGTTCTTCAGTGAGGAGCCCTGGAAACCCCCAAAAAGATTGCAGGGAAGAAAATAAGCAAAAATGTATGTATGTGAGGAGAATGTTAGATAAAAGCAAAAAGAAATTAATATCAAAAATTGCAAAAGATTTTAAAAATATTTCTAACTGTGTAGATGATAGCCTTGTTCCTAATAAAGCCCTCTTGTTCCATAAACAGATATATGTTTCTGCAATTTTAGATTTCAGTATTCAATTTCTAGTTCCCCTCTGAGAATAAACAACCTCCTTTAATGAAATTACAGAGTAAAAACACTTCAAAATAATTTGCTTTGTCTCTTGCTTTGGTTTATTTAAGGTAATGCATATTTGCTTCATAATCACTTGCAGTATTGTATTGGAATGAATCCTCTGAGGTGCTGAGAGTACACTGCTCTCAGTGAAGTAAATCCCATTTACATATACTTAGCTCTTGCTGATGGCCTTGCCTTTTTTTGGGAGCTACTCTTGTTGAATAGAGTTGCTTTTAATGATGTTTCCTATTTGGATAAAAAAATCAGACTTCTAACTCTAGGGGTGGTTTATTTTTCTAGCATTCCTGTCAGCCTCTTGTTAGCAAGAGAATTACAATAAAACAAATCTATATATTTATTTCCTATTCTAGAATAAATATCCACTTGTTCTGTTTAATGCTGCTCAGAGGCTGATCAGCTCATTTACCTACTATCCATTTAGGCTGTGAGCTTGCATTTTTTAAAGTTCTTGTTTATGTTAGTAGATTTGCCACAGTTTTTCCTGTAGGATTAGATTGAGCAGAATTTAAGAAAATCCCTTATCCAAGGCAGCTTCTTATCATGTTCAAGTTTGATTTAGAGCCCTACAGATAAAATCAGCTGCATTATCAGAAAATTTGCCAGAGTCTTAAACTTCTGAACCAGACAGATATGCAGTGTCATGTAGAGTAGCAGCCACGTGCCTTTGAACACTGTCCAAAAGTGTGGAATAAATAGCTAAAGCACACTCCAAACACACTCTTTAGCTGGATCCAGCTTCCAATTATTTTCCAAGTCCTATTTATCTTAACATAATAGGCTCAACTGTGGTACCCAGAGAAGGATTCCTATATTCTGCTGAAGGTACAAGAGAGTGTAGGTAAGACTGTGAGTTTATCGAGGAGTTCTTGCTTGGTGAATTGAGGAGTTTAGCAGGAACAGGAAGGGGAAAAGGATGGAGCCACCCCATTAATTTTGGGTAGGACATGATGAAAATTGACATAATACCTGGAATGGGAGGGTGGATACATAGAAGTATGAACAAATACAGGTATACTGCAAAATAATTATACATTTGTTTGTAATCAGTGATAAGAGTAAGGTAACCAGAAAGAGCCAGTCCTCATCAAATATTAATGAGCCTCATTATTTATCAGAGAATAACAGTGAGCATCCAGCAGTTATTTCAGATGAGCTCACCAGCAGTTTCCCTATCAATTTTGCCTATGGATCTTAGATTTAATAAAAATAGCTTAAATGTCCTACTTTGCTTTTAATTAAGGCTTAATCACTCTAAACTACCTCACAGTATAAAAGCAAGTTGGTATCGTGTGGGCAGTATCAAGTTGCTATGTATTAATTCTATAGGCTCAAAGGAAAATCAGGTAGTTTGAAGTTCACCTGTTCTTAAAAGTGAGCAAGGCCATCTTTCATTGAATTTGGATTAAGAGCAGTTACTTCAGAGCCACTGATGGGCTGTTTCATTTCCCTGAAACAGAAAGCCTTTCTGGAGTATTTTCCTTTGTTTAAAAGTTGGCAATCAGAGAGAACCTTTGCATTTAAAATGCTTAAGAGAATTGAAGAAGTGTTGATTTGGGGTTTGGTAAACAGAGCAATCTCTTTCTCCTGAACCAGGTAAGAATTGAGGATCATGTGAAAGAAAGGGAGAGTTGGTAAACTGACAAAACTGTTGGGTTTCTTCTTGTCAAGATTCTCAGGAGTGCAAAAAGGTTACTCAGCTAGTGACAAAATGAGTTTTGCTATAAATTTATAATAGAAATGGAACAACTGGCTCACATATCCGTGTCTCTAAACTGTAGAGAAGTGGGTAAGGAGCTGCCTGCATGGTCACTCTCAAAGAGTTGTAGTGAAGGGCTCACTGTCCAAGTCAACACCAGGCATGAGTGTGTTCCTCAGGGGCTGGTGGTGGGACTGGCACTGTTTAACATCTTTGTCACTGACATACACTGTGGGGTCAGGTGCACCTTCAGCAAGTTTTGTGACAACACCGAGCTGTGTGGTGCCACTGGCACGCTGGAGGGGAGGGGTGTCATCCAGAGGGGCCTGGACAGGCTGGAGAGGTGGGTCTGTAAGGACCTCGTGAAGTTCAGCAAGGCCAAGTGCGGGGGCCTGCTGCTGGGTCAGGGCAATCCCTGACACAAACACAGGCTGGGAGGAGAATGGACTGAGAGCAGACCTGAGAAGAAGAGNGGCATGAGTGTGTTCCTCAGGGGCTGGTGGTGGGACTGGCACTGTTTAACATCTTTGTCACTGACATACACTGTGGGGTCAGGTGCACCTTCAGCAAGTTTTGTGACAACACCGAGCTGTGTGGTGCCACTGGCACGCTGGAGGGGAGGGGTGTCATCCAGAGGGGCCTGGACAGGCTGGAGAGGTGGGTCTGTAAGGACCTCGTGAAGTTCAGCAAGGCCAAGTGCGGGGGGCCTGCTGCTGGGTCAGGGCAATCCCTGACACAAACACAGGCTGGGAGGAGAATGGACTGAGAGCAGACCTGAGAAGAAGAGCTTGGGGGTGTTGGTTGATGAAAAGCTCCACATGACCCAGCAATGAGCACAGGCAGCCCAGAAACCACACATTCCCTGAGCTGTGTCCAAAGCAGCAGGGGCAGCAGGGGAGGCAGGGGATTCTCCCCATTTCCCAGGCACCCAGCCACAGTATGAGGTCACAGTCTTCAGCTGTGCCAGAGGAGGTTCAGGTTGGACATCAGGAGGGATTTCTTCATAGAAAAGGTGATTAGACGTTGGGATGGGCTGCCCAGGGAGGTGGTGGAGTCACAGTCCCTGGAGGTGTTTAAGGAAAGACTGGACAAGGCACTCGGTGCTGTGGTGGTGCTGGGTCATAGGACGGACTCAATGAGCTCAGAGGTCTTTTCCAACCTAGCTGATCCTGTGATTCTGTGGAAGCAGAGGGTAAAGAACAGCACTTAGGAAATAAGGAGGAAGTAAGCCAAAGAAATAGGAGATATGAAATGTTCAGGGGAAGAAAGCCAAACCAAAAGCAAGACAGGAGTATGAAATCAAAGAATTGCAGTGTTGGGAAAGGACTGAGATGAAGTCAGGACCATAAAGCTGATTAACTCCACAATAATCTCTATTTTCCTAATACAACAAGCAGGGAGAGAAAATAAAAAACTCGGAGTCTTTATTTTGACATTGTGAAAAGACAGCTTCCAGGCCAGGAAGGCTGGGGCTGGCTTGTGAAAGTGAGACCTTGATCTACACGGTATATTCAAGTAGCTCATGTCATCTGCTTTGAGAGTCATTAAAGACATAAAAAATACAGAAAGATGCTTTAGCAGGACAGTTTGGCTTGGAGATATGTTTAAGTAACCTCTGCATAAGTGTTTGAATGTATTCAGATATATTGATATGTGTGAGGGTGAAATACAGCCATAGCAAGTGCACTCAGTTCCAAAATACATGGCTATGTGAAGCATATATACTTATACAGGTTTGGAGAAACCTTTATCTGAAACCTTTATTGTTTGAACTGACTAATTTAGGAGTCTCCAACTCGTGCTGGCACAGAATGTCCCTCAGTACACTGTCCATGAAAGGACTACCTGATGATGTGGTAACATAAAAAAAATTATCATCCTGACACTGAGTCAATTTACTACTCCTAAAGGACGAAGGCACCAGTGAGTTATGCAGGTTAATCAAAATGAGTGCTGATAAAATCCCTCATGGTCATATATTCATTATATATGATGTATTTTACAGAAGCTCTGTCTTAGGGCTTTCTCAAAGTTAAAACAGTGAAGAATTCCTAATTATCCTATGAAACATATTAAAGCTGAATAATTTTTAAAAAGAGGCTTAAATAGAAGTACCTGTAGTGGTTCTAAAGCCATTTGCAATACCTCTCTCTAATATTTGACAATAATAAGTATTTAGTTCATTATATGTAGCTTGCCTGTTGCATCCCAGTAAAGGGAGCATGGACCAGGAGCTCGGAGAGTTTATGCACTTGGCTTCCTTGGAGGGATTCAAGCCTGGAGTAGACAGTGTAGCAGCTGAGCGGATCTAATGTTGGTAATCAACTCATTTCAAGTTAAAAGTTATACAAGAGTCCTCCAGAGGTCTCTTTTAAGTGACGTTTGTACAGTTTTGATTCAGCCAAATGAAAGATCCTGCAGGATCTTGTTCCTGTGTCAGGGAGTTCACAGGGCTTTGCCCTTGTAAAAAGTGCTTTGGGTTGGATGATAGTGCATACTCTGAGCTTTGGGCATCAGGGGGAGCATAACTGTGATCCACAGAAAAAACTGTGCAGAAGCCTCTGGAAAGGTTAATTTATTTTTTCTTAGTGTATGGCTGTTCCTTCAAAGAACATGGATGGTGGCAGACAGAGTTTATGTAACGTAAAGCAGATGAACAGAGCTCAAGACACAACTGAAAAATCTAACAAGAAAACATTTTATGTGCAATAACCTCGGTTCTTTTGAAGCTCCAAATTTTTTATATAAGGCTATATTTAGGATTAAGAAAATATGTCAATTTATATGAATGCATGTATAAATACACATAAATATGAAACTATATATCCTGCATAAATGGAAAGATGTTATCTAGAATCTAATTTGCAAAGCAAAATTCCACTGCACTTGTCTTCATTATAATATATTCATGGAGACAAGAAGCACACACACCATCTATATGTCTGCATTCAGTAGGTTTAAATTTGGACAGGTCAGACTTTTATCCTTATTAAGAAGCATTTTGGCTCTGGGGAATATGCTCTTGTGCTTTATCAAGTGACTGATATTCATGCATTTGTGAAGATTAAATTTATTGAAATTTCTCATTAGAACAATTTTCTGCAAAGAAAAGCATTTCTGACACCAAACAATATTAAGCCATTTAATTCCTTGAAAACCATGTAAAATGTTACAGATTCAAGACTGAGGCTTGAAACAAATATGACCACAGGAAAGGGTTAGAGCATCGAAGGAAATACTATTATATGTGCTTCATTACATAGTGCATTTGCTTTAAAAATAGCAGCCACTCAAGAATTCAAAGCTCGCCTGCTACAGTGGTTACAGCTTCACTTCAGCCTGTTTTCCTATTCCAGGCCATGCTGAACGAGCTGGGAAGAAAATGGGAATTTAATGGCTTTGTGATACACAAATTACACCAGCATTACAATAATTAGCAGGGCTCAAAGGTCATTCTAACACACCCTAAGATATGACCCCAAAGGATTATTCCTGTAAGAATTACTATAAAGAAAGAGAGGACTTTGGTGCTGTCTTATGTTCACTTGTTTTCCTGTCTTATTGCCTTTAAAAGAGATACTTTGGGACCAAGTGTCACCATTTTGTATTAAATAAGAATTCCTTTCCCCTGGGGCATTCTCAGTTGCCCTTGCTAATGCCCAGCATAGATTTGCTAATAGATTCATCCCAAGGCCATAAATGAAAATGAGGTTTGTTTCTTGCACGTGGAATTACGGGGACTGAATTTCCATAATGACAGATTTAACCCACAACAGGAGATTTTGGATTGTGTTTCTTATACAGAAGTACATCTTGTAGCTCTTACAATTATTTAACTCCTTGAGTTGGAAAGCGGTGACACTAAATCCCACTTCTAAAAGTAGTATCAAATAGTGCTTTTACAGACATTAAAAGAGTAACAACTAAAGTTCAGACTCTGATATCAGTTTACTTTGACTGTAACTGTATTTCTTGACAACCAGACGAGTAACACACACACAGAACTATTCACAGACAAGATGTGCCCTCAAGGAAAAACATCAGCAGATTTTTCCAGCCTGAACAAAATCAACTGCAAATACTGAACAGAACAGCTTACAACAAAACTTTTAATAAAATCTGCAAAAGAGATGTGTTGCCATTAAATGAGGGAGGTCATAATGGCTTTTAGGAAGAAAGCTAACTGAATGAGGAAGGTTAAAAGTAGCCTTCTATCTTCAACCCCTGAAATATATTCTTCCACACTTGGGATATATTATTATTAAAATGATTATTTATGTACCTCATAGAAGCAAAGGAAGAATAGTTCTGTTATCACATCTAATCTTACATGACTGATAAGCAGCTGCTTCAACAAAAAGGGTTTGTTTTGTATAATGTAATTAAGACATTGATATGAAGTTAAAGTAAAAAACTATCCAGTATCAGAAAAATCAATCCTAACCTCTTACTGTTAGATATTCTCAAAAGCTTTCTCTTAACATCAGTTCTTTCTGATTCTGACTAATACACCATCAAAACCTTGTGAACTGGGTTACTAGGCAGGTAATAGTGTGTCCAGAAACTGAGATGAAGTATACAAGTAATGTCTCCTGAGTCTCATCAAAGACCAAATTAGAATTCTGTTAAACTGGATTAGAGCATCAATACCTGAGCCAAAAGACTGCAGAAACATTCTCATTCCCTTTTTATACCTGCAACTGGGTTCAACATTTCCATTGTCAAAAAGTTAGAGAAGTTACAGCTTTCCTCAGTGTCAGGATGTTCTTTATTTCTTAAGTCCTTAACTGTGACAGATAATGTACAAAAAGGATTTTTCTACTTATTCATCGTGCTGATGCCCTGGAGCAGTGGCCCTCTTTGGCTCAGAGGTGTGTCTGTGTTAAGCTCTCAGATTTTTATGATATGTGTCACTTCGGCATTTTTACACAGCCTTTCCCAGCTTTCGTTTCAATTCCTTACAACCCATCCTTTTTTACCTTCTGTGTCTGTACCAGTCTGGGAAATGCTTCTTCAGGGCTGGTTCTCTCTGCTCAAACTTCACAGGCAGCACCCAGAGGTGCCTGTGTGGTGCCTGCCTTTCCCACCACGGGTTCATCCTTTTAAGCAAGAAAGAAAGCCCATTGGGATTGTTTTTCCATCAGATCTTTGAGGTCAGACTAAACATGGACCCTTACTTTAAGTTGATTTTTGGTGCCTGGGTGCAAGTGATTAAATCAATTACTTGACCATTATTTGCATTGTTTTCTTATGCTGTTAGGCTTAACTTACATCCCTTAAGAAAATATTTGATATTAAAGTCTTCATTTACTGTCTCTTTGCGTTTCCATGCATTAATTTAATTAATCTTAATTGTGTTCCTTGAAGCATTTGGAAGATTTATGCACTTTCTTGAATGTATATACATTTTTAAAATGCTTTCATGAGGTGTATTCTTTCTCTGCTTTTATTCAGTAATGTGTTTAAGTCTATGTGCACAGCTCAGTCTTAACTTTGCTCTTCACTTTATATTCTCTTCATCAACTACAGATATCATAATGAGCAGGTTAAAACGAGATTTCAGATTTAAGTACTACTAGCCCCAAAATACCATCTGGGGTATAATCTGCCAATCTATTGAACTGTTTATATCACGTTATCATGGTGGAATTTTCCATATTTCTCCATATTTCTTCTCTTTTTACTGGAGAATGTCCTTGGCCATACTCAGTCTTCCAGGATTTAATTGTGCTTTTTCCATATGTTTCATCCCAATAAAAGACAATTTAATTCTTTATCTCTCTAAACTCTCTCTTTGCAAGATCTTAGAACTGCTGTTACATGTGTAATTTTTATGATATTTAAATTTGTATCCTCTGAGCATCCTTCTCTTTATCAGAAGGAGCAACCTCACATAGACTCCATCAGGTCTGATGGTCACAGGAGTTCAAAATATGTTCCTACTTTATTTGGCAAAAACAACTGTGGTGCAGTAGTCAAGCCATAGGTTCCCTAAGTTATGAATTCACTGAATACTACTTGGTACTTTTTATCATATAAAAGCCTTGAAAAATTGGATTTTTCTTTTCGCTTTAGCAGGCCATTAGACATAAATATTAATAAGTAGTCGATGAAGTACAGGGGACCAGAGGAGGCTTTCCTCCTCTCTGTCTTCAAACGTGCAAATAGTTTGTAATCAAGAGATGATGTACAGAGAAAACAGTTAAATTATGAACAGCACTATCATCACTTAGCATTCCTCAGCTGCAGCCTAGTTTTGCATTGTGCTCCTGCAGTTACATCTCATCTCTAACAGCCACAAGAACTCTTCATTTCGCCCACTGGGCACCTGTTTTTGTTGAGTTTTTAATTCCACAAATGCACTGCTTTAAAGCAACATCTGCAGAGAGTGCAGGATAAGCACGACGATAAAAGTTTTGAAGGTTAAGAAGGAAAATTCTTGACTCTGTTGTTAGAAGGAGTGACTGGTACTAGACATGAGTCACACACTTCCTTTTTTCAGTAAAATTAAAGGAGAGAAAAACAAAGAACACACTGACAGAGCAGGAAATGCACATTAATCATTATTAAGACAGAAAAACTAATCATGATTAGATTACAATTCACATGAACCTTGTAGCACCAAAAAGCCTGAGGGAAAGCATCGATATTAACTCCATGTGCTTATAATAGATACCCTTAAAGGACATTTAAGGAGTATGTATATTTCCTCTTCCAAAAGGCAGGCTCTTATGCTAGCAGTTTTTACTGGCACTGAATAGTCCCCCATTCTCTAAGCAGTTTTATTTAATGGAGATAGGTGTAGCAGCAGAAAAAAAAATATACTATTTTTTTAAACTTTAGTCTACAGCTAGGTTATTAAGAAAGTCCCAGTAGATAATATAAGCAATTACGTTTACTCCCAAACCTGCTTTTCCAGAATTTGGTTGATAAAAATACCATTTACAATAATGTAGACTGAATATCCCATTTTAAGTCTTCTAGTTTCAGTCCTTGTTTGAAAAAAAAGTGTGCCTATGTTGTTTGAAAAAAAAAGTGTGCCTCAGCCTGAATGGCTGTCATTGTCAAAAAATGTACATTTTTAAAAACATCACCTCTTTGCAATTTTATTGCTATTTTCTGGAACTTGAAAGTGTGCTCTGTAAATAAATGTATGCCCAGAATTTTTATACTTCCCTCACTTGTTCTTTCAGCACAGTTTGTCCGTTCTCATTTTCAATGCAAGAAAACCATAATTCTTTTCCTGGCCTCCCTCATGGAGTGGTGTAGGAGGCCCACCCCTCTGGATTACTGTACTCAAGGGTCAATCCACAGGTGTGAATTGGATGTTTTTCCCACATGGGGGAACACAAGTGTAATTCCTGTTGCAATCACTGGAATTTTAGCTGTTTGCACTGGCGTGGATGCTTTTTGTGCAGTTTGGCTGTACAAAACCATGCATAAAATAGATTTACTTGGGAATCTATTGACCAAATTCACGCCCGATCTGATGTCAGCCAGCGTTTAATTGGGATAGAGCTTTCTGTCCTCTCTGGTTGCCATCCAGAGGTGCCAAAAATGTTCCCCTTTTGAATCAGCTGAGCCTGTGCTGTGGGAAGGAGTGAGAGGAACCCCCAGCCAGTGGGGTTACTCATCGTGGAGGAGGCCCTGTGTCCTTGGCCAAGCATAGCTCCTTCAGCACACGTTCCCCTCTCTCCTCACCTCTACGCTACGGCACAATATTTCTCTTGCTCTCTCTCTCACTATCTCTTTTCTGTATCTCTCGGAAATCAGACTGGAGTTCAGAGCACTTTCACTGCCTTTTATGAGGTAGAGTGTGATGTCATAGATGGGGGCAGGGCTAGTCAACTTTCCACCCACCCACCCACCTGTGCTGAGGGAGCTACGCTTGAGACTGGAAGCGGTGACTCCTCAACGGTGAGTAACCTCCTGTCTCATCTATGTCTTTGTAGGTCTGGGGGTGGAGGGAAGACACGTGAGAACGGGGGATTTTTTTTGATAAGTTTCTTTTGTTTTTGTTTTTGTTTTTTTTTAAATTAACCATAGGACTCACAGAGTTAATTGCATGTGTTATCTTAGTCACCTGTGGAGAAGTGTTTCCTCCCTGTCCAGAGAGTTAACTTCACCTGCAAGGCAATTTCTCTGCACAAGTGGTCCATTGGCTGATGGTTAAACTGATCCATCAATGTTTATCTTGCCCTGTGTGAAAAGGCAGGCTCTGGTCCCCTTGAACTCATTTGCTAAACTTCAATTAATTTAATTACAGTATTTAATTATGGTGCAGGGCCATAATTTTCCTGAAGTTATTTATGATTAAAGATAGATGGTGTTATTTATATATTTATCATTATTAACTGTGGATAATGGCTGTTTATATGGGACAGGATTTCTTTTTTTTTATATTCTCTATTAATGTTTTTATTCACTTTATCCAGAATACTTATGAAGTTGTGTATTGACAATAAGCCAATTATAAGAGCTTTTTCATAGATGAAATAAAATTCAAAGGTAAATTGTGAACATTAAGCAGAAAACCCAGAAGAGATGTAACTCAGACTTAGCCTTTGAAATTGTAAATCAAAGCATTTGATTTTTTTTCTTTGATAAGAACTTGAGATGGGCAGGGATGCTGCTGACTGAATTTCTTGGTGTGTTTTTTGTCTCATTACCTAAATGTAATGATTTTGCTTTAAAGCATTGTCTTGTTACCTATTTCCCTCAGCCCCAAGTATTACTGCTTCACTGTTTTAATATCCCTCAGCATATTAAAAAAGACAAGATGGACTACGAAGACCTTCCTTTCTTGTTCTGCCTCCTGGGTATCTATTAAAGCTGTCAAGATGTCAAAGCTCTCATCCTAAAGGGCAGAAGGAGGATCATGTGAAGATTTTGGGCCCTAGGGATACTGCAAATCTTGCTGTTCTTGTTCATTTAAAGCTCTTTACCAGCCTCGTGTGGGGTCTGCTCATATCCCAGCGAGAGGCACTAAAAGGCAGCAACACATCCTCAACAAATCAAAGACGGAGAGTTCAGTCCCAGCCTTTTCAGCAGAGGGGGTTCATATTTGATTGATGAAGTACTTGTGTTTCCAGGTGGCTGGGTGGCTTTGAGCAGCTGGGTAAGGGTGCAGACCATTCCATCGTCTGGTCAGTGGCATTGGCGGGAGATGGTCCATAGTGATGGATAGATATTCCTCTCTCATGGCTCGGGGATGCTCTTTGACATCTAAATGGAGTTCAGGGAGGATGAGGGTCTTGTTTACAAAGCTACCAAAACTTTCCCAAATGGCTGTTTCCCTCCCTGCCAAAGAGAAAAATAATGACAAAGAATATAAAAATGTCTCCCTGACAGGTGGTAGCTTTTCTAGCTTTGAATAATGTGCACAAGGTGTTTTATTAGTACTGTTTATTCCTTTAGTAAACCAAACACTGAAGTCTTCAAATCTTCCTTTGCAAAGCCACGAACTTGCCTAGCAAATTTAGCTTCCCCAGCAAACTTTAATCTTTTCAGGAAAGGAAAAGCAGGTTAGTCAATCTCTAATGTTTCAGTGGGAAAACTTTATGGGAATTGCTGCTCTTAAAGATGATTTGAAATTTGTTCTTTTCAGAGGCAAATGCTTGAAGGTAAAATTTAATTTAGATCCTAAGCACATCCTTTGCTGATGAGTTTATCAAATTGCCTTCTCACATAATTATTCTTGCATAATGCAGGAGGCTTCAGTTTTTGCACAGAATTGATAAAACACAAAGAGCAACTGTGCAGTGCCCTAATCTCACTTCAATGATACAAAAGCATTTTGGTGGCATAGAGAGAGAAAGTCTTTAAGACTGGTGTAAGTATTGGGAAAAGGGAATCAGAATTGATGTCATTCAATAAGGATGGTGAATTAGAGACAGTGAGCAGCACTGAGGGGATATCGTGGAACAGAGATGTCAGCACATTACTTTGAATCCAGAGAAATTTGCATTCTAAATCTATCTTGTAAGATGAGCAAATTAGCAGTTGGCTGACTTCTGTATAGTGGGGAGTTTGCAGAGGGGAAGATACTCCAAATTACATGAACTGTTGCAATAATTAACCTGAAATCTGTCTGTGCCAATTCTAATAACAAATTTTTATCCAGGTAACCCCAGGCTGTGAGTTTGGCTGAATAGCTTAACACTGGGAGAATAAATAAACTAATGTTACATTTACTGAGCTAATTCCCCTGTTAAATTATTTTACTGGCAGCTATGATTGAAAAAGATACTAAAATGTCTGAAGTGCACAGATTCCTACATTTTAGAGCCTAGGCTTAAATGTGTATTCAGTCAATTACGAAGTTTATTTAACATTATTTACATGTACATTACATTAAATTAAAATATTATAAGGCCTAGATTTCAGCTGATTTTATTTAGTGTTTAATATGAAAACTTTTAAAGCAAATATCTGGAATTTCTTCCAATACATGCTAATCCAAATGAGTAAATCTTCATAAATTATTAGCAAACTGAAAGTCAATTTTTTATGCAGTATTTTTAAAAAATTTATACTTGCAAGCACGTTGTGTATAATCATCTCAAAACAAACCCAATATATTAACTAGTCTATTTACACCTATATATTTAAAGAGATCAACATTTAGATGAAAGATTTATTCCTCAGTCATAATGGCAAAGGCTGAGCAATAGTTTAATGATGTAAGATCATCTACAGGGAGCAAGCATTTTTTCCAGTATGATTAAAGCAGCTATGTGAAATTCCCAATTTTTCTTTGTTTGCCAGGCTGGTTCTTCTTACAAGTTGAATTAAAACTTTGTGGGTTGGTTCTTACCTTCTTTTTCTGTGTGAGAAGTGAGGGAGAGCTGTGAAATGCACCATCTGTTCCCAAGCCATGTCAGCTGGCAAAGAGATGCTTCTCCCCCTGCCCTCCCTTACTGCAGTTTTGGGCTGGTTTAACACCATTGCCTCAACACAAATTGTGTGGATTTAATCTTGTTTAAGCAGGAGAAGTCACAATGATAGTGCACAGCATTCTAGAGGACTCTTCATGTTGATTTAAATTGCAGTCCTGTTAAACCTCGACCTCAGCTTGTTGGAATTTACAACACAAGTGCTCCATAGCACTTGAACTGAGTGCTGTGGATGGAGGAGCCCAGGACTGCCTTACCACCCTGGGCTTTCTGATCCTGGGACATTGCACTCAATTAAACATGATTCTCTTAAATCATAATCCTTTGGATTTTTATCAGTCCCATCTGAGCGTCTCAAAGCAAACACATGGTGTACCCTGGTAAAACTGAAAACAGAAATAAATATTGTCATTATTTCCTTTCTACAAAAAACGCTGAGCCACGCTGAAGGCAGAAAATATCTATGGAATCACAACGGGTTTCAAACACTGCACACTCCTTCATGACTCACTTAATGTTCAAGACAAGTGTTTTGCTGCCTTCCATTTGATATTCCACTTTCCACTCCGTATGGCTAAATTAAAATAAAACCAAAACCAAAACCAACCAACCAAAACCAAGAAAACAACCCCCAAAAAACCAAGTGAACCACAAATACTGTCCTCCCCCCCGAAAAAACAATAGGAGAAAGATTTCACCCAAGTTAAGCATGGCTTGAAAAAGATAGAATTAGAAAGAAATCCTGCAGTAACAGTGGGAGGCTGCCCCACTGAAGCTGTGCAAAAAGATGAGAGTAGGTCTCTGGTGTAATGGGAACTGATTATTTTATTATTCAGAAAGATTTTAATTGAATTATGAAGAGGGTTTTGCTCTCATCTCTATTGCTGTGTGAATACTGACTCATCTAGCCAAGTGTAAACATCTGCATCTGAGATGTTCACTGCATGTTCACTCCAGCCTTCCTTTACGTGGAGCTCCAGAGCCATTTCCAGAGGGCAGAGATTCTTATTTAAAGTAGACACTGACAACTGCTTAGATTGGTAATACCTTAAAAAATACAAAGGCATAAGCAGGTGAATTAAACCATGTGTACAGAGTCAGAAAGTTTAGCCTTGGGCTTCTTTTGAGGGTTTGTGTTGATATGTAAGTAAATTCAACTTTCTGTGAACTGAGCTGATGCCTAGTTTTTTCCTGAACAGAAATTTTTAAATTGCTTATTAAGGAGCATTTATCTATGTACATTTTCTGTCTTGATGCTCTGATCTCTTTAGGTTCTGGAGGCTGCAGAGATTTGTATTTCTTGTAGTTTGTGGGTTTTGCCCATTTGACACTTTTGAGGACCAAAAGAGAATTAAGGAAAACAGTCGCAAAAACATTCATTAAGTTATTTAAATTCTTGGACCACTAGGTCAAATCCAAGGACAGGTTTTTTTTTTCAGATGTTGAGTACCTGCCCAGATTCACTGTATTTTCTTTAGGATTCTAATGCAATTTAGGATCTCTAAACTGAGTTCTAAAGGTGAAGTGCTCTGGCCCATCTCCGTAGAGAAAGAACCCATGAAAGATCTCGAGTGCTCCATGGCTCCTGGTCTTCTTCACCAAACAGAAAAGGAATCTGGAATATTTTTGGTCCAGAACCTGGAATAAGGTAGGTTGAGTGCAGGGTGAGGCTTAATTTGTAGAAATGAAAACTCTGAGCACTTTGACTCAGTCACCAAACACACCAAATCAATGGATTTTAGGAACAGCCTTATTTTTCCTGCTTTCATTCCTAGAGAAATTGCTCAGTAAGAGGCATCTGAAAAAATTCTGGGGGTTCAAGTGATCCACCAGGAATGGTGGATCATGACTAATATTTAAAGACACTCGATTTGAATTTTTCTGATGCCAACTAAGTGCATTAAAGTCTGTAGGTAATCATGACTAATGCACACTATTTAAATAAGAACTTTATAAGAAAAGAGCCTCTGCAAACGTTTTTTCATTTCACCATTCTTCTGAATCTATACCTTCATCTCCTTTACGTAAATTCTGGATTAGTGGTAAGATTTGGAGATGTGGTTGCAGTAATTTGTTTTGTGGAGGGATGGTTGTCCTGAGGTAAAAAGCACAGGAACCATTTGGATTATTTGAATCGTTGAGGATACCAGTACTTCTGCATTTGTTGCTCAGGGAAAATGCTACCTAAAGTACTGAACTGCAAAGGAAAAGAAGCTCCAGGTAAATTCATAATCCCTAACAGAAGTATTTTCTGAAGAGAGCAGTACTGGACTTAAACAATTTCAGTCAGCTATTAAAAATTTGTCAAAAAAATTTCTTTTCCCCTTCTTTTCTATAATTACTCTTTGTCCCATTTGGATTGGACACTTGCTCTTGTAGCAGTGAAAATGAGATTGCCAACATCATCTACACAGGTCATAGATACATTTGCATCTTTACAGAGAAGGCTCAGAGAAGATGTTATTTTCTACAACTACCTCTGAGAAGGGTTTGGAAGAACCAGATCCAGACCTGTCAGAGTTGCATGGACATAGGGACAGAAAAAGCAGTAAAACCAAGTTTTCGCATGGGAAATACCAATTAGATATAAGGTAAAAAGTTTAGCCTGGAGGGTAGTGAAATTCAAGTGCAGGGTGGGGTCTCTAGCCCAGAGATGTGAAATTATCCGTACTTGGACATATCCAAATTTCAGCAAAATCCAGAACAACGTCATGTAATTCAAATTTTCAACAGGGCATTGCACTAGATGACCTCAAAAGGTTCTTTTCATCCTTAAAGAATATTTGCATAATAAAACATGAGTAATAAAAACGAGCCCTTAGAATTCAGAGCAAGATTTTATTAATTCCAATTTACTCTCAATTTGCTGTCATCTTTATTTGTTCTTTCCCTGTGAATGGCAACAGCCTTTACTAATGTTTCTGTTTTGTTCTGGTTTCATTTGCTTCCAGTAATTAAGAACAGGTAATTGCTACCTGTTTTAATGGTTTTTAATGACATTTCGTGTTAGCTAAAGTTAAAAATGTAATGAACAGATGCATTTACAAATTGTTTATTCAGTAATTAAGCAGGGAAGTAATTCCTTTTCGTAGGGAACTCTTGTTACTTACTGAATGTTGTTTAACCATTGAGTTGGCCAAATAAATAGAACAGTTAATAATGAATAATTTATTTGGTATAAAACTGTAGAATTTCCATTAGAAATTATTTGTTATATATGATTAAGCCAGCTCTGTCTGACTAAAATAGAGCTTTCCCTTGAAGACTATTGTGGAGTTTGGATTTTTTTCTTTTTTTTTTTTATTTCATTGTACACTGTTATAAAGTCCTGGAAAGTGCTCAGGGAATCAAACAGGGAAAGGAATGTCTTCACTGATTGAGTTGAGCAACACTGGAAGGACCCTCAGCTCCAAGGGAGTAAAATCCTTTTAGCACCTCAAAAATGATCAGTACCTTGAATGATCGAAGCCTTTATCTGCTTCTACAAGACATAAAATATACATGAACAGCAGCAGGCAAACATTAGGTGGCAAGGAATAGCTGTCCTGCTATGATCTTCCATTCTACAACAAGATTTTATTTTATTTTATTCATTCTGATGTGTTTGATGCATCGTTTCCAAGCCCTTTCCTGAGCAAAGCCAGCTGTGCCCGTGGAGCACTTATCTTCCAAGTGTCCCTGTGCTGACCCGGCAAGCATGACTTTAGAGATAGGAAAGTAGCTGAAGGAGCAGATTTGCCTCAAAAACTGACAGATCCTCACAGCTGAAGACGTGGAGATAAATCACATACAGATACCACTCTGACACTTGTACAAATTAAAAAGGAATTTGGGGAAATAGCACATTTCTCAGCGTTGCAGTCTTAAATCCTGCTTTATGCTGCTTTTCATTTTGTTTTCTTTGAGACAAAATCAGGAGGAATAGCAGGAGATAACACATTTACTCGTGTAAAGCATAGAGTGCTTCTGTGCTTTATTGATTTTTTTTTTGTATCCAAAGTCTCCTGCATTTTATCACTGAGCACAATTTCCAGCCAACCAGACATGATTTGGACTCATTTCAGGTAAGAGTCTTAGAAAGACATGTTTTGTTTTTTTTATTTTACCTGTTCTCTAGATAAAGAACAAAAAGATGTGCTCCTAAAAATCAGCTTGAAAAAAGAGCACTAGATTATTTTGGGCTTTTAAAATGTATTTCTATCTTCAATTTACAAGTCAGAACTCCAGTTGGGAGCAGGGAGATCAGTAGCACAGATTAGTTAGATATCCTCTATTTCCTCTCTTTTTCAGATTTAGCTGCAATTGGATATGATAATGGAAATGAGTACTGATGTTTTTGACAAGAGACCTGCCCCTGCTTTTCTGTGACCTCAGGTTCAGACAATGTTGTGTCTTGGATAGACTTCAGGCATGTGAATCCCTGTGTAAATTAGTGTAAATTGCATTTTTATTGGGCTTGATACTGAGTTTTGGCAGACTTCCTACTCTAATTTTCTTCAGGAATCCTCCTGGCAATATAAAAAAGTTTTAGTTATAGTTGGAGTTTGCCTCTCCCATCAGATAGAGTTTGGACTTTACCTTGCTGCAGACATTTTATCTTGTTGAATATTAGGTTTAAATCAGTCATACAAAATTCTATTTCCTGTCAATCACCCAAGAACTCAGAGCAAATTCCACGGGGCAGAAGGGATTTGAAGCTGTAGATGTGGTTGTGCCAAGTTTGCTTCAGGTAGTGTTGGAGCTGTGATGGCCATTAGACAATCCTGCTCCTTGGCCAGCACATTCCACCCTTGGCATCATCCTCCAGGCTTTCCTTCTGTGCAGAATGAGGAAGGTTTGGAAGAAAAAGCCCTCCAGTCATCGTGGCAGAAGACTCAGTCCTGTGTTTCTCAGTTGTGGGTTGATGTAGAAAGTGTTTCTTCCTCTACGTTCAACCTTAGCAAAGAAAACCTGTGGCATGAACAACCAAATTTGTGGAATTAAATCGTGTCCCCAACTACAAAACTCCTTTAGCTTTATTCACTGAGGAGCTCTTCCTTGTCCTGTAGAGTTTTTCCAGATATTTTGGCATTCAGATTGTTGTGAAATGCTTTAATTCAGCAACAGACTCTGAAAGTTCTGAGACAGTGCTGTAGCATGAAAAAGACTGCTAAAGCAATTTAATTTTAAAAAATTCAATGCTGTGTAGGATTGCTTGTCCTTACAGAGGTTTTGGTGAGTGGTAAGAATTGTACTGGTTTGGCATCTTTTTCCTTCTGTGAAATGGCAGATAATGAGCAGAAAAAGAAAATAAAATATTTCTGAGAGATTTTTTTGTTATGCTTCAAAATAATTTTCCCCATTAAATTTTGAATAGAATGCAACAAGATATTAATTAAATGTTAAATACTGAGGAAATAACCTACGTTATATTTGGTAACTAGACAAAAAATCTAATTTTTTTTTCATAGCAACAGTATTGGAGAAATAACTTATTCACTGTAAATGCATTTGTCGAATAGAAAAAAACTAAGATCTATCAAAAATTAAAAAATGTATTTTCCACCTTTGGGACCTGCATGCTGGAGAGACACCAGTAATAATTATTTTCCAGAGAAATAATTAGGTAATTAGGTAATTAGTTAACTTTTTCAGGTGTTTTCTAATTGTCTTTTTGTCATTTCACCATTGTTAAAATATGAGCTTTCACATTAAGTGTTCTTCTCAAAGCAAATGAGTCAGGATATCATTTTGTCATTTATCCTTTTGCTTCTAAAATACTAAAATATTTACTTGGAATAAGTAAGGAAAATGTAGAAATGCATTTCTATTGTGCCTATTTACCTTTTACTGGGAATGTCAGTTCTGGGAGTATTTTCATTTGCTTCTGCTTTTGCAAATTAGCATACAGCAGTTGGTAATGTGTTTTAAAATGACTGTAGTCCATAGAAGACAGAAGATACCCATAGTTATTGCTGTATTTTTGTGCTTTCTGCTGTCCTTGGACATGGCAGCCTTTGTTTAATACAACCAAATAGGCTTGGGAATCCCCTGGGTTTCTCACCTGTAATTGAAAAAATGCAGATGAGGGTGGTTATTCAGTGGATTGGGCACCTATAAAACACAACTACCCCCAGAATGAATTAAATATTCATCATGTATAAAGGAGGAAGTTAATTGCAATCGAGTGTGGAAACAAATAGCTAGGAAAGGACAAGTACAATACAATTTTCTCTGCGTAGCTGCAGATCCATTTTTAACATTATTGTGACCACATTGCATTCCAGATAAAGGCTCTATTTGAGAGAGAGATTTTCAAGTATACAGGGTAGTTTTCTCCAAATGGACTGCAGCTAGCAAGAGCCCTGTGAGCATGTTGAAGTGACTGGAACAGCCCCTCAGCCACTGCACAGTGGTGCTGATAGAGAGCAGATGTCTCCTTCCATGGGAGAGAGCATCTGAATAGCAAACAGCCCATTCTTGCACTGGCTCTCTCTCACAGAGTCATGTTTTATGCATGACATGTGCCACAGAAACCTAAGATGTAATTTTATAAATAAGATCTTCTTCTTGCATACCTCTTGTAGGTATGGATTTACTGCTAAGAGCAGCTGAGAGGAAAATGTTCTGTTGCATAAGAATACAATCTGAGAAATCTGTACTCCTAATTTACCATTAGGTAAATTAATTCCAGGTTCATAATTGCATAATTGTAGCCTTATTTTCTCTGGAGACTGTTGATTGACTTTTGGGCTGGGATAAGAGCAACTGTGCCTTGTCCAGGAAAGTGTGAACTTCCTTTGGAAAGGAGGAGAAGCAAGGAATTCACCCAGAATTCACAGAAAGCCGTAAGGGTTGGCAGTGCCTGTCACCTGCTAAAGGTGTACAAATCACGTCTTAGCCAAGAGTGTTTGGGGAGCTACAGGTTCTGTTCCAACGTGTAAAATAAGTTATATTTTCTCCTCCCAACCTGTACAAAGTGAATCAGACCAAACTTGATTTATCAATAGCTCCTAATACTAATTTTTTGGTTTCATACCTTTCAGGGTCAGTAGGGGCTGTTGTTGTCAGCCAGGCTGCCTTCCTGCATAGCTGATGCTCAGGCTCCCTGAATTGATGTGCACTAAAAATGTCCAATAGTTAATACATATTAGCAAAACCATCCAATATTGATTTCACAATTTCAAGAAATGGAATCAATCTTTCATGAGCTCTTGCGATTAATTAATATAACTGCTAAATATATAATTTCAGGTAATTAATAACTAAAATTACCTGCTTCACCTCTCAGCCTTTAAGTTTTGTTTTATCTTTGTTTAACCTGTGGAACTTGAAATATAATCAGCTTTGTTACCATGTACTTGCTGATTCCAGTCAACTTATTTTTTAGTCATTCACTTGAAATTGGGAAAAACAGAGCTGGCTGAGTCTTTCCCATAAAAGATGTTTTTAATTACTGAGTTTCTTTATGTTCTCTCCCAGTTCCTCAATATTGTTCTTGCATTGAGAACTTAGTATCCCATAACTGTGGATGGACATAAACTGAATATGATAATTGACCCTATTTCATCAGTCTCCTCCTCCTTGTGTACTCAAGGAGTGATTGCCTGGGATCCTGCAGAGAATAAAGTTCCTTATTGTCCAATTAGGTGTCATCTGCTGTAGATCTGGCCAGAATTAAATCTACATTTGTGGCTTTTAGCAGCTAATTAGATATCAGTCTCTTGCCCTCGGCATGACTTGTCACTTTCCCAATTGTTATCTGCAAATTTCATCAAATGAATTACTTCCTTTCCAAGCTTTTAGTAGAAATATTAATATTGTGCAGCCTCCAAATGGTTTCTCCAAGACCCCAGTGCAAAATTCACTGTTGAACACTGATTTTTGTGTGTGTGTGTGTCTGTGTGTATGTACTTCTGGAGTATTTGGAATCCTTTGTATGTGTCTTGTTAGTTTTGTGTCAACTGAGTTTTTAATCAAACTGTCATGTATTACTAAGCAAAAGACCTTTCAAAGATCCAATTATACCCATAGCATTATTTTAAGCAATTCAAAGTTTAATCATACGAAAATATGATGTAGGTTACTTTGAAAATATTTTAACCCACACAGCCCTTTGTTTACCACGAACTGCATTTCTTTCTTCTATTTTTGGAGTCTGTCACAGACATTGCATCATTTAATTTGGGAGTGCTGTCAGCTGAGCTGGACTATAATTTCACAGGTCATTTTATTTTCATTGCTCAAATATTTTGAGACAAGAAACTATCTACAATTCTTTTGATGTCTTCACCCACTTTTCAAGCTTTTTTAAAACCAGCACTAATAATATAGACCATTCTTAAGCAACCAGCTCTTTTAAAACGACTAAAAATTCTGTATCCTTACTCACTGGAAATACAGATTTTTTTTTTCCTCAATTTCCCTTACTTCTTATGGATATTTATTATTATAAATATGAAGACATCTCTGGAAGTTAGATTTTCTCCTTGCTAAAACATAAAGTATAATTCTTCCCCATTACAGCAATGTGAAAATGCAAAGGCAACATCTCTTTTCATTGCTTTACTGTTAAGGACAAAAATTTCCAGCTTTATTCTCTCACATTTCTTTAGCTATTTTGCTATTGCAGTTGCTGGTTATTTTACTTAGATTATGGGTATATGTAAAAGAAGCAAGAAATCTTGATTATGTCAAGATTCTGGAAAATTCTGCAAATAGCACAGGAAATTTGCAGATCAGCTGATAAGCAGCTCAAAAACTCCTCCAAACCTGAAGGATTTTCTCTAGGGGGAAGCAAACCCTGGAATTATATTCTTGGCAGATCTTTTCCAACCTTAATTATTCTAAGTGACCAGGTCCAGTGCAGTTATTCTTAGGTTCTTTATGAATTTTGAATTTCCCTCAGCATTCACTGATCTTAGAGTTTTGTGGGACGGTAACCTAAGTTTATCTTTTATGGTTGAGAGAGTTTTTTTTCCCCTAAAAGCAGGCAAACATATTTTTAAAGATGTCTAAGCTGCAGAACACCATTATTTGTGCAGCAAGTCAAAGGCTCTGTTGGCTGTTAGGACCAAAATCCATCGTTCTGTCTGTAATTCTGTGGGTATTGCAGGGAGCAAAGGTTGCCTTCTGTACTGTGAAGTAGTTTTCCTAGTGGTGCTTTTTTTCGAAATGTTCATTTTCCTTCTTATGATTTTTTTTTTTATTATTATTAACATAACGTTTGGAAAAGTGCATCTGTTTCTGTGCCCAGATTTTGTAAGGAATTAACACACTCAGGGCTTGATTCACTGCTGCCTCGTTCCAGCTTTGTGCCAGTGTGGCAAAGCACAGCTTAAAGCTGGAGCACCACGGTAGTGGGGGAAGATCTAAATGTTAATTGGCATGATGTTCATTCAGTTTAATTCTTCTTTGCTGAGCCATAACGCAAGCAAGGAGCTGGAGGCCGTGAGAAAATCACGGGAAGTGCTTAGGTGGCCAAATTGGATGCATGGAATGAGCACCAGCAGATTTTGGAGAGCACTCCCAGCCTGTGATGGGGTTTTATGTCTCTTTTCTGGTTCCAAGACTTGGAAGCGTTTTACAAGTGGATATTAGGGTCAAAGAATGAGTATCTGCATCTTAAAATGTGATTATTAATGGTGAAAACAGGGAGCTCTTGTCTACTCTAGCAGCATATTGAAACTGAAGAGAGTTAAAATGGCATCAAAATACAACACGTGGTTTCCTAAAAGGTGTCATTGCAGCCTGCATCTGATCTTGAAGAAGTGCAAGATTCTGCATGGCCTTATCACTGCAGTCCATAAAATTACTGATTACTGTGTTCAGAGGTGTAGATTGAGCTCTGTGCATGGGTTTAAGCATCTAATTTTGCTGCCCCCTCATTTTAAAATGCTTCCTTTAATTATTGTGTTTCTTAATATATGTAAAACAGCTTTTCATGGTGGAAAATGTGAAGCTGTTGGAAACCTTCAGCAACCAGAGTTCATTCAGGAATGTGCAATAGAGGCTCAATCCAGTCAGTTTATCCACACTGATTATGAAGTAAACACTATTTGATGGTATCACTTTATATTCAATATCAATCCACCAGTGTTTCAAAAAGAATCATTTAACAATGAATAATGCTTGATTGTAGATCTCTGTAGTAAATTAGAATATCCTAATTTAATAGAGTGTGATCTGTTATTTGCCAACAAACATACAGATTGCCTTATAAATCATGCAGCAGTGTGGTTATAGAATAACACTAGACTGGATTATATTTCATTACTCCCTATTGAACAGTCATGTTTCTGCCATGTAATGTAATTTTCCATCTTTTAACTTCGTTTCTTTTACTAACAGAAATACAAATTAGTCCCAAGGAAAATATTTACTAGGGGGCAGGCAATTAACTGTGCATTTCAGGGAATGGCACCACGTACGTGAATATCATTAAAATGCTTATTTTTTGGTTTTCACCTCACTGTGTGTAGCTGTTTATGTATTTGATGAACCATAATGAGTTTAAGGCCAGAGCAGAGGAAATAAAATACCCCAGGTAAGTATAGATTAATGTGGTTTCAAATGCAGGCTTTCTGTAATTTCTGTCTATTTTTGTTCACATCAGTCACTGACACTTCAGAAGGAGATTTCTCCTGAACTCTTCTGTTAATGATTCAAAATGCTTGGGGTGAAGTATGGTGTGGCTTTTTTTATTGCTTTATGACTGTTTGTCCTGCTTATTCTGCTTAGCATTTTATATTACGGAGCCATGTGCTCCCAAAATAGGGGGCAGGAAAAGTTTGGAGTGACACAGGCCATTTGTACTAATTAAAAATAACTAAAAATTTACAGAACATGTGAGGTGGATTCAAAGAGGTAAACTAATACTACATCACATATCATTCCTACAGACTGGGAAAGACATAAATAATTGAAGCAGCTTCCACTGTATATCTGAAAGGCTTTGTCACAAAAAATGTGTATCCCACTCTTCAGTATTTTAGGAAAGGGATAATTGAACATCATAAGTAGTAACCTGGCTTGCTATAGTCCTCAGGAGCATATTTTTAGGACTTATTACTTGGATCTGGTGAGTGCCTGATTCTCATCGTGGAACACTGAGGCACTGCCTTGGAAGTCCCCATTATATGTTGAAATCCTTTTGAAAATTTTGGCCAGGGGTATGTACTTCACTTCAGTGTGATGGAAGCTGGCTGACTGGAAGTCCCAGTGTTTTGAAGCTCAGCAAGTCCTTAAGAGACACCCAGGAACCTCGGGCAGGTTCGTGCACGGGAGAAGCACAAAGGTAGAAAAAGCCTGGTAACCACAAAGTAACGTTCCTTGAGACCATGAGTAACTCGCAC
Source organism: Leptocoma aspasia (assembly GCA_013399835.1). Classification (NCBI taxonomy): domain Eukaryota; kingdom Metazoa; phylum Chordata; class Aves; order Passeriformes; family Nectariniidae; genus Leptocoma; species Leptocoma aspasia. The sequence goes on along the minus strand of VXAX01006118.1, from coordinate 209,987 downwards.
ATTACAGGAGCTGCCAAAACCTGCAGTTAAACAGTCTCATCTTTTCATTTCTGTAGGGGTTTCAGAAGCTCCTTTCATCTTTTCAGATGGGATTCTCTAACAAGCTCAGTGCTGGCCTCACACTGTTCCTGTAGACATCACTGGGGCTGTTATCCTGGGCTAACAGGAATAATTAGAACAAACTGGAACACTTGGGAAAAATCCCTGTTGACCTGTTTTGCAGTTGACATGTAACAGTAAATTTTTAAAGGTTTAAGTGAGAAGTAAAGGAGTTTTTGTGAGAAAACAGAAAACTTCTTAAACTGTAGAAAAATAATATCAACAATCAAAAAAACCCACAAACAGACAAACAAAAAAAAAACCAACCCACAGACAACACAAGCTTTTCCTTTAACTTATTAAAAAAATGTAATGTGAGGTGCCACAGTCTTACCTTTACTGTTCAGTGCATGATGTTGCCAGTGCTGGATACACCAAGGTACCCCGAGGAAGAGGATTTGTCTCATCTTTAATGAGATCTGGGAGGATCCAGACTCCAGCCAGGAAACGGCCCAGCCGTGGAATGACCTTGCTGTATTTTGTTTGGGAGTAACCTTGCTATATTTCATTTTGTTTTCTGTTTGTAGCTGGACAGTGCCACTTCTCTCATCCAGGCAGCTAAAAACCTGATGAACGCTGTGGTCCTTACAGTGAAAGCATCTTATGTGGCTTCCACTAAATATCAGAAGGTCTATGGCACTGCTGCAGTGAACTCTCCAGTTGTGTCTTGGAAGATGAAGGCCCCCGAGAAGAAACCTCTAGTAAAGAGAGAAAAACCAGAAGAATATCAGACAAGAGTGAGGAGAGGGTCCCAGAAGAAACATATTTCCCCTGTACAGGCCTTAAGTGAATTTAAAGCTATGGATTCATTCTAAACCACTGAGCTTTACCAGGAGGGTTTTGTATTCTTTTTTTGTATGCGTACCTGCCGACTTGTGTGCATCTGGCATGGGGTGGGGGGGACAAAGTGACAATTTGCATGCGACCTGAGACTCTATTCCAGTAAATAACTCTATGCAGTGCCCAGAATTCAGGGCATTGCCTTCTGGTGTTAAGTAGACTTAACTCCAAGCTTCCTTTTTAAACTAAACTATAGCATTAAATTGGCCAAAGAATTTGCATCACGGGGGTATACGTGTGGAATAAATGATAAATTCAAGTCTAAACCCCGAAATTTTTATGCATGCAAGAAACATTAGGTTGGCAGGTATATTAAGTGAAAAAAAAAAAAAAAAAGGAATTGTAATGGTAGACCATAAAGCTTGTATTGCTTCTGTTGCAGTGCAAAAATGTACTAGCCAATATGCTTCAATGTGTGGCCCAATAATTAAATGATACAACTTTTAAGTCATCTCCATTATAGTATGTGAATTTTTAAAACAGATTCAAACTAATTCATCTTAAAAATGCTTCTTTTGAACCAGATTTTGTTCTTTATATTCTAGTAGTGTTATGACTGCTCACATTTCAATTAATCCCATTAATATGACCAGAGGTTTACTTTTGCCAATTGAATTCCTTATGGTGGAGTATGAAGCACAATATGGTGATTGACATTGCCTTTTATATTATGATTATTATTCTGATTATTATTATTATATTAGTAATAGAAGACCTGGTGGTGGAATGTTTAGAGACACGGAAACTGACAGTGTGAGAATTTAGAGGCAAATATGTAGGTGTAGCTTGGATTACAGGTATCTGACATACCATTGTAACCACTAACTCAATAAACTCATTTAACCTTGGAATCCTCAGTCTGGCTTGTCTCCTTTAATGCACAGGTATCTCCTGAACCATAGTTATGTATAGAGTTACTAATTCTGCCTCATGCTTCCCTTTTTATTCTTAATTTTTGTGAAATATCTCATTTTTTAATAACCAGAATAAGACAAACACGGTCAGTGAGTCAAAACCAGAGTCTAAATCTAAGACAGATTTAACCCTCAGTACATATGAGACATATGTGTCGTGTGGGATCAAATTATTTGTTTAAATGCAACACCTCAGAACAATCATAAATATAATTCAATTTATTCTCTTGTAAGGTTGGCACTTCAAAACCTTGGAATCATCTATTGTGCCACACTTTACAGACCTGTACAAAGTCCACTGCACAAATATCTACTTTTATTCCCTTTTAACACCAACAGTTACTTAACTGCAGAGCCTGTATCATCCTTATCAAAAAGTCTGGGTGTATATACAAAAGAGAACAATGAACATCTATTAATTTTCCTTATAATTAGATACTATCAAGTTAAGGGAACATTCATGGCCTCACAGGGGATTTGAAATGCTGTGATAAACACTGAGCTACACCAATAGTGACAAGTGTAGCCCTTGCAGGGTTTTTGAGAGATGTTTGGATGTTGTCTCAGACACGCTGATTATTCCTCAGAATAGCAAAGCACCAAATTTTGTTCTATTGCCCTCCTACACAGTCTGTGTAAAGAAATGTACTCTCAGAGGTCTTTTAGGAAATTACTATTTTTGCTTTGTTTAGTTGTACTGTGTAACAAAAGCAGCTCCCCAATCAGAGCTGGAGAGTTTAGACATGACCAAAATACATGAGATGTGGGGAAGTCCTCGCAGAGCTTTCCCTATAAAGCCCTGGAGTCTGACATAGACTGACATTGCTTGTGGTAACAATTAACCCCCTGAAAGTAATTGGGATCTTTACAAATGAGATTACAAAGACAAAAGACAGATACAGAGTCTAAAGACAAAAATAGCAAATAAGAGACAAGTAAAAATGTCCTGGCGTGCTGCATGAAAAAGGAAAATAGGCAATTTGCCATGAGAAAAAGTTATAGCTCTTCTCCAGAAGTGTTTTCCTCTAAAACTCTGATGGATTAACTTTAAAATTATGTTGTTGCTCTAAAAGGCATCTCAGATTTGGAAAAGTTTAGGGGAAAACACGTAGTCTAATGGAATCTGTGAACAGTACTGGGGTCTCCGTGGATAAAGATCTTAGTGAAAGGAATCTGGGATCAGTCCCTCACTCAGAATAGTGACTGTGTCAGTGAAGTGCTCCAGGAAAACCAGTCAGTGAGGGAAGAATGCAGAGTGATTTTGGGCAACTTAGTCCATGGCCATTAGAGTCCTACTTTTGGGCAGATTATTTGCCTTTTGTCCATCTATTCTCTAAATATCTTCATGGTCACACAATAAAATTTAGTGTTGATAAATGATAAAGTAATGCACATGAGAAAATGAGCCAAGAACCAAGCAGGATGTGCCAGTTCAGTGCCCTGCTCGTGTAGTAAAGCCAACAGGATGAGGACAGGTTTGACAGAGGAAAATACTGGGTGTCTGTGTTTGAATTGTTCATGCAGTTTTCATCCACTCATCTGAAACAAGGGACGGGAGAGTACATGGAAACATGAGAATTACTACAAAATCTGGAATTTCTGTCATACAAAACGAGATTAAATCAGGTAAGGCACCAACAGTTTTGAACTGGATGGTCTTCAAGGTCCCTTCCAACCCAAGCCATTCTATGATTCTGTAAAATTACTAAATAAGCAAAAAGTAACCACTGGCCCTTAGAACTCAAAAAATCCAGTGTTACAAAGTGAACTGTCAAACATCAAGTTCAAATTAAAAAAAAAAAAAATTCTTAAAATAAGTAAATTGTGAAATTCATTTTAACGATGTCACAATTGCCACAATGATAATTCCATTAACCGCACAAATCAAGAATTCATCCCACAGACTTTCCATCTTGAAATCTTGCAAATCTTACTGATCTGGAAGAATTTTGAGTGTAGTATAAAGGGTGGGCATAAAAAAATAATGTGGGTTTTGGAAATGTTCTGTAAAGACAGTCCTCCACTGAAAAAAGGGAATCCCACACCTCTACTCAGAAATCTGCACCCCTTTCTCATGATTGTCACCTTGCTTCTCAACCAAAATGTGTGGGTGTCACACATCTTCCTGTGTACCTACAACCTGGAAAATGTTCAAGTTCTGCCTGAAATGCAAGAGAAGTGAATGCATTTATGTATCTCTTAATGAAAGAACTTAGTTATTTTTAAATCATTTGCTTCCAGCTGATATATATACAGCAAATTACTCTTTTGAAGATCACCATGAAGGTCAGAGAGGCCTCCCTGAGGTGGGGACAGTTTCTAGCATGGTTTTAAATTCTGTAGTCACTCTTGTTATTCATATTTCAGGCATTGTATTTTCTCTGTGAGAATTGGACACCCAAGTTACCAAAGTCAGTCAGAAATGTCTGTAGCTTTTCACCTGTGGACATAAGATGAAGGCTAGAGAAAATTTTTGGCTTTCCATTTTGATAAACTTCCCATTTGATGAACTTCCCATTTTAATAAACCACAGGAAAATGACCATGAAGGTATTTCAATTTACAATACACATCTTCAGCAAGGAGACAGTTCCTGAATTAAGAAGTCAAAGAACACAGAAAGCCTGTAGATAACTTCCAAAATAATTTTCCTAAGTGTTTTTTTCCCCTTACTTGTTTATTTATTAAACTGAGAATCTGAAAGTGGAGAGTTAACACAGCTAAATGTGTATTTTAGGTCAAGGAGCTACTGAGCAGGTCATTACTGCAAAGGAATAAAATTTTGCAGTGTAGCAAAATAACTTAGTCCATTACTCAGACATAGCACTTTTTAATCCTTAATTCCCACTGATCTCTACCTCATTATTAAACTCACACATGAGTTTAGCGCTTGGCTCCATATGAATGATAGTTTTCATATGTTTAAAGCTGAACAAATGCTTTGACAATAAGGGAGCAGGGAATAAATCATCTGCAGAGATTCACTTTGATCCAGTAATTTCCTGCTACACTGCCCTCAGTGTGTGAAATGCTGATCTGTAATTCAGTTCTTTTACACCTCAGAAAGAGGTGGATCAAGGTGTGGAAACCCAGAGGGAAACAGTCCCATGAAAACAAAAATACTGTCTGGATATTTTTATATCTGATGCTTTGTTCTGTATCTCAAAGACAGCTGGCCAAAGCAAGGTTCCTGTGTCTCTCTGAAACTCAGTTTTAATATAGAGGATGGATATTTATAGACTCAAAATGACATTTCTGCATATAAAAATGCAGATTTCAGTCAGATTTTCAAGCAAAAAGTTAGTAAGTTTGTTTTTTTTTTAAATGAACCCCCAGTATGAATCTGAATTGAAGGCTTATAATGGAAATAAGCCATTTCTTCCACTCAGTTGTTTTAATAAACAACCCCTCGGACCAGACTGGGCTGTTCAGTTAATTTGTAAGGTGATGAATATGTGTGTGGAGAAGGAAGGAAGAGACAAAAAGGATAGAGTTTTTTGGTTGAAACCTCCTGAGGAGTTTGCCCAGAAGTGAAAGGTCAGGTCTGACGCTGTGTCCAAGGGCAGGCACGTTATCCCACGCCATCCTGGCAGGGAATTCAGGCACCTCTTTGGAAGTTGAGCACACCCTGATCTCGCTGCTGAGCTGCACCTGCAGAGATCAGGAATAACCAGGATTTGCTCCTGTTTCTCACTGAATGACCAAGTGCATCCTCAAGCAAGAGTTCACACATTTCTCCTGCTTTTGATATTTTTCCCTTTATGACTCAGTTAACACCAAGTTATGGAGAGCTTGACAGCTTGATAAAAGCTGTGGGAGGTAGAAATGTATTTTCGTGCTCTAGTTATACCTTTACAGGAATAAATATTTAATTACTTGAGGAATGTTTCCTCCTTTTGATAATGTTAGGTGAGGTGTCATAGGTGAGTAGCTGTTACCCAACCTTATCTTCTCCCTTTAGGCAAAATGTCAGAGTTCCAGTGTTGTTTGGTAAGTCCTGCATAATAATGGGCTTGAAAAGAGTGGAATCACAGTAGCATGTGAAATGTTTATACTTACCTGCTTTATCCCGGCTCACTAAAAATTAAACACAAGGAAGAAAGAGACCTAGTGTTTCCAAAGCCTCCTAGAATATTCAGAGGTAATGACTCTGCTAGACGGATGTGTTTGATCTATTATTTTCTTTTCCTGAAATATTTTATGCAGAAATTATTTAAAAAAAAAAAAGGTTCTTTGGCCTGCATTTTGAGGAGGTCATATTAAATTATCTTTATGGCTCTGTTTCCTCACCGAACCATAGACTTGGATGCTAGCAGGAGGATAAATGAAAACAAAAATCCATTTTTAAATCTTAATCTCTCATAACCTATTTGAATATTTTTCTATAACTGTGACTATTTTTAATTACGTGTATTCTGGGTGTGCCTGCACAAAAATTTCCAGGATACAGAGAAATGACCAAAAAATCTGACAAGCAGAAATCTACTCCCCAGGAAGAAGGTGTTGCATTTATTTCACTGGAATATTGCACAAATGTCACACGAGACCCTTGGACGGGAGGTACTGAGTTTTTTAAGATCTCTGCAGATCCCAATGCCTGAATTTAAATATATATATGTGTGTGTATTTATGTATATATATACACATATATTGGGCCCTTCACTCCAAGGCAGACACTGAGGGGCTGGAGCATGTCCAGAGGAGGGAGCAGAGCTGGGAAGGGTCTGGAGCCGCAGGAGCAGCTGAAGGAGCTGGGAAGGGGCTCAGCCTGGAGAAAAGGGGACTCAGGGGGGACCTTGTGGCTCTGCACAACTCCCTGCCAGGAGGGGACACTGGGGGGGTCGGGCTCTGCTCCCAGGGAACAGGGACAGGAGGAGAGGGAACGGCCTCAGGCTGGGCCAGGGGAGGGCCAGGTTGGATACTGGGGAAAAAATCTTCACCAAAAGGGTTGTCAGGCATTGGAACAGGCTGCCCAGGGAAGGGGTGGGCTCACCATCCCTGGAAGTGTTAAAAAAATGTATGGATGTGGCACTTGGGGACGTGGGTCAGTGGTGGCCTTGGCTGTGCTGGGGGAATGGTTGGACTGGATGATCTTAGAGGGCTTTTCCAACCTAAATGAATCTATTATTTTACATATATATACATATATATGTAAAAATAAACCCAAATACAGTTTTTAGTGAGTTCATATTTGGTTTTGGATGGGTTTTGGCTGTGTGGAAGCCCAGTCTGGTTCTGTTAAACCCCAGGGCCCTGGTTTGCTCAGCTTGCCAGCAGCACTGAGCATTACACAGCCCTGGAACCTGCAGGAGCTCCCAGACACCCTCTGCTCATCATCTTACACAAGTTCCATTATTAATTAGGCCTTGGTCTACACCTGAGGCCATAAGGAAGATCCATTATTTGGTCCATAATTGTGTATTGCTGTGGTCCGTGCAGTGCAACATTAGAGGGTTTTGTACAGTGCAATATTAGAGGGTATTAATATGATTTTATAATTCAAAGGATTTGGGCTGTTATCTGCCCAGTCCAGAGCATCTGAAGCTGCTGCTCTCAGCTCTGTCTAAGGAATATTAGAATAGATTACACAATTAGAGATAACAACTTTTCACCTTATAGGTTGAAAGAAAGAAAACCCCTGTCTTTTATATCAGGAGACAGGCAGAGAAACTCATCTGTCCTTGAACACAACTCAGAGATTTGTTTATAGAAACTTGTACAGAGTAAAAAGGCAGTAAAAGATGCTTTCTCATGGGAAGATTTTTTCTACAGGTCTGCATGCAGAGAAACTTATAATATGTTCATGCAACAATTGTGGAATAAACTAAGATCACTGGACTTTGTCACAGAGGAACTGAAGCCCACGTGGTTCTGAGGTTCATCTGTTCCTTCAGACAGAGCTGTAAATCTGCAGAGGGCACAGCTCGGGGCTCAGATAGCCCTGGGGTCTTTCAGTGAGTCATTTATTTGTCCTGGGAAGAAAAGCTCCTACGGCTTTCCCTAGTGCCCTGATCTAAAACTGATTTGGGTGCTCACACGATTTTCTGTATTTGGGGAGCAAAGGGCAAAGATTTATGATCTCCCTTCACTGGAAGTGATGTCTCAAAAATCCCACACACACTGTGGGAGATCCCTGTCACTGGGAGCAGTTTAAACCACAGGTTTGTGTTTGTGTGGATTAGTGGAAAATTCCGTGCCTGAGGGCACAGGGTGTGCTGCAGGTATCTCAAACATCAGCTTTATTGTTCACTGAACATGAGTCACCAGTCCACAGGAAGAGATTTTAGCTTTTCTCAGTGTGTGCATCTTCAAGTGCTTCTACCGCTCCTAGAAATAATCTTTCCTTTTACCTACAACAGTGACTTTGTAAAGTGATTGTGGGAAAAAACCCAGTTTACATCTGAGCTCCTGTTTTGCATGGACATGTGAAAGAAGTGTCTGTGGGAAGGAGTGATAAAAGTTCATAAATCACAGGTATTTCCTGGAGTCACAAAAACTGTGTTGGATAAGACATTGCAGGTTGCCTTTTCTCTTTCTTTATTTCTTTATATCTTCTTTCTTGTTTTGAATTATCCGCTTCTACCTTTTCTTTCTCTTTTATGAGTGAACTTCCATCACTTCAGCCTGAAGAAGCTGAAAGCATCTCTCATAATTGAAGGGGACTGGGATCACTGTTTCACCCAGTAACATTCTAGGGCTGGGATTTGATTTTTTGTACAAATCAATCCTTTTAAAAATTTCTTTGCTTTTAAAAGAACCACGAAAAGGGGGTTACATTCCATATCTCTGTGGCAGCATTTGTGTGAAAGCAATTACACTTTGTACCTTGAAAATTTTCAAATTAGGATCTTTGGGAGGAGGAGGAGGAGGAGGAAAAGGACTTTTGCACTGGCATCTCTGAAAACACTCTGGAAAGAAGCCTCAGAAAACAAATCCTGAAAAAAAAACAGGACATGGTCAGGTATTGTCATCTTGAAGATCTATGACTAATTCCTTGGAAATAAGTGAAGAAATATGCTAAAAGAACTTTAGACATGTATTCTTTTGAACGCAACTTATTTGATGTTAAATTTAAGAGAGATGTAAAGGTGTATGGAGCTTTATCATTCAAATTTTAATAGATCTTAAGGGAGAATGTAGGAAACATTGGGGTTTGATCGATCTTCAATGGCTCTCTTCATCCCTTTCATCATCCTAAGGATTTTTCATGGTGAAATTGAAGCCAGATGAGCTCATTGTGCTTATCCAGGTTGGTGCAGGGTTTCCCATCCCAGTTTGTATAAATATATGCTGTATATTAAAGAAGAAAATAAAAATTTTTTTAGAAGCCTGTAAATGTTTTATATAAATTCTCAGACTAAAAGAGACCTAAACCACTGGCCACTGTGTCCTCTGAATAAGACACAAATATTGGAGACTCTCACTGAACCTCCGTAACCAGGTTGATGGTAAGAAAAATAAAACTGAATTAGTCTAAGTCTACACCCACAGAGATACTCACATGTAAACCAGTCATCTCTGTTAATTTTCTAAAGATATTTCATCAGTAAAAATATTGCTTGTACTGTTGTGGGTTGCATTTTGAGACATATATTGTTACTGCATCCTACTTTATCACCATCAATTTCCTCAGCTAATTTTTATTGTGTGGTTCCTAAAAATTTTATTAAAAAATAAATTAACTGTAGTGCATTTTTTTCCCAGTAAAGCACAAGTAAATAGAAACCACTCAGAAAGATTAAAAAAGGAAAAACAAAATAGAGCACCTGATACATATTTAGTTGTCTCTTGATTTTTCCAGATATCAAATCTACCAATATTATACCACAAACCCAAGACACAGCACCTGCAGCTCCCCTCCTGAAAGGGCTGCACTCTGTGGTCACCATCCTTCACAGAGAAACTCTTACATCTTTCAGATTCAAATTTTGTGGATTATGGGAAAATTTCAAGTCTCAGTTTGGAATTAAATGGTACACCTATGCTGATTTCATGGATAAAGGTTTTCACCTTAAAAAAGGTTTTAAGGGATTGTATTGGCCAGGCTGAATCTGGGAGAATTTATAAATTAGCTTGACTCATGTCCCCAGATCATTTCGTTGTGCACAGCCAGACGCAGTGATCTTTTATTTCCTTCCCTCACTGCAGAAAGATAGAGCAGAAATCTGCTTTCAGACTCAAATACACCTGTTAAAGACTGGTGTTTGTTTCCATTTCAGAAACTACTGCCTTGGTTTAATAAAAATGTGAAGAATAAATCCTTAAATTACTTTTTTTTTTTCTTTAGCCACCTTCTCAAATGCCTTTCAAACTTGGGAGGGGGCTGGGGGTGAGGGAGAGAGAGAAAATTACCAGAGCAGCTTTAACGCCTGTTAATTTATCCTGGTTTTACTCCCAAAAACGTCTGGCTGAGGATATGGTTTGTTAATTGACCTGTAGAGCATCATGTGTTGGGCATACTAAGTTATCTCCTGATAATGCCCTCCTCATCAAGGCTTATTGCTTTGGTGCAGCTGATTAGGAAAAGAGGCCATCAATTAAACTTCAAAAGTGGCGATGGGAAGGCTGCAGCTGATGTGGGGATGTCAGTGTCCTTTGCTTCCCTGGGCCTGGGTTGAGATAAATACAGATTTATGCAGGAGCTGTGCCTCCCGTTCAGTTTAATTGCTCAGCTGGAGCTCCCCAGCTGAATGGAGGGTGGTGCCTGGCGGCGAGGATCTGGGCAAGGTAAGGTGTAGCAGTTGACGGGGTGACCAAATTACAAGGGAATTTTCAGATACTCTCTGTCTACCAAGTAAGGCAAAGGCCCTAGAAAGTTCTCCCCAAATTTGGTACAAGGGACACCTCACAGGACCTTTGGAACTGCGCCACAAACATGGGGCTGTTCTATTGGACTGGGGCCAAGAGGTCCCACCTGGGCCATCAGGTAGAAAAAAGTCAGAACAAAGGACTCCATTGCTTTTGTGGCGTGTCTTAGCAGGGCAGGGACCTCTTGCACCTGGCACGGCTTTTCTCTGCAAAAGAGTTTGTTATTTTGTTTCTTAGTAAACCTTTTTGTTTCAAACCCTGCCACGAGAGCCACCCGTTCGTTTTTAAGCCATCCGGCTAGCTGAGCTACTCAAGGATGAAGGGATTGGTAAGAGTTTAAAACACCCTGGCCCTCACCAAACCCCTTCAGTAAGGCCAAGGGAGGGATTCACATTCATCTGTTTGGTTTGGGGGCTCAGAGGTGATGGCAGGAGCTGCAGAGGCTTCTCCTCAGATTGTTGGAGCTGAGCAGCAGAAGCTCTCCCGTGTGTGTGACAAAGGCAGCTTGTAGGAGGTAACCTGCATTTACAGCACTTCTACAGGAAAAAATGAGCCAGCAGACCTCATTCAGAGTCAATTGCATTTATTATTGATGAAGTATTCTAGATTGCAGTGACATTTTATTTTTCCTTTCAGGATTGGTGTTTCTTGCTTGGGAGGTTTTTCTACATTATTAATTCAATCCTACAGAGCACCTTGCTCTTTTATTTTCTGCTTTCACTTTCTTCTTACTCCTTCCAAAGCTGTGGGATTTTAGGTTTGCAGTCAAACTATTGAAAGCTCTGTTCTTTCTTAAAGTACTGATTATTTTATGACTTTTTTTCCTCCTACCTCCTCAGCATTTTGTGTTCAGGAGGAAGCATCATTATTTATATTAACCTCATTGGGTGGGCATCTTATAATTCCCAACTGTGATGGCATCAGGGAGTTTTTTTTAGTGGCCTGGGACTCCTTTTAGTACAGAGGAAATGTTGTCAAACAGCTTTATCCTTTATCACACATTTCTGCAAGAGAAACCTTGGGCTGAGTGCATCCATATCACAAAGGTTTTAATGGTTTCTGAGTTCTCATGGATCTTCACCTCAGACTATTCAGATGGGTCCAGGCCTCTGTATTGCCTGTGTTGTTTTTTGAGATGTCATCTATCTTGTGCCATGGAACATGACTTGGAGATAACCAAACTGGCTGTGCCTGAGCTGCACCTGAAACCAGAAGCAGTAAAACGGCCCCAAAGTCTTTTTCTGAGCAAGTAAATCCCTGATAAGCAGCATTTTAAAATGGCTGAAAAAGTTATCCAGGGTTTCAAGGCAGAAGAGACATGACTTTTCTCTACAGTAATCTTTTATAAGGAGATTAAAATAACTGTAAAAGTCAAGATTCATTATGCCATAACATTTCTGAATTAAAATGCAAAAATGTCTTGAAGAAACAGGATAGTCATTAAAAAATCCAATATGAACAACTACCTTTGTCCACTGCACTATTGCAGCTGGTTCCTTGATTTCAGGCTTGTTTTCCATCAACCACTGGCTTTCTGACTGGAAACTGTCCTCAGAGAAACTCCCTTCCCATTTTTTTCAAGGCCTGCACCTCTCAGATGCTGCTCTGCGCTGTGTGCTCCCTCCCTTGTCTTTCCTCTGTCTTCTGGCCCATTTCCCTTTCTCCAGGGATCATCTCCTTCTCCCCACCCTTTTCCCAGGCAATCTCTGTCTATTCCAAGCTGGCTGGGGAGCCTCTGCCCCACGTGTTGCAGGGTGAGGATGTGCAGCTCTGTGCCTCAGGTGTGTGAATTAGGATTGCCCAAAAGCAGGGCTATCCCAGACCATCTCCAAAGCATTATTTGCCAGAAGCAAAATGTTCCTTTTGGATTGCCCACTCTGTGGTGATTACCCTGGGAGAAGGGCTGATAGCTGGCTCTGCATTATCCTGTTAGGCTGCACTCAGCAGTGACCTGAGACCCTCTTTGCTAAACCCCTGAGCTCAGTTTGCTGCCTCGCTACAGGGAGTAACTTGGCTGGGATACCCCAGGAAAACACCTCAGGGGCTCCACACTGTGGGCCAGCAATGCAGAGTGGGAGGAGAGGAGTCTGCTGTTTCCCTGCAGCAATTCCATACGCTTCTGGGACACTTTTCCCAGCTACCTCAAGTTTGAAACTGGACTGTTGCCCTCACTCACTTTGTTGGGTTTTGGGTGAGGTTAGATTTTTATGTGCGTCCTGTCAAAGTGTGATTTCTCAGCACAGGCTTTGATGAGAGAGATTAATTTCCATGTTTTATGTTATGGGGACTTGTGTGTTGTCTGAACTGAGTGTTACTGTGGGAACCAACCACTCAGCACTGACCCTCTTAGCCAGAGCTTCCTTTGCCTGGAAATCCTTTAATCCCTGGGCTTTCAATCTCATAAACAGACCTTGAAGTACTGGTGTGTTTGCTACAGACACTTGAATTTCTCCACTTTTAGGTTTGTGCCTTTGTAAGACTTGCAAAACTTGCTTGCACACCACAGTGCAGAAGTGTGTGTGCTGAGTAACATTAAACTGTTGGGCTGTTATTGCCATGGTCCCTGCAGTAACAAAGGACTCTTGACAGTAATATCAGAAGGCTAAATATGATTTATTAACATGACTCCATAATTCAAAGGATTTGGGCTATTATCTGCCCAGCCCGGAGCATCTGAAGCTCCTGCTTCCAGCTCCATCCAAGGAATGCCAGAATAGCTCACACAATCAGAGATAACAACTTTTCACCTCATAGGCTGAAAGGAAGAAAACACCCATCTCCCACTATCAGGAGACAGGCAGAGAAATCCAAATGTCCTTGAAACACACATCAGAGATGTTGTTTATAGAAACTTCTACAGAGTAAAAAGACAGTAAAAAGATGTTTTCCCATGGGAAAATTTTTCTGCAGGCTTGCATACAGAGAAACTTATATGTTCTTGCAACAGGCTGTTTATTGCAAGTAGGGCATAAAAGGAAGTATTTGGGCATTTAGCATAATTATTTGGGTTAGGTTGCATTTGGAGGTACAAATAATCTTTCCCCAAAGTCTCAGATTGCTTAAAAATTAAACACAAGTCTGGCAGACGTGGGAACTGGTGGTGGAGGTGGCAAAGGAAACCAGACCATCGATGGAAAGGAAGTGTGGGAGTTGAGTTTATCTGATCTCTTCAAAGCACCCAGAACTTCTACACTGAATGGAAGCATTTTGGGGTTGATTTTTGGGATCAAGTGGGGGAGCTGAGTTCATCTGACCTCTACAAAATACTCAGAACTTCTGCACTGAATGGGGGAGTTTTGGGGTTGATTTCTGTGCTCAGGTGTGGAAGCTTTTCCTGCTGCCTGGTGTGTGTTGAGATGAAATCTCTGCCTGCAGTGCCCGGAGGGTTGGGGCTGGGGAAGGGCCCAGGAGCAGCCCAAAGCTCGGTGAGGGTTTGTTAACCTGTTTGCTCTGCCTTTATTCTCACTCCTGGCTGCCTGTCTCATTAACCCGCCTGATCTGACACCGTGGCTGCAGGAGGCCACTTGAGCACAGAAACTCTCTCCCCGTGGAAGCTTCAGAAAGCAATTTAAACTTGACAATAAGTGGTGGAGAAATTGCAGGAGCCTCACTCCTGAAGTCATAAATGTGTATCAATGAATAGGAACTTCATAAGTAGGCTATGTAAAATTTCCTATCTGCAGTTAATTCTATATTAAAATCCATATATTGGCAGATTAGACACCAGTAAAATATGGATAATACTGAAACAATAAGTCGTATCACCAATGGTGAAGCCCCTTGTGAAGAATTTTATCAGGATTTTATATTAATCTTTTTTGAAATCGTCACAAATATCTTTTATTGTAATTATCTTTGTCTGAGGTTCTGGTAAGAAACCTTGTATCGTTTTGTAATACAAATGCTTCACAGCTGTGGATCCCTGTCCTGTGCAGTTACATTAAAGTGACTTTATATCCCTTATGTACACAAATAAAACAGGAGGCAATTCAAAATGCCCCCTCTTTATCACAAATTGATTGTAATTATTTTGCCAAAATGACCCTTCAGTCATAAGTTAGCTGGGCTTACAATGCACTGATATTGAATAAAGATTTTGTTCTTGTACATCTATTTTCTCCAACAGCAGTGATTTGACCCCAACTGAAATTTGTACTAGTAAGAACATGTTTTCCACAGGGTCTTTTTGTTTTGCTTTGTTTACAAGAAGGAAGGGAACCTTTCTTTCTTTACTTCACCCTATCTAAAATCAATCAACAGCAGTTGATTACCTATTTGGAATTCTGTTGTCGTTTTAATGGATTTTTTTTTTTTTTGGGGTGCAAAATTTAAAATGCTAGCCCAGACTTTCCTTTAGCATCATTGACAGGCGACTCTGGGAATGGCTGTCCCCTGGAGTGGCTGGCTGTGGCACAGGCTGCAGCACCCTTGTGACTAACACAGACTGTGCCAAGGAAGCCCTGCAATCAGGGGGTGGGAGCAGCTCAGGGAATGCTTGGCACCATGGCAGAGATCCCTGGCACGCAGAGCATGTTCCAAGTGCTTGCTCTGCCTTTTTCACTGGCAGTGTATTCAATGAGTGTCTTGAAAAGAATCAACAGCTCCGTGAGCCTCATGCCTTTTGGATTCTTCAAATGTGAGAACGCTTGAGAAGTGAGTCAGGCCTGTTGCTGTGCTCCTCACCAGAGGAAAGGGGAAATCACTGGTATTTAACTGGAGTAATGCAGCATCTGGCCCTGACTAATCCACAGGTTTGTGTATTTTTTTTTTTTTAATTTTCTTTTTCCAACTTGTAGGGTTGTACAATTTGTGGGACTATCTTTTTAAGGAAGTATGGGGAAGAGAAGGCTCTGGGAAGAGCTCCCAGCAGCTTCCAGTGCCTAAAGGGGCTCTGAGAGAGCTGGAGAGGGACTTTGGGCAAGGGCCCGGAGTGACAGGGCAAGAGGGAATGGCTTTAGGCTGAAGCAGAGTATATTTAGATTGGACATTATGTGGAAACTCTTGACTGTGAGAGTGGTGAGAGATTGCCCAGAGAAGCTGTGGCTGCCCCTGGATCCCTGGAAGTGTCCAAGGCCAGGATGGACAGGGCTTGGAGCACCCTGGGATGGTGGAAGATGTCTCTGCCCTTGGCAGGGGTGAAACAAAGTGATCTTTAAGGTCCCTTCCAACCCAAACCATTCTATGATTTGTTGATTCTGTGAATATGGTCCTGTATTCACAGCTTTGGTTTTAGCAGCAGATTATTTGAGTCAGTGAGTTCAGATAAGCTAAAAAAACACCCAAACATTAAACAACCTAAAGCTTCTGAGGTATTCAAACTGCAGGAAGCTGTATTTATTTGACAAAGCCCTACTAAGAATTCTAAATAATAAGATCCTAAAACGCATTCTCATGCTGGCACGAGGAGCATATTTCATCAATAATTGATGGCTGAGTGCTTAATACTGGCTGCAGCTGTTCTTGTGTGTATCTTTTTATTATTGCCCTGTGACTCCACCAAGACTTCTGGTTCTACTCTGAAGCCTTGCTGCAGGCATTTAAACTTACAAGCATGGCACAAGTACAAGGCACAGAGCGAATGGCTCTGAGCATGAAAATAAGAAGAGAATCAGAGATCTGTGTTACCAATGAGCTCCTCTCTGTGTTCAAGTTGGAATATTTAAAAAGAATAACTCCTTAAACACAGAGCACCTTGACACCAACACTGTTATATGTCAAACAGGGGGGAAATGCAGACAGGTGGAGAAAATGAAGCCTGGCAACCACAGGTTTCTGTATTTTAAAATGCTTCAGAGCAAATTGAGGAGGCTCTTGTGCTCCCAGCACAGTTAGAGGTGACTTGTGATGCTCCGTGCCCAAAACAGCCACTGGCAGTTCTGCTCTCTGTCTGACAGCCTCTGCCCCTGTTGGACAGAGCCTGGATAATAATTTTTCTGAAGAAGGACAAGATATTATTCAAATGATGCACCATGTGAACACCGGTCACAGAAATGAAGAATAAATTTGCCATAATATTTTAAGAGCTAGAGGTGAAGGGTTCAGTTTATATCCAAGGCTAGAAAGATTTCTGTGCTCCACATCTTCCTACTATATCTTTCTATAACTGACAGCAAGACTTTTTATTTTGGTGCTGTGTCCTTAAATAAAATCCTCCCTCTCACCTGTCAGTTCCACCTTAAATAAATACAAGACAAATGGTTTTTAAAATGTTACCTGCTTTGAATTGCAACATTTTCAGGCAGACTTGGCTAGGAAATTGTCAGTACATACTTTGAGAGGAAAAATACTTGTTACATTATTTCATAAATATTTTCTTAGCATATAATTAAGGGGGGAAAGTCCAATAACTAGATTTCCAAAATTCCAAATTTATTTCCACTCACAATAAGAAAAATCCATACTCAGGCTTTGAAGGGTTACAGTGAGCAACTGATCTTCCTGTTGTCAAACTTTAAATCAAACAAAGCTTTCTTTGAAAGAAAAAAAAAGAACTTTTTTCTGTGAGGAACAAAAAATTAACAAAATATCATTCCAGCTAGATATGTTTTGAAGAGAATCAGAAACTTCTCCACAAAGGACATCATCATCTGATTTAAGCCAGAATAGCTGCACTGCCATCAGAAGTTGATCTTTTTAAGGTCTTTTAAGTTATTACCTGGTAGGATTTTAAAAACTGGGTGGTTTCTGCATTCTTCACTTGCAGTATTTTAGGCAGGACTCCCCAGGCTCTCCATACTGGAAAACTTGCCCAATATAAATGTTTAAAAAAGCCTCTTTTTTGGATGCTGGCCTTTTTGCCAAAGTATATCCTTTTAAGAGTAACATTTTCTGTGCTGTGCGTTTATGAACCGGCTGAGAAAAAAATAGTCTGGACAAATTCTGTCCCATTTGAATCACAGAATTACTGAGGCTGGAAAAGCCCTCTGAGATCATCAAGCCCAACCATTCCCCAGCACTGCCAAGGCCACCTCCAACCCCTGTTCCCAAGTGTCACATCCACATGGATTTAAATCCCTCCAGGGATGGGGGCTCCACCACTGCCCTGGGCACTGTTCCAATGCCAGCCATTTCCGTGAAGAGTTTTTCCCAAATATCCAACCTAAAACTCCTCCGGCAGAACTTGATGCTGTTTCCTCTTGTTCTATTACTTGTTATATATAATCTTACTATGAGTTAGAGATTATTCTGATTTTTTTTTTTAGCCCAAATAATGTGTGATGGCATAAAAACGCCTTGTAGCAATCTCAGTTTGTAAAACTGACAGCATACACTTCAATAATGTGCAATTTCGTGAAAGGAGGTATTAAATTAGCTTGATAGGATCACTTCCAAAAGAAAATGTGATTTATAGCATCTTGTTTTAGGTCTTTATCTGCTGTATCTTGTGTCAACCATTATTTTCCTCAGAACCAGCGTCAGGCTGACGTGCCTGTAGCTACTTGGTTTATCTAAATATTGGTTTATCTAAATACCACCACTCTCTCCATTTGAAGGATGTGGATGCAGGGCACACGGGATTGCTGTGTTTTCAGATTTATTTTTTCCAGGACTGGAAATCACCCACATTCATCTGGGCTAATGGGGACACCTAAATCCTGCAGTCAAAGATGACACTGCTGGGTACAGCTGAGCTCCAGTTCATCACATCCTCACACATAATCATGAAATATGTGAGGTTAACTGAGCCCTGGGAAATGCCTCTTTCTCACTCTTGGTGAAGAAGGCAGTTTAGGATGATTTGCTCATAGGTGTCCACACTCTGCCAACTCCTCAAATTAAATACTGTTCAAAGAAAGTAAATAGGACAATGGAAGGGTACCAGAACCTGTCAGCTGAGCAATATTTCTGAGGGAAATGGAGTATGATGAGTGACTGCCGAGGAGGAAATCACAGGCATGCAAACAGCCAGAACATTACTGACAGCACTTCTTTAACATGGCAAAATTAGCCAAAACTCAGAGTTAAAATATCTGACTCTGCTACCTGCACAGCCAAATTCCTGTTCCCAGGCTGGTCTAAACCATGGGACAATTTTAATTACTTAAGCACAGACATTTTTTTCAGGAATATTCTGTCTCAATCCAAAAGTATGATGGAATTCTGGGAATAGATCATGGCTGCATTCAGAGGAGGTTGTCTGTCAGGCTTCATCCTCTCTTTCTGTCAGCAGCTGGGCTGAGCAAGCCCAGGGACAGCAGGAAGGGGACACATCCTCGTGGTGAGGCAGGGACTAAATGAGATTTCAACCTCTGCCTTCAATTAGGTGATGCCCAGCAAGTCACTTAAACCAAACTTTGCACAAGTGGTCATTAATTGAGCACCCCTCACTGCCAGGTCTCTCACCTTCACATCTCACGTGGTGATTGGCAGGAGACTTTGGCTGCAGTCACTGAGTCTGTGCTTGAAAAAAAACAACCCAGGATATAGGGATAAGTACCCTGAAAAAATATTCCAGGTGTTTCAGGCTGGACAATTCTTATTATTTGTATTTACTTGATTTTAATCTCTTTGTGTTTCAGCTGCCCGTTGGTAGAATGGACACGTGTTGCCTCCCAGCAAGGGTAATTTAATTAATATTTAAGAAGTAGTTGGTTTCTGAAGTGATGAGCACACTAGAAGGTTCAGGAAGAAATTAATATTATGTTTTTGAAGCTGGAGTTGACTAGGGCAGAGTAAATACAGGACAGGCCTGTACACCGAAAGACGAGTGTCAAATGGCAGCTGATTCATTGAGCATTGTCCTTCCTGCTCTGTGGATGAGGTGTGAAACACAAGCAATTTTCTTTCTGTCTGTCCTGAACCCCAAGAAATCAGAAAACTGTAAAATTGGACCATCTTTTCAATGGAATGTTATGGTGAAACATAACATTGAAACTCTTGCTTTAGAGTGTTGTCTTACCCTGAGAAAATAAATTACTTTTTCTTACTAAAATGATTTGAATGTTATTCAGAATTTCTTCTTTCAACTGGAAAAAAAGAGAAAAAAAAAAAAAACCTGAACAAAGCATTTTACTCAAGAAAACACATTTTCAACATTTTGAACCTGGGAAGGAGACACTGACCAAACTCCAGGTCTTTGTCTATTTTAGTGTGCAGGCTTCCACGAAACCCCAGAGCAAAACATCAACGCAGACGCAAAGTTTATGTATTAACAACTTGTGTGTAACGCTGAGCACCTGGCTTTGTGTCCCTAAGAAATGCAAGTTTCTGTCTCAGGTCATTCTTCACAGAATCATGGAATGGTTTGGGTTGGAAGAGACCTTAAAGATCATCCAGTTCCCACCCCCTGCCAGGGGCAGGGACAGCTCCACGTTCTTGTGATGTGAAAAGGAGCAAAGCTGAGTCAGGTAGTAATGGAGGCATAAACTCTATCCTGTCATCAACTGCTGGAACTTATGTTGAGGGTTTTTTGTGAAGGAAGATGTACTTGAAATCCCTGACATTTTGTGTATTCAACGTGCTTGTGAAAATAATCCTGTCCTGGAATAATTGCAAATAATCACGATGATATTTTCGCAATTAAAATGCAAATGCACAGAAAATTCTCTAAGGGTAAGAACAGTGATTCCTATATAACACTTCTCATCAGTGGAATATTTCTTTTTAAAAAAAGGAGAAAAGAAACAGAGCCATTCCTTTTGTTTTACAGATACATAAATTGAGGTCAGATGCATTACAAACAGTACAGACAGCAGAAATTGAAATATAAAATCCCATTTCTACAGTATCATGCATCATAAAAGTAGAATAAAGAAATTAATGTTCACTGCTCAATTCAATAAACTAGGAATTACTAAAACTTACAATAGATTAGACATTCTCTTTATGCCAATTAAGTCATCATTCTTGTGTGCAATTTCTACCTCTAAAAAAATATTGAATTCATGCTGCTATCAGACTTAATAGTGCTGTTTGAAAATGTTCTATTGAAGAGTTCCTTTTTTAAAAGGTCTTTTTTATTTCAAGAATCTGACAAAAAGAGGGTTTGGGATAGGGTTTTTTGGCTGTTAGAATTAGCAAAGGTCTTTTTCAGCTTTCAGAAGGAACGCTGCATATTGGTAACAGCCACATCTAAATTAGTTGAAGTAGGAAAGTACTAATTTCTTATTTCCCTTTCCCTGAAAATACATTATTTTTCTAAGTGTTATAAACAAAGATGTTTGTTTCATCTGTCAAAATTCAGATTGGGGGATAATTTGCCTATTTTCTATGAAGTACATCACACACAAGAGCCCTTTTTTTTGAAACTGATCACAAGACTAAGCAAATTGCTCCGGTGCGGTGAAATGTCAAAGGCAGATCCTAGCAGCTTTGCCCTGGGCAGCACAAGGCCTTACTTCAGGGAGTAAAAGCATTGCTGAGCATGAGCAAAGGCTGAGGGATCTGCTTACTAGCAGAGGTGCCCGTGAAGTGACGTGACTAATTGGACAAGAGACTCTGAAATTGGCATTTGCTGAATGGTTTAATACAAATCAGCGTGGTACCAAAAAAAAAATAACAGCAATTACTGAGTTGCATAACTCCCAGGAAACATCTATCAGACATCACAGACTAGCTGAAGATGTTTAATTTAGCATTCCCCTTCCTCAGAACTGCCTGTTCTTGCTCAAGATGGTCTCTCTCCACCATATCCCCCATCTGCTCCACCCCCACTTCCTATCCTGTCTCGTTGCTTGTACACTTTTTTTTAAAATATTTTATTTTTTTATTACTGGTATTCATTTTAAGGAATCAATATCAGTCCTCCAGTCGAATCTTCAGGCTGCTGAGGGTGTCTGCCAGTTAAACAGTGATTCCAATTCCCATTAGCTTCAAGTCACTGGTTTCCATTTAATCCTACGTTTATCTAGCCAGGCCATGGTGCTGCTGTCTAGCAGTGGTATCAGTGTCACTCTCATTTTTCAGCCTTCTGATGTTTTCATTCTTGTGATAGAGTTTCTCAAGCTGTTTTTTGTAAACATGCACATGCTTTTCTAACTGTCTTTTTGTTTTTCATTCCTTCTCCTGGGAGGAGAAAGGTTTGATGGACTTTGTCATTGACCAGTGTCGTTGGAGAGGTGGTAGCTTCACCTTCCAATCGATGGTCGTTTCCAGAACCCTATATAATGGGAAAACCAAAATAAAGTTTCTCTCTTCTTTGCCTTCTCTCGGGTGTGGCTGCGTTTGTCTCTGCGTTTCGTGTTGCTCGATAGAGTGACAGTATCAGTGTCTGGGCTGCAATTGTGTGTTGGCACAGAGATTTCACAGAGAAATCCCTTCTCAGCAGAGCTGCTTTTAACATCCTGTGCACAGTGCTGAGTCTTAATTTATTTGTGATCAAGGGAGTAAAGTGTGACAGTCCAGAGACGCTGATGGAGAGTGACTGGGAGACATCATTGTGTCCTCAGGTGAAATACACCCTGTCTATATTATTATTGTTGTTGCTGTTTTTATTGTTGTTGTTCTTTATTTTTATATTTCTTGGGCTGTGACAGTTTAAACTGGGGGTGTTTATGACCAGGATCTTGAGGAGAATTTAAGAATTGGCCAAGGCTTTGGGTCATAGCTCCCCACTGGTGTCAGGGGCTGCAGAGGGCCTGAAGGACCTCGCTGAGGTGCAGTTCATGCAGGTGGAGTTTTTGGGAGGATGAAAAGTGTCAAAGCCCTGATCCAGCACTGCTGCAGTGACATGTGGGCAGGTGTTGTGAAAAGCAGGATG
This sequence comes from Leptocoma aspasia, assembly GCA_013399835.1. Classification (NCBI taxonomy): domain Eukaryota; kingdom Metazoa; phylum Chordata; class Aves; order Passeriformes; family Nectariniidae; genus Leptocoma; species Leptocoma aspasia. Next base: position 187,629 of record VXAX01006118.1, on the reverse strand, counting down.
CAGTGGTCACATCCCCCCCTCCCAGCAATGTCTCCCTTCATCCAACAGCCCCAAGGACTCTTGATGCCCCTTAGCTCTTTGCACTCTTCCAAAAGCTCTTCTACATCTCACAACTCCTGCCTCTGACTTTTGCAAATCATTTGACCATGTAAACTATTTGATATTTAATTTCTAGCAATTGTGCTTATAAAGATGTTTAAATCACCTAAGATAGGACTTCAGTTTGGGTTGAAAAATCTAATAATACCTTTGCTGGCTCAAAGATAGAATGGGTCTTTTAGATGAGATCCTGGAGGGATTATCTGCTGAATTTAGATAATTTTAGATATAATAAAACTTCCATTCCATTTTTCTAATGGAAGCTGACAATCTGTGGGCACATAATCTCCTTGCATATCTTGAGAGGTCTCAGTCACCAACATTTCCAGTTTGAAAGCACATCCCTCCTAGACCACACAACCTCCTCTTTAAATGTCAGCATCTTACCAGTTTCCAGCCCTTACAGGGAAAAACACTTTTTACACTGTGATAAAATAGACAGAAGCTTATAGTTTGTGTTTTATTGACATTTCTGACATTTGTAAAATTACTGTAATATAAAGAGGGTTAAGCACAGTGTTTAGCTGAGAGACTGCTCAAACAGTGACTGAAAACAAGTGCTTCTCTAATAATCACGGGCAATTAAAAGAAAAAAAAAGTTAAAGGAGAGGAATCTTGTTTATCTAATAAATAGGTCAGTAGAGAGAAGCTGATAAGAGGGGAAAAAAAATCAATGACTGACATGAGTGGAAAAGTAAAAACCACTAAATTTTCTGTTCTACTCTGACAACACCACTTGTCTTGAGGGTGTCATAATTGTTTGGGCAATTTTGTGTGACAGCAAAATTCTAGTTATGCTGGAAGAAGTTTTGTGACCTGCTATTAGAGCTTTAAGTTTCCATTAAGCAGTCGCTCTTTGCATCCCCCTGCAATTTGTAGCTCCTACTTTTGACCACAGAAAGAATTCTCCTGGTTGGTTTGTGTTCTGCATAATAATGAAAATTTACACTTGTCAGCAGCAATGGAACAGGATTAAGCCTTGAGGACAACAGACTGTTCTGCTGTGCTTCTTGTTGGATACAGGGAGTACACAGGGAATAAAAAATTGAAATAAACCCCCATATTCTTACAGCCAGGCTTTTCAACATGAGTCACATTCAATCATAGACTCATTTAGGCTGGAAAAGCCCTCTAAAGTAATTAAGCCCAACCATTAACCTGGCACTGCCAAGTCCACCACAAAACCACGTCCCCAAGTGCCACCTGAGAGTTTGTTTTTGTGGAAAGAAATGGAAATAGGTGGAAATAGACATTATGCCTGTGTAAAGCAAATTGAGGAAGCCACATCCTCGAGCTAAGCTGATGTGAAATGAGGAGTAATAAATGACAGTGGGAAAAACGAGGCTCTGAAGAGAATCCCCTCCCTGTGCTGTGCTCGGGGGTGATTTGTCCCCTTGAGGAAAGTTCTGGCTATTCCTGTGCACTGTGAGAAGGCGGTGGCTGCTCTTGTCTCGTGTTCCTGGGGGAGGTGAACAATTGCTGCCATCACTGGGATTGCTTCTGCAGAGATTTTGTCCTCCTCAGAAATAAACCCGGTGGTATTTTGGGAAAAGGAAGCTATTGATAGATTCAGATACTCTCCTGTCACTCTAGCACGCAACACGAAACGCAGAGACACAGCTGAGTGAAGGTAAAGAAGAAGAGAGAACTTTATTTTGGTTTTAACATTATATAGAGTTTCGGCAATGACCATTGATTGGAAGGTGAAGTTACATCTTCTCCAACCACGCTGGTCGATGACAAAGTCCATCAAACCTTTCTCCTCCCAGGAGAAAGAATGAAAAACAAGAAGACAGTTAGAAAAACATGTGCATGTTTACAAAAGCAGTGTGAGAAACTCCATCACAAGAAAGAAAACATCAGAAGGCTGAAAAATGAGAGTGACACTCTCCAATCTTTTGTTCTGTGACCTGAGCGTTGTCCAAGGCTGATGTCAGGGGTGAGGTCGCCTGAGCAAACAATCAAACTCTACAGTGCAGATATTTAAATTATTACAGTGGGTCACTGAAGGCTCTTCTTTTAGTAAAAGAAAAGAAGCAAGTGACCGTAGGGTGCTGCTAGTTGCATCCTAAAGCAGACAACTACCTTTGGGTAAGAAGATCACACTCTAAAACAGTTATTTTTGCATATGACAAGAAAAAAAAAAAAAAAAAGGCCCTGAGGTGTCTTGCTCAGTTGTGAAAGTATATATAGTTAGGAGATGTGAATCCTAATCTGCATGCATTAGGAGACAGAATATTAGGGAATGCAAAGGCACGTGAGGAAACTAACATTTCATGAAAATAAGGAGTCAAAATATGATGACAAAAACATCAAAATGTTTTATCTTAAATGAGAAGCAGGAGAATTTAAAAAAAAATTTAAATATTGTGATTTTTCCTGCCTGTCAAGGTTGTTTTGAGATGAAAATGAACTTTGTATCAACTCTTCCACTGAAGGATAAATTAAGCTTGATGAGCAAATAGATGAGTAAAGCATGTTCCATCTTGTGAGAAGAGTTTTGCTTTTTCAAGCCTTTCCGCAGCTAAGGAGGCCAGGATTAGCACTACTGCAATGTTTTTTAAGTAAGTCCAGCATTTCCTAGTGCAATATTTCCTAAAAGATGAGAGGAGTGTGAAAATTAAAAAGAAGAGAGCTTCATGCCAGCATTTAAAGAGCTGCTTACTTTACCCCTTGGAAACAACGGATGGTTCCCTGTGTGTTTTCTGGCGTTTTTTTATAGGACAACTATCTCTCAGTCTGCAGCCTAGGTTGATATATTCTTCCTGGTTTTATCTATTTTTCTTCAATCTTTAAAGATTAGAAATGTCAGTGTTTCATGTTATATGTAACAAATACATATAAAAATATACTCCTGTTCACCTCATTATTAAGTATCATAGCAGTCTCTCAATGGGAGACTCAGATAATGCTGAGATGCTTTTTGAAAATTGGTTGTTGGTTAAGGATGTTGTTGCTGGAAAATTGTTCTGGTAATCTGAAGGAGAAGAAGAGTACATATTAAAAAATATGCTGTAACATAATATTAGTTGTCATATATTCTAAATTAGGGATATCAGGAAGGATAAGGTTCTGCTTTATAGCATGTTTGAGGCTGAATTCAGCCAAAAAATACAGTAGAGGTGTGAGGAAAAGTCTGAAGATTTAAATTAGAATACATTTTTCCTTGTTCTCTTTATTCTTACCTTTGTACTGTATAAAATGCAGTAACGTTCCCTGGGGCAGAAAACACGAATCAGAATTTTCCCAGATGAAGTAATGAACCAACTATTCTAGAAATTTAAACTTTCTCTCTCTTCCTCCAGTCTAATCTTTAATTGCATTATATGAAATTAAACAAACCCAAAAGGAAGAGGTCGGGGATATCCTTTCCACTTTTTACCCTGGAATATTTATAATCTGGTGCAGTGCATTCTCCTGGAGAAAGACAAGGTTTTGAATCATCTCAGGTAAAATCAGGCATTTATTCTGCATCCTGGCAGACTACATTAAGTTCTGAGCTAGAAAAAATGGGGATAATTTTCTTTTCTGAATAAGAGCAGGAGCTGAAGGATAAATTCAGCATCCAAGACTCCAAGTCACAGCCTGAGAGGGACCACTGGAAGTCATCAAGATTTGCCTTCTGCTTAGGACAGGCCGTGGAAGTTCCACCTAACTTATAGGCTAGACCCATTATTCAGAAGAGAAATTAGTATTAATGTATGGTATGCAGGATCCTGTTCTTTTTTTTAAAAAATAACATCATGGAGACTGCTCAAAAAAAAAAAATCATCTTTCTGGTGACATCAACATCACAGTCTTTTTCAGATCATTCATTGTCACAGTATGCAACATGTGCCCTTTTGAACACATGTCCAAAGTGTTTTAGGCTAACCAAAAGTACTTCTCAAAAAATCTGAAGAAACGTTGAATTTATGTACATAACACCTAAAGCATTTAATATTCTTCCATGATGAAAAATATCTGTGAAGAATGACTTCACAATCATATATTGGATTGGTTTGGGGTAGTCTTACAGAGTTGAAAGGAGTAAAATATTTTCTTATCACAAAATTTAGTCACCTTAGTTATTGTGCTCTATGCATAACTAATGATTTTTATTCCTATAATGGCCCCAAATGTGCAAAAAACCATATTTTACTCTGTCAGTGATCTCACAGTCTGCAGAAGACATTTTCAAATCGGTGTATGGACAATGATAGAGTCAAAAACCATGAACAGAGCATGACCAGAAAATTCAGAAGAGCTGATACACATTCGTAGATCTCAGAAATGCCTTTTTGTCTTTCTGCTCCATTTTCTGTGCCCTTGTTTTGGGATTGGAGAGCTGTGGGGATGCTCCACAACCTCTGCACTGCCTGCCATCACCACTCCCATGGTCTTGATTGAATTAATAACAGAACAATAAATGCAAGAGAATTAATAACAGAACAACAACATCAGGAAAGGGGCAAAAGAAGCATTGAAAAGGTGGGACAAAACCAGGAAGTGATTTTATACTGTTGAAAATGGCCAGGTTTCAAAGCACAAGTGAACAGAGGGGAAAAAATAAAAATGGAAAAAAAGGGGAAAAAAATGCAGCACAAATGCTACTTGGAAGGAAATACAATAATCTTGTTTAATCCTGAATCATTGTTGCAATCAATTCAATTTTGTAGGTAAGCTCCCATGACACATCTATTCCAAGAACTAACAAGAGACAGAGCTGAAATATCAACAACCCCAACAGGAGACCAAATTTTCTCTTATGATGAAAACCTCTGCTTGGAGAGGTTTCAGATCTGCATGATCAGTGTGAAATTGAAATTACTCCAAGTGATTTTGATGAGCCACTCTCTTCACAGACAAACTGTTTGATGTTAATGCAGGAAAGGAAACAGAGTCATGAGACCAAATGAAAGCTTTGGGAGGAGGGAGTAAGATTGGTTTGGTTTTTTTTAATATTCACTATAAATACATTTGATAGAATTAAAAAAAAAAAAAAAGAAAAGCAGAAAAAGAGAAGACTAGGAAGATGAGCAGGGTTGGGCAGATATACAGGATTTATTCTTTTCACAACAAAAGAAGAAATGAACAACAGCAGAAGATAATGTTCAACAGCACATCAAAAGCTGAACTGTGTGTGCATCAACCGAATCTTCATTTTGAATTAACAGAGTATTATATTGAAATGAAAGGGATCCCATGCACTTTCTGTAACTCACAATAACAAAGTTCCTGCCTTTATGGGGATGAGATCTTTTAATCTTACGAGGCATTCATGATGACAAACAAGCCAACCCTTTAACATCAGCCAGCTCATTCACCTCCTCATGAATTTGCGTCACCAGCAGCTCTGACTGAAATTGAGCCATTCTGGCATCAGGAGCTGCTGTTGGGCAAGGTGATGCTTGCTCCTACTCTCCTCCTGCTGGGGATAATAATATTTATTGAGCTGCACTTGACTCTTCCTTCTCTGCCGTGACTTTTAACTGGGGGTCTCAACATTTTAGTGCAGAACTTGGTGTAGAGGGAAATGTCTCACCCTCTGAATGTAGATTCAAGTATGTGTGAAGGTTTTCTTTTTTAAAATCAAACTTGAGCTTTCCTAAGACTGAAGTTTTTTTTTGTTTCCAGAGCTATTATTTACCAGCCTAGCACACAGAGCTGTCTCTAGTTTCACAGTGTAAGGTCACAGAGTATTGGGAATGTGCAATAAAACTGGTGGCTTTGAATAATTTTCATCTCAATTTGACAATAAAATAGATATTTTTCAAGTTTGTAAAAGTACAAAAGACCTTTAAATACCGCTAATCAAACCATGGGGACAGTTGATGGGAGTGTTTTTAAGCATTTCTGAGGAGCCAGGCACAGTTTTTCTGCTCAGCAAGCAGAGCTGCAGGCAAATTGGAAACTTGAGGGGTCCAAAAACTTGGTCCTTGTTTAATCCTTGCTCTGGAGGGATTCAGAAAACTCACAGAAAACTGTGCCAGCTACTACTTGGCATGGCTTAGTTCTTACATGCTCACTCAGGTTGGATGAGCTCTACCAGCTGATACATTGGCAAGATGGAATCAACACTTCCTGTGGGTTTGTTTTTTTTTTTTTTTTTAAGTGATTTTTATGTGGTCCAGCCTCTGCAAAAGAAAATATAAAACCAACCTTCTAGTGCTGACATAGATCCAGCACTATCTGAAGTGGGACTTTCACAGCTATTTGTTTTGGAAAAAGGGTGGCCTGGAAAATCTGAAAGTGTTCTTGCTTGCAAGAAGAGCCCTGGTTCTGATTCATAAAGCTGTGGCTCTTGAATGACTCGTGCCAAAGCAGTTTGTCAAGCAATGCATTTTGCATGACATATTATATAACTGTAAATTGACAATGTTTTCTTATACTTTTAAGATAATTAGAAGCCTAGTTTGCTTTGCTTAGGTTTTTTTTTTGGTTTTTTTTTTGTTTGTTTTTTGTTTTTTTTTTCCCTGGGTTTTGTTTTTTTGGTTTTTTTTTTTTTTGTTTTTTGTTTTTTTTTCCCTGTGTTTTGTTTTGTTGGTTTTTTTTTTTTTATCTTTTATATATTTTTTCTTTTTTTGCCTCTTTCTTTGGGCCAGAAATTTTAAGTTCTGCTTCCCAGATAAGCAGGGCAGCAGAGTTTGTGCCGTGCAATTTATGCTCTGGTTGGTCTGGGTGAGCCAAACTTCTGGATGAATGGAATTGAGGTCTGTGCCTGTATCTTTGCAGTTACAGCACACAGAGATATTGCCTATTATGTTGTTTTCTATTTGCAATTGCAAAGGACCTGAATTGCCAACAGGTTTGTGTGCCTGAAGATAGAAAGAGTTATCTCCAAAGATGAAAAAAAGCAGGTAGATGTTTGTCAGGCACTTCAATATTGCTCCTTCTGTGACACAGCAAGATGCAGATACTTCTGAAAAATCTCTTCAGCTGTGCCCCATTAGACAGACGCCCACAAAAGTCTGCTCAGAATGCCTTTGACTCAATAAAGAATCACAGGAGTCCTAAGGTACCATGGAATGGGAAGTATGATTTGACAGAGAGCTCTGAGGAGTAGGGTATGGCAGGATTGATTTTCAGATGTCCTCAGCACACTCAGTTTTCCTCCTCTTGGAAGAAGCCATGGTTGCTCTTTGATTTGTATTCCCCTTTTCAACTTGTTGAAGGAATTCATGTCATTACTTACTAACACTTGATATAAGATGCTTTCCCACCAAGCACATTGCCCGGTGTTCTCTAGTGCAGGGTCTTTTCAAAGGAGATTTCGCATATGAAGGAAATTCAGTGGAGAGTAAACCAAAGGGAACATATGTCCCTTGGAAGGACTGAACATTTATAATCTAGATCAACTATGTCTTGTAGCTGAATAATCTAATTATAGGTCTCATTGTTTTTAATTATTTTTTCAAAGAAATAAGTAGAATTAATTTGAAAGAAAAATAATTTCTTCTTTAAAATTTAGTTATGTTTATATGGTTCCTTTTATTCTAATGGGTACCATAATCTTTAATAAATTGACTATGTACAGAAGTCATCGATATAAAGTTTCCGCTTAAACTGAAAGAGGGGTAGATTGGGAAGAAATCTTTAATGTGGGGGTGGTGAGGCCATGGCACAGGGTGCCCAGAGAAGCTGTGGCTGCCCCTGGATCCCTGGCAGTGTCCAAGGCCAGGTTGGACAGGGCTTGGAGCCACCTGGGCTAGTGGAAGGTGTCCCTGCCCATGACAGGGGATGGAGCTGGATGGGCTTTTAGGTCCCTTCCAACCCAAACCATTCTGTGATTATTCCATGATGCAGAGCTGTGGGCTGAAGCATCCAAATGTTAAGACTGGAAGCCATCCTGTGCACGAATAGAAAGTTTAATGTGCTTTTCTCTCTTTGGCTTCATATGCCAAGAGAACCAGCAGCCAACTGATCTTCCTGAAGTATTTTGGTGTAAAGAAAAATGTTTGAATGTGTAAGTCTCTCTTCAGAAATTGTCTTTCAATCAAAGCTTATGGGTTCAGTGTGCAGTAATTTGAGAGACACTTTATCTCCAGGATAATACTCATAAATACTGATGGATTTTAGAATAAGGCTGAATGACATGAGCTGAATGAATCCTCAGTTTTTACTTAGGGGTTCCTGCAGTCTAGTGGAATCAAGAGGTTAATGAAAGAAATTACTGGGTCAGAATGCACCAAATCAGAACACACTGAATGACTGGCTTTTTTACCCAGGGTGAATCAAATAACCCTTCTGTAGGTTACAATATCACAGCACTCAGAAAAAATGATGCATTATACTTGTCATTCTCTTAGATGTACTCACAGGGCCACCTAGCTTAACTTGTGAGTGGCAGGGACAGCCTGGGACAATTTGGCTGCACGCACCTTATCAGCCTCTGTGGGACAATTATGTTCATCAGAAGAGAATCCTGTTGCTAAAAGCCCAATCCAAATCACTTTGAAAAAAACTGGAAAAGCTGCCATGGGTTTTTGGATCAAACCCCCTAGTACAAGCTGGATGTAAGAAAAGCTGCTAAATTCAGATGGAATTCTTTTCATCCAGATGAAAGATAAGCTCTTACTCAAGCTATGAACTCCCAAGGGGAGAAGAATGAATAGTAAAGTTGTTCAGACACAACGGGCTCAGTGGTACCTGACCCTGTGTGGGTGCTGGGGGAGTGGGAGATGAGTGCCAACAGGATTTCCAAGCTCCCCCAGGAGAGCCTGCTCCAGGCTAGACACAATTGTGGTCCTTGAGATGAGGGAGCCCAAGAACTGGCACAGAAGAAAACGCCTGGAAAAGGGAAGGGATGTCAGGATGCAGAGTGGTTTACCCCCACTGGCAGATAACGAATCCTTTAAAGCAGGGCAGCTGCTGTCACACACTGGGTGGGATGCTGGCATCAATAAATCAGCTCAAATTAGCACATGCTTAGAGTTGCACATAAACTGATTTTCCTAAGAAGATTGGTTTCCGTGCTCCCAGGAAGCCTGGCTGGGATGGAACAGGGCTTTCTGCACAGGGCTAGCACTGGAGGGAGATCAAGCAGCTGAATGTGAAAGGAAACAACTGATAAAAGCTCCACAACATATTTTTAAAAATGTACAGTCTTAGATGGGCTAGCAACATGTGTGTACTGCTGCTCTGTGAGCACGTACTGCCTGCTGCAGGGTGGAAAAAGGAGGCCAAATTAAATGGTCTCAGTGTACCAGGAGTACAATGAACAGTCCATAGGTATGTGGGAGGACAAGGGGAAAGGGCTTTAAGATGAAGGAGGGCAGATTTAGATTGGATTAAGGAAGAAATTGTGCCCTGTGAGGGTGGGGAGGCCCTGGCACAGGGTGCCCAGAGAAGCTGTGGCTGCCCCTGGATCCCTGGAAGTGTTCAAGGCCAGGCTGGACGGGGCTTGGAGCAACCTGGGACAGTGGAAGGGGTCCCTGCCCATGGCATAGGGTGGAATTAGATGAGCTTTAGGGTCCCTTCCAACCCAAACCATTCTGTGACTCTGCATATCCACCACAGCAGTAAATCCCAGCTTGTCAGACTGGGAAATGTGCTTCTGCACCTCTGCACTGGTGTATAGAAACGAGCTGTGGGTGTTTTATCGATCAGAATGAGGCTCTCAAACTTAGAATTGTATTTGTAGCAAGAGGTGAGTCCTCACCATGATTATGTTTTTGCGGTTATAGGGTGAATAAGACTGGAGGGGTGGTCAGTGAACCTCACTGAGGGTGCTGATGCAAACTAAACCAAAACATTTGGTGCCCCTGGCAGTTCATGGGCTCTTCAGCAAAGATAGTTTTTCTCTGTCCAGTTGCTGTATTTTTCCTTCAGCCTTTTGACTTTTAGAATCAACAAGAAAAGGCCATCAATCCTGCCTTTTACTGAAAGAACATTTCCCTTTGTCACTGTGAGGGAGAAGTCAATGGGCCATTTTTTCCTGAGCTGGCACAGCTCCACTAACCAATATTTTTTCAGTGAATTCAGGATCTGTGATGACTGATTCACCCATTTAATGACAAAGCAGGCAAGTACTGTATAGACAATGGCAGTGAAAGCTTCAGTGTACTTCAGGAATGATCTGGAAGGACCCTGATGAGAAAGCCATTCTTTCTTTCTCCATTTTAACTTCTTTCTCCTTCTGAACGTGCTGCTCAGTGTCAGCTGAATATGCAGCTCATATGTGGAGATGCGCAAAAAGCCCCAAACTGTGTCAGTTTGGTTTCAGTTGACCCTCTCCAAAAATCTGGTTGTGTGTAGCCTCTTTTAAACAGATTCATGCTGATTGTGGGTGTAGTGGAAAGGGATATCATTTCACCGTGCAAAAGTGAGGAAGTTTGCTCTGAGTACATCAAACAAAAATGTTCTGGCCTTTCTGATGTGCACAGTTTGTTTTTTTTTTTTTTAACTGAAATTGTTTGAGAAATGTGATGTATCTTTTCACGCCTCTGGGGTCGAACATAGTCGGGAATTTTTTAAGATCATACCACTGAGCTCAAAACTTATATAAGACAAATAATTTAAAATCATTAGAAAAATTTCAGTGAGCTTCAACGAGCTTAAACCTGTTTTGTAAGATGAATCTTTTTACCAATGGACCTGCTCCTTTCTCTGCCTAAGACATAATGTTCTCAAGTATTTGCAAACTCTACCAGTGCTTCTTTCGTTTTTCCCTTGAGTCAGGGCTTGGTTAGAAGCCTCAGCCATTTGTCTTCAGCCCTAACTTGCAAATGCAAGGAATAAAGCTTAAATACTGCAAAATTCGTTCTGACTCCAGTTCAGCCACATTTTCTCTCTGAAATGTTGGATCTTTATACAAGCAGAAGAATCAGTGACATTTTGCTGTGTCACTAAATCCATGCAAGCAGAAGTAACTTTTGCCAAAGTGAAGAATATGAAGTTGTTACACACAGTTAAGCTTTAAGGGCTATGCCAGAACAATTCTTTGAGTCTTTCTAAATCCAGCTGAAGATGGCATCAAATTTATCTTCCTAGGCCTTATGCAGGAGGATAAGACTAAAATATCAAATCTGTCTCTGAAATCTTGCTCTATTTAGCAACCAGTATTCTGTCTATCTATACAAGGTGTTTTATACACATACATACATCTATATCTATATATTTTCATTGAAGTTGGAATTTTGTGATTTATTTAACCATGTATTATATATCACAGGCTATTGAACAAAAGACTAACCATACGTACAAAATATGTAATTTTCTACAAAATAATTAATAACTATACACACAGATTAGATATTTTAAAACCAACCATTGCAGCTTCAGCAGTCACATCTCCTGGAAGAATTTAGGCTACAGTAATATAATTTGGTAACAGGAAGATTGTATTTGCTGCTACTTATTATCTGTTGTCCCAGATAAATACTATTTTAAAGGTGGTTTATTTGTCATTCCCCTTAGAATATTCTGGCAGAAAAGCATTGAAGTTATTTTAGGAACTCTCTTTATGTGCTGTACGCCCAATATTTTTGCAAAAAATCGCAACATTTGGATTAACTGTATTTTAGAATTTCCTTTTATAGCTCCTGTTTTCCCAGTTATTGCACTGTTAGTGTGATTTTTGCTGTATCTTTAGAAAAAAAACCCCCTTATATGTTTACTTAGACTTAGCTCTCGACATGCATTCATTATGTTCACAGTGAATATCATTTTTCTGTGTGGGAATGGCATCAAGCAGAAGTAGAACAAGTGAAGTGAAGCCTTGGAAGATGGATACAGCCCACTGGGTGTTTCTCTCGTGACACCAGTGGGTTCTCCCTCTCCTTCCTGCCCCCTCTCTCTCCTTCCCCTCCTCTCTGTCCCTTTGAGCCCAGTCCTGTGGACAGTTCCCTGCACGCAGTGGAAGCAGGATTGGAAATGGGCATTCCTCACCTGCAAAGCCTCAGGGAATCATGGATTTTATGGGTGGTGCAAAAGGCATGGCTGTTCTTTGGCACTGCACGAGGCTTAGAGGGCTGTGAGAGGTGTCAGTGCTGCAATGATCCAGCAGCACTGCTGCTGATGATGCCTCAGGTTTTGGCTTTTATATTTCATAATTCTGTGCTGCTTTAGTGTGTGGGTCTGGACTTCATATTATGGGATGGTGAGCTCTCTGCACAGAGCAGGGAGACAAAACAATTCCTTCTCTAGCTGGGGACCAAGGACAAATGATCCAAATCTCAGGCCCAAGAGCACAAACAACGTGGGCTGAAGAGAGAAAAACAAGAAGGATGGGACTTGATGGGCTAAAGCTGGAATTGGACAATGAACTCCAATCTGCAAATGGAGCAGAACTGATAAAAGTGCCAGAGCCCGTGCCTGGTGTCCATTTTGGGACCATTTTGGTTCATCTTGGGTGCAGCCCTGGCTGGGCTCTTGTGCTGCCCAAGGTGGATCCATTGAGGAAATCCTTTTAATAAATCCCTGCTTTATTCTTTAGCTCTGTCTGGTCTCTGTTCTAGGCCAGCCTGCTCAAGGCATCACTGAGGGTACAGAGAACGTTATTTAAACCCTGAAAAACCTGAATGTGTGTTCTTAGATCAGTGCAGAGTGAACTCTGAAATACAGCACGTGAGAGAGACTCCTCCTTCTGTTGTCCATGTTCCATGGAAGTTAGGCTGTAAGAGCATCCCCCCAAGCTGCTCTGACCCATGGAGAGGGTCTGGACTACCTGTGTCAGCTGCAATTTGTGCCATGACTTATCACATTTTTGTCTTCTTTTTCTGCCTGTGTCAGCTGGGTCAGGATTGAAATGCTCGAGATGGTATTTTGTGTTTGGACTCAGATGTTTATTAATTCTTATCTATGTTACAGTCTCACAAGTTGTGAGCTCTACAGCTTTTCACTAACAAGCTACAAAATGGCTCCGTATCTCTCTCTACAAGGTCTTTTAAGGACAAACTATCCAATTAAGAAATAACACCTAAATTATTTTTACTTTTAACCCAATAACCAACCACCAATGGCTCGCAATGCAGATTTTTCTGTCCAATTACACAACACCAGCCAAACCCATGGAGAAGAAGGTGAAGAAGAAGGACCAGCCACTGCCCTAAAACCTCCATCTTGCCTTGTATAAATCACTGTATTCTAAAACCTTAAACTCTGAGTTTTCCACCCTGTGATATCACACACTTCTATTCAAACACACCCATAATCCCAGTGCTATCAATCAATTTTGGAAGCCTTCTCCAAGGCCTCAGGTCAAACGTAGTGTTGTCTTGAGGGTCAGAGCCTGTCAGCACAGAAAGTCTAAAATTCTCAGTAACCAGGGTTCCAACAGTGACTTGTCCTTTGGAGGTGCCTGCCTTTCCCACTGCCTGCATGGCACCAACTTTACCCCATCCCTGGAAATGCTCAAGGCCAGCTGGGATGGAGGCACCAGCAGCTTGGTCCTGGGGGTGCCATCCCTGCCCATGGCAGGGGGATGGAACCAGATCACCTTTAAGGTCCCTTCCAACCCAAAGCATTTTATGATTCTATTAAGTTTGCTTTAGAAAAATCCACAAGAATTTATTAGGAATATGATTTGGTGGGGGTTTTTTTTGTTGGTAAATTCATTTCATTTGGTTTGCCTTAACGAGTATTACAGATAAGCTAAAACTAAAGTAATTTTGAGTCCAGACTGAAACTGAGTAATTTTAAATAAGTTTATAACAAAACTTATTTTTTTATTATTTTATTATTTTAAAACGAGACTGTAAAAATAAGTTTATAACAAAACATATTTTTAAAATTATTTTGTTATTTTAAAACAAGACTGTAAAAATCCCCAATTGGCATAAAAATGAAAAATAAATTTATATTAATAATTAACAGTTAATTTTAAGAGGATGTTTAACATATGAAAAGTGGGAAAACAAAATTAATTTTAGTTATGTGACCACAAAAAAATCAATCCTTTTCAGTTCCCAAGTGGTTTAGTCACACCACTAGAAAACAGTTTATTTACCTAGTCCAGATTCTGTGTCTTTATTTGTGGAGTTTCCTTCTCATTTATAACTGATTCCTGCAGTTCTCATAACTTCAATTTCACTCCACCTCTACACAAAAATAACTCCTAATGTCATATAACTACTTCTGGAGTAGATACACTTTGATTTAGCAAATGTGTTTGTGTATCTTACAATCATGGAATTTGGTAAAATGTATTAGGTTCACACGTGAGCCTTGAAAACTTTTGTTCTGTTCAGACAGCCAAGGATTCTGACTGAGGTGGCAAAAATGCCAGGTTTTGACCCATTTGTAGTGAAGTTTTCAGGAGCTTTCCAAGTGCTTCTCTACGGTGCAAAAACTCACTGGCAAGATCTGCAAGACTGTGCAGACAATGGCAGTAAAAACTCCAGGAATGATCTGGAAGGACCATGATGAGAAAGCCATTATATCTTTCTCCGTTTTAATTTCTTTCCCCTGCTGAAATAGCCCCTCGTTATTTCTTACTGGGGGGGTTGGAGCTCTCCCTCATGGGCTGGTCTCAAATGGC
>VXAX01006118.1:158632-173062 GCA_013399835.1 Leptocoma aspasia | reverse complement strand
GCTCAGCCCCACAGTTTGGTGCCAGGGGCTGTGTGTGAGTGGTGCCCCAGTCATTCACAAGTGTCACATTCACTCCGTGGTCTGAAACAGACGTTTTCATAAAAATTACCCTCGGGATTGTTTTGTTGGATTTGAGCTCATCAGTTCCCGATGCAGACTTTCCAATAAATAAAACATAGGCTGGTAGGTACTTAATATCATTTCATACAATTGGTGAAAACTAATTTGATGATCTTGTAGAGGGATTTCTTATTTCCCAAAAGAGCCAACAGATGACAGCTATCTAATTTGCCAGTTAAAATTCGTACATGCAGATTTCTGTGAGAAAGTTGATTGGAACTCACTTGACTATTGAAAGAGTCACATCAGAAATATACTGACTGCATTAGTATTGCCTAAACTTTCAAACCACAAAATACATTTTGCCTCATTTTATTTGTGGACGAATGCCACAATAATTTTGTGAATAATCAATGCTTCAATTTTGCTGCATTTACAGCCTGTTATAATAACTAAAATCACACCCTTCTGTTTAGATTACTTGAATGGAATAAGAATTTCTCAGTTCAAGATATGAGTAGATCTTTCTTCTTTAATCCCAAACTTCAGAAAGTAGGATTATTTTATAATCATATGTGGGTTCTACACTCCTGTTCAATCTTCACCTGGTTTAGCCCACAATGGTAAAATATGCATACTTGAATACCTGTGTCTAAAATTCAAGGACTGTATTATTTAAATTGCTCTTTATGGAAGACACCTTTCCATTTGACTATTCATTGAAAAGCAGGAATTTTCATCAGTCTGCAACTGAAGTTTCATTTCCTTCAGCATCTTGTGCTTGTTGGTGACTGGCAGATAATGCAGAATATTGTACAGCAGGCAGTTATTTTATGCATGGCATCAAGGAAAGCTCCTTAGGAAATGTGGAGGATTTATATATATATATATTCCCTAATACTTATCTATTCACTATTTAAAGCTCTTAAGTCTAAAGACTTAAATATTTGCTTTCTCTTCCTGAATGCACTTTGATCTGCTTATGAGTCTTGATACCTAGTTGCTGTGCTGGTCCTACACCCGACATTCCAGCAGCAAGAGGGGTCTCTGGAATATCTGCTCCAAGAGAGACACTCCCCCGTGTCCCCAGCCTGAAGGAGAAAGCTTCTCTTGGCAATCCTTTTGCTCCATCCATTTTTCTGTGCAGCAACTAAGCAGGGCAAAATACAGAAATGACACACATATGTCTTGTCTCCTCCACTTTGGGAAATTTCCTTCCTTTTCTCTCTACCCATGAGTGCTCTTGCTCTCTGCCAAACAGCAGAACTGATACTTCACCTCTCCAAGTGCAAACCAAGAGGAGGATCTCTGCCAAGCCCAATCCATTATAAAACTTCAGCAGATCTGACACATATGGGTTGATGAATCTTCTGATGTCTCCTACTCTCACTTCTCACAACAGCAACCGGAGGAGATGATTGTCTCAACCTCCCCAGTTTCAGCTCACACAACTATGAGCCTGCTCTAAAATACTGTAGTGGTTGAACTGATATTATACAGAGATTTATTTGGGAATTTTAAGTATATGAAGTAGCTAAAAGGACACCTGGAAGATCTCAGCAGAGCAAATAACCTGAATAACCTCCTGTTCTTTGCTTTGGGCACAGCTGTGGCCACCACACAAAACCCTAAATGGGAGTAATATTTTGTTATTTGTACCAGAGCTGTGAACAGGTTTTATAGAAGGACAAAACGCTGTTGCAGATGGCAGGAATGCCCAGCACCTGGTGACAATGGCAGGCATACTGCTGGACTATAAAACAATAGACCTACCTTGAGAAAATGCTGCTTTCTGCATCAGTAATCTCAGAGCTTCTCTAGGTACAATTCAGAGCTAAGTAATAAAAAAGCTGCAGGGTACATTAATATTCTATGGTGCCACAGAGTTCTTTTTCACATTCACATATATTTCTGCATATATGTTTGCACAATTAAATAACTTATAATGGCACATTAGAGGAGAAATAAAATTAAATATCTTTTTATACTTAGCTTCACTATATGAAAAACTGCATGAATAAAAATCTCATAATAGCTAAAATATTAAATATTCTTATGAAGTTCTGTACACCTGGTCATGTGTTTTATGAAAGACATGAAATCTAGTGTGTACAGTATCCAAGCATCTGTAGCACATTAAAAGCAACATCCACAGTAGTGCATAATCAATTAGTACTTTCTGAAAAAGGTTCTTGTCTAGCAATTTGTACTGGAAGCACAATCTTGTGTTTGGAACAGTGGGAATGTGTCAATTTTTGACCTTACTGCAGATTTTGAGAATGATGACAGATCCTTCATTCTGTATATCAATCCTCCTTATTAAATGGGAATAATAAAGTCAGCCTGTGTCCAAAGGGTTTTCTAAAATGCAGCCATAGAACACAAATATGACATCAAGATGGTGCAAACACATTCTCTTGATTCACCTGATTCATTACAATTTTTAATCCACAGAAACTACACTCACTTTCCATGTAATTTCTGAATTTTTTTTAAAGAAGTTTTGAGCCTCAAGCCTTTGCAGTATCACATATTTCTATGGGATTTCAAGAAAGTAAAGAGGCTTAGCCTGGATTTACCTCTAATTTTGCACAGTAAAAGAAGAAATATTTTTATATCATCATGGCTAGTCTGAAAAAAAAGAAAAAATAAGGGGGCTCCTACTTCAAACATTTATTTCTGTCCTAATTAATGTATAAAATTCCATGCTGAATTTCTTCTCAAGACTGAACAAGCCTGAAGACTTTTCTTCTAGGAATGTTCTTACTTTCAAACTTGACATCCATACCCCTTTTATGGCTTAATGTTGTGTTACAATTGCCATTAAAAGCATGGCAACTGGTGCTGAATTTTGTGCAAACCCAGAGACACCCACAAGGCTTGGACTGAGGAATTTTCACCAAAATAAGTAAGACAGGCAGAGTGTGAATAGAAAAGGGCTGGTCATGGTAAAAAGCAAAGGCTAAATGTGCAAAACTGGCATTTTTGGCAGAGAAGAATTCTTGAAGAATAACTTCAAGAAAAAAGAAACATGAACTGAGCAGGATTCCCTGAGGAGTGTAAGGCAGACATGGGGTGGCTTCAACGAAAAAGGAATGAGAACATGGGAGAAAGAAAAGTCAGCCAACACTGCATGTACCACTCTGCAAAGGAATCAAATATTTACCTCCTTTAATGCTAATTTTCCTACAAGGTGCAAGCTCTTTTTCCTTCTCCTCTTCATGTTTTTGTTCACCTGTGACAATGTAGGAAGGAAAGGTGCTGTAGAGACTCTGCTGCCAGAGAAAGGCACATGTTCCCCAGAGTTTGGGGTAAAACAACTCAAAGACAGGATTTTCCTCCATATTTCTCTCCTCCTACTGCAACCATATCTACTTCACTTGGTCCTGCTTCTCAGACTCACCTCAGATTTAATTAATTTGCTGCCATTACTACTAAAAATTGCAAGCACTTTGAGACAATATTGAGGATCTTCTCAGCTGTTTCTGCTTCAGTTGCTGATTTCTACCAGGTTTTTTGCAGAGCCATTGCCTGCCTGCCTTAGCTAAGTGCAGCACGTGAAGAGAAGTGTTAAAGTAGGTGGAATCGCCCTTCAGCTCCCAGAGAAGTCGGCAGACCTGCTGGAAGTTGGTTGTAACCAAGTGTTGAATAATCACCAGGAAGCTACTGGAAAGTTCTAGAAAGAGAAATAAGAATTTAAGTATGAAAAAATCAACTTTTCCTCCCTGTTACTTTTGTAGTTTCAGTCTGGCACCAGCATAATTTTTAAAAAACCCACTAGTGTGCCGGCTAGGATACAGGCTCCCAAGCACATGATTACTTGGCTATTGTTGTTACTATAAATACAAAATTAGAAGTTTGTGATAGCTAATCTCTGAGGCTTCTGAGGGTTTGTTCTGTGATTTGGACTCAGTGGGGCTAATTTGATGTGTTTGCTGCCTGCCAAATGACTGCAGTTGCATGGGACTGAGACCCAGCTACCTGCAAAGTTTTTCCTAGCTGGAAAAAAGTCAGCCCAGCACCGGAGCTTGCTTTGCTTACTATTTTTAGTAATAGGAGATGCTGGGTTTGTGACTCCCACCCTTGGCTGGAGGCTTTTCCCAGTCAGAGTCTACTGAAGTCCCTGAATTATTTAGTGTAATACCAGCTGGGTTTATTTCAGCTGTGATGTCAAGCAAGATAAAGTTCCTAAAGCCCCTAAAATTCCACGTAGAGAATCCAAGCTTTAGGCAAAAACTCATACCCTGAAGCCTCTTTTTACCTTCAAAACTCAGCTGGTACAAAATCCCATCCTAATTTAGAGTTGTCTAAACCTAACTGGAAAAAAGACTACTATGAGGCTGCTGTAGTTAAGTGCCTGGTGAATTAAACTTCTTCTGTCTGTGTCAGACTCAATAATGTTGTTTCCTGACTCTCCTTGTTGTAAATCTGTCTGCTCAGTTTTTTATAAGTTTACAAGATTCAGTCTGGTTTTGAGACGAAGCTTTGTATTCTTGTTGACTTCTCTGAGCTGAATCTTCTGTGACAGGTTTTGGAGAAGGAAGGACAGCCACAGAAGTGTCTGCCTTTCCCCCCCTACACTAAATACAAATGTAGGCATGCTAATTTAGGGAAAACTATCTCATGAAAGCAGCTTGATAGGATTATAGCTTGGGGTTTGGAGATCAACAAATTAGGATGAGCATCCTGATAATGAGACAGCAGGAGAGAAAAAGAAAAGATCTGGAACTGATTGATCCTAAAGTGCTCGTTCAGTCCTTAGACTGTCACTTCTTTGATACTCAAGGAAAACTCTGTATCTCATCTGCAAAAACACTAAACTAAAGATGGAAAGAGCTTTTCTTTGAAGAGACAAATGCAAATACGCCTAAAATATTATACAAATGTGTTTTGAAAGGGAGATGCAAAAAAAGCAGTCTTAATCACCCTCTACCTCTGTTGCCTTTCAATAAAATGAGGACAATG
Organism: Leptocoma aspasia; assembly: GCA_013399835.1. Lineage (NCBI taxonomy): Eukaryota > Metazoa > Chordata > Aves > Passeriformes > Nectariniidae > Leptocoma > Leptocoma aspasia. The sequence goes on along the minus strand of VXAX01006118.1, from coordinate 168,037 downwards.
TTATTTTTCACAAAATCTCAGAATGACTGAGGTTGGAAGAGACCTCTGGACATCATCTGGTCCAACCACCTGCTCAAGAAGGGCCTCCTTAAAACATTTGTCCGGGACTATGTCCAGATGGATTTAATTTTCCACAGAGATATTTTGAAAATTAATTAATGTTTAGAAGCATTTGGTTACTATAGTAATAAGCACTGAAGAATCCAGGAGGAGACTGAGCACTCTCTGTGGAAAGAAACAGAAGAGAATTAACATGAACTTATATAATTAGAAAACATATTATAGTGCACACTGGAGTCCACGGTCTGATTTTTGTGACCTTGGTAATTCTTGGGTGCAATTTATATGTTTTTGTTTTATAAATGCTCTAGTGGTAAAATCGGCTAGTCCTGATGATAAAATATTTTCTTTATTATTTTAGTGCTGAAGATATCCTATATTAAGGCTTTGTGAGAACTCTTGGAGTGCTTATGCATGAATAGCAGGAAATAATGTGCTGCTTTCTCTGACATCTTATTTGTAATGTGTGTAACATAATTCTTGGTCAAGAATTGAATACCCTTCTGTTGTATAAAGAACATGAATCTCATAACCACTCCTGCTGTATTAGCTGAGATTTCAGCCATTTAGACTATTCCTTTTCTCTTTTTAATGGCAGTATTTCTGTCAAATCAGATGAACTTTGCCTTCAGTGTGAGATTGGAAAGTATTTATTTAGGACCAAAACGAATGCTGTACCCTGCTTCTCAGTTTCCATATCTTCTGTTCATTCAGCGCAAAAAAAATATAATCCTCTCTCCTATTTTAGCTGTGTTCTGTGAATGAACAGAAGGGAAGTAATAACACTTCCTAATCCCTCTTCATGTTAAAATGAGGAGTATAAAACCTGGGCTTCTAGCACCTTGCCCTCTCTGATTTGTTCTTGCTTCCTGCTTCTTGCCATATTTCTCAATTTCCAATTACGGATTTTTGCACCCCTCACCTCCAATTTATCTGTTTAGGAAACTCTGATCTGAATTCTGCTTTCTGAATCCTTACTCAGCTACAATACCTCTCTAACTCTAAAGAGACTTTTTTTGTTGATTTTATCTTGCATCAGATATGTTTTGAATTTGGTATGTTGTATTGGTAGACTTGCTTTAACATTTTGAAATGCAATGAAAAAGTTAAACCAAGGAGGACCATATCCATCTCCATTTTGTCACAAGTTTGTTCCATTTGTCTGCATTTGCAGTGGTCTTTGCTCGAATATTTTGATGGATCAGGCAGGTGGGATGGAAGAAAAGAGAGAATTTCTCTTGAAATGTATTTTTTTGTGTCTCTTAAGGAACTGAGAGGCAAAGGCATAAGACAGCCACTGATATATGAAAAGTGACACTTTAATGTGTAAGTGACACAGTTCTCTCCTGGGTGGCATTGTCAGTCTTTCATAGACCTGGAGTATCACCAGACTGCACTTGAGTTTCCAGTCTCAGCCATCGCATCAGGGCAAGGTACAGGACTCTATTAAGAGGGTGACACTTTTCCTTCCCTTTTAACCAACAGTGCAAGAAGATGCTGGCCAGTGCAGGAGCCTGGTCACTTCATGGGGCTCCAAAATGAAGCAGAAAATTGAGCAGGTTTGGGTCAATCTACAGGTTTTTTTACTGGGCACCGAGGCAATCAAAACAGGAGCCACAGAATCTCAAGGTCACATATTCTTTATGCAGCTCTCCACTGTGTAAGGAGCAGAATAATAAATCTCTCTGAGATTCTGAAAACTGAGGCTTTGGCTTCCATTCAGCAGCCATCCATCTCAGAGATGTACAGTTCACATCACCTCCGTATCTGCATGTCTGGCATCCTCAGTGTTTTGATCCTCCCAGAAACCCTCAGAGGCAGAAAAAAGCCATTTCCCCTATTTTAGAAACAGGGAATTAAGACACAGGACACAGGGCCTGAAAGTCATAGAGCAAGTCTGTTGAGATCCAGAGAACTTAACCTGTCTTAAAAGTTGTAAAGCCAAGCCTAACCCATCCTCCCCTTATCCTAAAGGAAATTAAAATCTCTGCTATGGTAAAGACTCAGTTGTGCTTTACACACTTGTTATTAAAAAAAAAAAAAGTGATTTTAATTTCTAAACCATCACACCTTTTTCTTTTTCTATCAGGTGTATAAATATATTCCTTTTTTCTTTGCTTCAAAAACAGACCTGAAAATCTTTCATCTTATTTGAAGGCTTTTGGGTTTTTTGTGTGCATATTATTTCAGAACTCTTTCACAAATTATCTTTCAGTGATATAGTTTAACTGTTTGCCATTTCCAAAGCAGACAGAATCTTGATCACAGAGAATGCAATCAAAATATTTTTCTTTTAATTTGGTAATCTGTCTTGAGACTGGATTCAGTCAAAATAGGAGGTAACAGTTTTTACATCGCTCTAATCTCTTCATTACACCCATTATTTGGACACCCATGTAAATTACTATCAATTTATTATAGTCTTAGTAGTTATAGAGATAAGCCAGTCAGCTGTGTTTAGCTGAGAAGGTTTATAAATAAGTTCTTCATGTGAGTTGAAGATTTTATGGAATTACCATGAGTCTTCTTCTTCAAGACAAACCAACGAACCTGGGGGTGGAAGTTCCTGTCCGTGGGGGTCTTAGTTTGATAATAATTGTCCCTTAATTTAGGCATAAAGTTAGAGGAATTTAAAACTGATCAGAAATAACTGATGAAGGCTGAAATCTTCTTCAGACTATTATTTTTGCTCAGATTCTAGAGAGACCAGGGCATCTGCAGGCTGATGAGGAAGATCAAAGCCAAATGCAGGAGTTGCTGGGGGGTCTGGGGGTCGACTGAGACTCGTTTGCACATGAGAGCAGGGAGAGGGGGGATCAAGGGGCAGTTGCTGAATAAACCATTTAAGTCCTGCTACAGGGGAGATCTGTATGTGTGTATGATCAACAGTCCAAATGCAGTGTGAATACCTACAAATTTTACACCATGTTCGTTACTTGGAATCCACTTTTTCATTGCTCCTCCTTTTGACAGTGCCTGGGAATTTGGCCATTTTATATGATTCTCTGTCTTTAAGAAAGCCCTCTATAACAGGTGAAGTTATTCATGCCAAGTATTTCTCTCTCTGTCCTATATCACAGGTTCCTAAATTATAAACATATGTATTAGATTAGAGGGGAAGTATCCAGGCTGAACACCTTTATATTCTAATCCTCACTCAAAAAGCATTGGTATTCTGGAACATACTCAAGGCTGGCTAACTTCAATGGGACTGCCACCAGATTAAAAGTAAACAAATAATGTGCTTTATTGAGTTAGGACCATTATCTGGTTTCCCACTAATGCAATTCCACCAAGATAAACTCATTTCTGACAACTGAAGGGAGAGAAGGATCAGTGACAAGGTCCCACATCGCTCTCCAAAGTCAGTAATTTACAGGGGAGTGGGAATACTGACAACAAATCTCCCAGTGTCGTTGAATTATTTTGAGATCGTGGTCTGCAAGTGAGATGGGAGTTCCCATGGGTGAGAAATGTGTAGGGCCTATGGAATTAAACCTGGTGGTGGTGACAAAGGTTTTTCATGAGCAGACTTGCATTGTTTGGGTTAACCCCAACCTGCAGTGCAGGGCTGTCCTGAGAAAGATGGAGTCAGGCTGGGTTTTTTCAGTTACATTCTCAAAATGACTTGTGATAAGGAGTAAATGCAGGGAGTTTTGGTCGTTTAGTTTTTGTTGGTTTTTTTTGGCGTTTTTGTTTTTGTTTTTTGGTTTTTTTTAATGGAAAGAAACTGAAGCTGAGTTCTCTTCATCCTGCATCTTTGCAGACAAGGTTTTGAAAAGAGTCCCAGGAGGCAAGAAAATAACCACAAAACAGGAGAATAAATCTCTTTCATATACAGAAAGGAGAGCTGGAAGAGCTAAAGAGCATTTCTGAAGTAAATTTACACTGATAGAAGGGAAAAAATTGGAAGGCAATGAACTTTGGAGGGAAGTTCAATTACAGAAACAAAGATAGGTGGATACCCTGTAGATAAGAACGCAATGCCATAAAAGAGATTCACTAGTGACAAACACTTCCCTCAATATAAAAAAATAATAACATTTAATTGATTTAGGTGTAGAGAGGGTGTTACTAAGAAAAGGACTGGCTACAGCCCAATAATTTCTACTGAGTATTTGGTGTCATTATTTATCCAAATATTTCTTCAAGAGGTTGCTTTTCTCTGCCTCTTCCTTAATTAGGTTGAGAAGACTAAAATTTTTATGCAGTTGGGTGGGTTCTGTCCTGTTTTGCTGGAAAGGTCAGCTAAATTTGGTTGAGATCAAAGCAATGTGTGCAGCATGACCGGTAAAACAGGAGCTGAGATCTTAAGGTGCCATTCCTTACGTTGCATGAGTTCAAAGATGGCACAAGTCAAGACACTGATTGTGACGTGAATTACTTTAAAAGAACTTTGAAAAAAAATCCTCCACTGCAATACAAGCCAGAAAACAAATTTGGTAATTTAGATTTTATCATTTCACAAATGCTATAAAATTCTTTTTTATGTTCTTGCTCTGCTGGGTGTTTTCAAACCCCTCCAAGTTTGATATATTTCAGCAGAAGTAACAAGTTAGATTTTTTCTTTTTTTTTTTTTTTTCCTTTTCTCTTTCAAGATTATGTAGTGAATATATTTAACAAAGCTGACTAAAGAAAAAAGGAAAAAAAATCACACCTAGTTTAAAAATATTTGTTTACCCTCCACCTTCTTTCTGAAATTTGAAAGCCATGTGAAAGATCTAAAAGTAGCTGTAAACAGCACAAGGAAGAAACTTTTATGAAAATTTTCCTGGTCCCTGCCAGTTGAAAAGAATGAATTCTAGCAGGGAAATTTCATTAGCACTTGAAAGCCTTGAGTAGTTCTAAGATCCAGTGTGGCCCAGGTTCTTAGAGCTGTTAGAGGCCTCACTCCTCCTGCTGCACTCCTGTTTAATAAATTTTTTTATTTTCCCCCTTTTCTCAGATTACATGGCATGGATATACCTGCTGGTATGTAAATAAAATTTCATGAGGTATTACATCAAATGTCTGGCAGATTCCAGTGGGGCTGTGAGATACAAACTAGAAAGATCTGAATCTCTCTCTGTCTTCATTAGCAGAACATAGTTTGTCTATGGTTTTTTTTTTTTTTTCCATGAGTTCAATTTCTCTAATGATCATTTAGAAAAAGATAAATAAATTACTTCTAGAGAAGAGAGACTGTAATCAGTATTTGTTGTACAGAAGGACATCAATTCCAGACTTCACTGGGCTAATTCCTGTGCAAATCCAAATCAAAAGAAGATGTTCCTTTTGCTTAATTTGATTATTAATTATAGGAATATATTAAAATAAAACCTATGTTACCAAATGTGTGAATCTCGGAGGACAAGATAGTTTTTCACTATCTCAGCTGAGAAGACTCCATCTCATTTTTGGTTGATTTATGCTCTTCCAATAAAACACAAGGAATTGTTGGTGTGAATTTGTCCTCTGGACCCTGGTCACTTTTGCAGTCTTTATTACAGTGGCTACAAAGTGTCACAGTGAAGGGAGGAATTGTTGGGGACATAATAAGTTTTTAAAGACCTGTCATAGATGTTAGCAAGACAGAGGCTCAAGACAGATGAGGTGAGGACAAAAAGTCACCAAAGAAACTTCATAGAAAAGGAAAAAGAATTCCAAAGTGTTAAAGTTCGATTTACTCTAGAAATGGAGAAAAGTGGGTTAAGGATCATAGGATCATGGAATGGCCTGGGTTGGAAGGCACCTTAAGGATCATCCAGTCCCACCCCCTGCCATGGCAGGGACACCTTCCACTGTCCCAGGGTGCTCCAAGCCCTGTCCAACCTGGCCTTGGACACTTCCAGGGATCCAGGGGCAGCCACAGCTTCTCTGGGCACCCAGTGCCAGGGCCTCACCAGCCTCACAGGGAGGAATATTTTCCTAATATCCAATCTAACTCTACTCTCCTTCAGCTTCCCTCTTGTTCTGTAACTCCAGGCCCTTGTAAAATCTCTCCTCATCTTTCCTGTGGGCTCCCTTCAGGCCCTGGGAGGCCCCAGTGAGGTCACCCCAAAGCTTTCTCTTCTCCAGGCTGAGCAATCCCAATTCTCTCAGCCTTTCCTCGCAGCAGAGCTGCTCCATCCCTCTGATTCCCTTGGTGGGTTCCTCTGGACTCACTTCAGTGAAGGGGAAGAGTTTTTGGGAACAGAGGCAAAAACAAATCAAACCCTAACTGTTGGAGTCCAGGGCACAGAGAATGCCTCTCTGCCTGTCCTGAGAAGCCCTGACTCTCAAAGGAACACTGCTTTTAACTTGCATCCCTGAAGAAAGTTACCAAGGCTTTGGGATGAGTTAGAATCCACAAGGGTATGAACTAGATAGTAGTATGTAGTAATGTAGTTTATCACAGGGTGAGAAATTTAGGGTTTTAGGATTTTAATGCAGGAGTATATAGGAGGCAAGATGGAGAATTTTGGGCATTGTCTCATCTCCTTCTTGTTCTTCTTCAGCTCCATTTTCTGTAGTATTGGTGGCACAAAGTTCTTGATTAGAAAAAGCCACAGTGTAGGTGTTACGTGAGTAGATTAATAAGAGTTATTGGTAGAAAAGTAGAAACAAAGTGTGTTTTAGAAGATAATTGGACTAAATAGCTAAAAGAAACCTTGAATCTATGTGTCTAGGCTCATTTTGTGCCTTGCTTTCTGGTGTGCTAAGATCTGGTGCACTAGACTTCCGATAAGAGAAAAATAAGCAATAGACAGAAGACTGAAACCAAGAGTCATCCCTGGCACAGAACTCACAAGAGCAATCCCCTCCAAGGGCCCGCGAGGAGGGTTCCCACTCTTGTTGGTTCCACCAGAAACCCGACACTACCTATGAGGAGGAGACAGGGAATGAAGTTGCCCACAACACAGGAGGCCAGGAGGAGACTCCTCTGCTACAGCTGCAGCACAGCTCTGTGTCAAATACATACATCTCTGAGTAAGAACTATAAATGTTTAATTAATTTAAGGATCATTGCCATCAGGAAAAGCTAGCTGTCTGCCCTTTCCACAATCACTGGAGAATTTCTGACTCAGTTGCTCCTGAGGACCTGACATCCTTCAGCGCTTTGGTTTTTATTCTCTGATGTGAACCTATCACCCCGTGGGGAGAAGGCAGGTGAGATTGTACAAATTTGCCCAAAGGATGGAAAGTTGGTTTGTTTATTACAAGTTTAATCTATTGCACATAACTGCAGTATGTAACAACCACGTTATAGCCAGGAGAAAATAAGTACTGGGGTAATCAGTATGGACAGGCCTGTAAAAAAAAAAATTAAAAATTGCCCATTCTGTCACCCAGTAAAAGGAAGAGAAGGAGAGATGGTGGGTGTTATGCTGGCAAAGGTCTATACAAGGAAAAACAGGAAAGAGGAAGGTTTTGTTATTCAACTATTAAATCAAATATATGTAATTAAACTTTAATATTTTTAATTGAACTTGTTGTTGAAATGAATTTTGATGTTTGCAGTTAAGCTGTAAAATTTTTTCCCTGTAATTAAGACTGTAGATGAGAGTTTGGACCTCTTAACTTTCAGAAAATGCATTATTGTCAGGGATAAAAATACGTGCAGTGAGGGGAAAGTCTAATTGCAGAGAAGTTTGAGTTCTTCTTTCACTCAGATGTCCTTACACATGCTCAAGTTACTTGTAACTTGCTGTGTGTGCTTCCCTGAAGTCCATTCTCTGTACAGCTGTTTCTGTGCAGACAGTAAATATAACATCAGGTTTCTGTTTCGTGCTTTGTGTGGGAACATGGCTTGAAGCAGAGAATATGCTTTTTCAGGTGGTTATTATTAGAGTGGGGTTTTTGTCGTGGTGCTTCCCACTTTGACTGCCCATACTGTTGCTGCCAAGGGTCCTTAATTCCCTGTAATCAGCCTTTGGAAAACACACAGGATGTGCACATATATGCTCATGGTGCTCCCTAAGTTTTGTTGCCCCAGTACACGTGAGAAATTGCTGTTTGGATGGATGCCTTCTCTGAGGGCAAGAGCTTAAAAGGTCTTGAACGTGTGGTTCCCACCAAGGAACCATTTATGTTTCGTTTTTCTGAAATGAAATTCCAGAATTTTTTCTGAAATGCCCCATGACTGCTTGGCCCTAAAACCCAGTGAGGGCAATTACCTGAATTTCTGAGCTTGAACTCTTGCTGCTAACCTCACCTTACAGTAAAGTCAGAAGGGACATCCCAGGGACCAGGATTAGTTCAGGAAAAAGTGTATTTTGTACATGTGGTGGGGTGGGTGGGAAAGCTGTAGCATCAATATATCACTGTACTGCTGGTGACAGAGCCCCGTTCTGAAGGCAGTGAGGAAAGCAATACATCATGAGGTGACTCTTGAATTTTCTCTGTGTCTCTTGTGTTATATTGCCTGACCCCCAAGACTGCTGATGTTTGCTCTCCTGAGATGCTGCTTTCATCCCCAGCTGACCTCTTTTCACTGCACCTCATTTCATCTCAGTATGTTTTGGCGTAGTCATTCCATATAGAATGTTTTTTTCTTTCAATTGCATTTGATTTTTTCATATATCCTTTCCAGAGTGTGTGTCCCACTTCGTTCTCTGATTTCAAATTCTTCCTTTCAGGAAAGGCAGTGAAATCTTGCAATATCAATGAAGATCAATTGGGTGAGGTTTGGTCCATTTCTGTGCATTTTATGTCATCCCATTCACTTTTCCTGTTTTCACTTTGTTTCAGAATTTTCTTTCTTTTGTTACATTTAATTCCTTCGCTTTCAATTCCTGTCTCCTTGTTTACCTTTCTTTCCTGAATTTGGGATTTCAATGTGAATCATTTTGGCAACTTGCTGTCCTTTTCACTGCACCTCCCTTCATCTCCGTACATTTGGTTGTAGTTACTTCATTTACAAATTTCCTTTTTTTTTGTTCAATTGCATTTAATTTGACCATATTTTCTTGAGTGTTTGTTACACTCAAGAAAATATGATCAAATTAAATGCACTTCCCACGAGTATTTTCAAAGTTGGGGAGTAGTTCAGATTTAATCAGATCTTGAAATTCAAGCAGAATTATCTAGAAATGTGTGTTATCAGTACTACAATCTATTCCCTCTAGGCTTTAGTCTGAAGGTTGATGGAGTAACAGCATAGGTGACAAAGAAAAAGATTATATAAATCTCATTCAAATAGACTTGAATTTCAATATTGAAACTAATTCTGCATGTTACATAGGTTCTAACTCAAATAGTAATGCTAATCACTAAATAGAATAAAAAAATACCCATAGTTTGACTATCAGAAAAAAAAGTAGGATATATATTTCCAGGAGGCTTTTAAAAGGAAAATAATCACTGTAGTGAGATTAAAAAAAAAA
>VXAX01006118.1:142555-158606 GCA_013399835.1 Leptocoma aspasia | reverse complement strand
AAAAAAAAAAAAAAAGAGGGATATAAATGTAAAGGAGAAAAACATGCCAGAAAGTGTCAGGGGTTTAAAAAAACCTTTAAACTCAGGTAAGGTGGGAATGTCTGCAACAGTAAGATTTAAGGAGCCACAAATATCAGCACTGCAAAATCAATCCGGAAGCAGAATCTCGCTCTCTTAAATCTTTCACCTGTACTTGTCATTAGTAGCAGGACTGGAAATATTAATGAGCATGCCCTGATACAGTGGCCCTGGGAACTGCTGCCGTGACTAAATGAAAGGTGTAGAAAATGAGGCAGAGAGACCTGTGTCCTGTGACTTTATGCACCTGCTCCAGCCTTGTCACCCAGCTTCCATCCAGAGCTCCTGGTGAGACAGCAGCACTGGCACAGGGCAATTCAATTTTCCTCTGCTGGCTTCCCAGAGCCATTGGAAAGCTCGACTATCAGTTAGTCCTCAATGAATCCCACTTTAAGTGGTGCTTTCAAGGACATGTAAACCTTTGATGGCTCTTTGGGGAATTGAATGCAAATTTGTCCCTTATGCAACTCAGGCAAGCCCATCATTTTTCATAATAGTGCCATAGATATCAGAAAATTCCTGCACCAACCTGAGAAAGCTGCTGAGGGTTTGGATGGAAATGAGGTGGAGGGATGCAAAGCATCTGACTCTGTTTAGACAGGCTCTCAAGACCTTGTAGTTGACATGATGAATGAATTTTACAAAATATATTAAAAAAAAAAGCTTTTTTTCATTCAATTAGGGAAAAAATCCATCTTTACAATAAGTACATATTCTGATTTGTTTTCAAAAAAACCCCAAACTGTTATTTTTCTCTTTCATTTGGTTCTACCAATTGAAATAAATAAATTGCTAGTCTTCTGCAATCATAGATCTCTTTGAACAATACAAATATTTCTTCACATCTACAATCCTGCTAAAGACAGCTCTGCGTCCAGTTTATTATGGGACATAAAATGCTTCAAACACTGACCTGATCTGGTCAGCATCAGGAGCTGTTTTCTGATACACTCATCTCTCTGCTGGAAACCTTTGCTCTCTGTCATAATTAATCAAAGCTTTTAAAAGTCAATGTAATTAAGAGCAAGACAGTTCTAATGGACACACTGCAAGCTGTCTGCACGATGTCTAAATAAAGCACCCAGTCAGTGTAATCATTTCCTTGGCACAAAGGAAGTTGTCTGACCCTTTCCTTGTCTCTCATCTCCAAAAATTCGTGTGTCCATGTGTTCCTGCTATGCCAGACATTGTTTCCCCCATTTTAGAGAGAAAATGAGATGCCAAAGTGCTGATTCACTAGGGGAAACAACCTTGCTGGAAAGATGAAATCTAAACACTAACCATCGTGCCACCTGTGAGTGTCAAGAATAAAACCTGCTATTTGTGAACCTCTCAGGATAAGATGTACTTCAGCAGGAATGGATTTCTGCAGTGCTCCTTACAGAGAGAGGAAAAATCATTGTTCTGTTGTGATCATTTGTTTTTCTACTGCAGTAATGCATTCAACAGCCAGCCTTACATCCATAAACTTAATGTAAGTGGAATTTCCTCTTGAAGTGTTTCTAAGGTGAGCTGGTAGGGGGATCTGTGTGAGGATCCATAGCACATATTTGACATCATGTCCTCCAGCTGGAGGCAGGTCAGCCATGAACCACGCGATGATTTCTGCAGGATTTGGGGACTGAAGTGGGGCAAAATGAGATATGAAGGGAAAAGCTAATTGAGTGAAAGCTAGTAATGAAACTTCATTGAATTTGGCAGGAAATATTTGCTAATGTGAATGATTCAAGATGCTTTAAGATGATAATATCCTAGATACGTAGAATGGCTGAGCTTGGGAGGGACTTTAAAGACCATCCTCCCCATGGGCAGGGACACCTTCGACTAGCCCAGGTTGCTCCAAGCCCTGTCCAACCTGGCCTTGGACACTGCCAGAGATGGGGCAGCCCCAGCTTCTCTGGGCAACCTGTGCCAGGGCCTCACTGCCTTCAAAATAAATAATTTGTTTCTAATATCCAACCTAAATCCTCCCTCTTCCACTTTAAAGCCAATCTCCCTAGTCCTACCTTGTTTTGTTTGTTCTTCAATATTGGTTTGACTTTTTTTAACTTCCCTCAAACTTGCTTTAAATGATTGGCTGTACCTTTGATCCCTGTCACCTCCTGGAAATGTCCACATCCTACTCTAGACCAGCACAGCACCTCGTGCCAGACCATGTGCTCTGTGTCTGATGGAATGGCCGTGGTGCAAAGCTGTCCACCAGGATCTGCTGTGCTGCAGGGTTGTGCTCCCTGACAGCCAGGCATGACAGGGACTTGCTGGAGGATGCTGCTCAGCTTCCATCCCTTGTTTTCCCTCTTTTCCTTGTTTTCCCTGACAGGTGGCTCGAACCAAACCTGGGTTAGATAGGGCAGATTCAGCCCAGGGAAAGACAGTGGACTCTTTGGAATTTTGTGCTTCTCAGAATCGCTGTTATTTAGGATATGTGTTTAAATGTGAGCTCTCAATAAAATTGACAAAACCAGATCATTCCAAGCTATTCTGAAGCCTGAATAGATTTAGAATATGTTTAAGATCTGTATCTCCTCTGCACTGGAGGTAATGCAATAATCTTCCTAAGCCTTCCTAAACTTTGATTTTTGCCTGCTTTATTCCTGCTGCTGATAGTGTTTTTTCCAACTGGCATAGCTGCACACAGGAAAGCTGTTCAGTAATATCTTATTTCTACGTTTCATTATCTTATCAATGCACTCATACACAGAGAGGAACAAAAATATTTGAAATACAAAGTTACATTCTATGCTACAATGTGATCACAGAGCCTTTTTTTTTTTTGAAAGAACAGTAAGGACCTATATTTTTAATACCTTTGGCATTTATTTCCCTTATGCTGTGTGGCACAAGTCTGATAAAACTGCATGTTGCTGTGAAATGTTACACTCACTCAAAAACCCAAACGAATCCTCACACTTCATTTATTTGCTCTGTATTGACAACAATAATTAGCAGTAAATATTAATGTGAATGCAGAGGTGTGCGAATCCATTAGACACAGCACCAGGGAAGCCTTTATGCTGCCTAAAGCTCCAGAATGTGACAATTGTCATCTGTGTACACAGAGCCACAGGAAGGTCACTCGTGGTGTGGACGAGACTTGTAAGTTTTTTGACAGATGAAGATAAATTGCTGATGATTATGTACCAGTTTTCACAGAAATCCCATCAGGAGCCCATGACCAGGCTGAAGCAGGAATGGGATACATTAAATCATAGTACGGGTCAATGTTTAATTACTGAAGTTGCAATCACAGCCTTTTTTGTTTTGTTTTGTTTTTTTAAATCCCTGCCCCCTTTCTTTATTTTCTCCTTTTAATAATAAACCCAGTGATTAACTCTTCATTTAAAATTGAGTGTCTTGGATGCAGAATTTGTTGCCTGGGAGTTTCTGACTGAGAGCTTGAGGATGTATCCTCAGTTACACAATTCTTTCTCAAATGCTGTTCCTTCTCCCTCTTCACACCCTCCACCCCTCCAAAAGAAACAAAACCACCACAGATGAAAAAACAACACGTGATAGCCTCAACATAGACATTGTATGACCTGAAAGATATTATGGGAAATTGCTGATTTTTTACTGATTAAAGTAAAAATGTTTTAAGCTCTCGGGAAATAAATAAGCAGTGAATGTGGAAGCGCACCAACAATATGATATTATAGACTGTGTTCTCTTTCTAGCTCACCAATAAGAATAAAATTCTGATTATAGCTATGAATTCCATTTTCTTAGTACAAAGAGACTGTTTTAATACCATTGCTGTTATCAGAAAAAAAAATTAAAAACTTAAATTTAAAAGACCACAGCACAGACCAGTTATTTTATTCATTAGCACAAGTTCATTAGGTGGAGTTCAGATTACTCTGCTGCCTTCCCAGAACATCAGCAGTGACACTCACAGGTTTAAAAAGGAGAAAATACCCAACTGATAAATAATAATGCAATGCAGATTTTTTCCACCCAAGCTTGTAATTATTCCTGATGGCACTAAACTGCTCCTGTCCTGTTCGAGGCCATTGGAAGCTGGGGGAGAGTGAGGTCAGGAGAGCTGTGCCAGCAGCTGGGGATGCTCTGCTCTCCCCGTGTGATTGAGGTGCCTGTTGATATCAGGGGGCTCAGGATTTATTTTCTGAGTGTTGCCATCTTCACTGTCAGCTGTAAAACGTGGCACTTTTATGGTCCAGAGCTGCAGGGTTGGGCAGGAGTTATTCCACAATATGGAATAACAGGCAGTGAGTGATACAAGAGGTGTGGAGGTGATGCCAGGAGAAAGCCAGGGACTCAGACTGTGGCAGGTGCCTACTCCAGCAGGGTTCAGCTGGACAGCTCTCCCCTTTCCAAGGAAAATGGGATTTAAATAGTAAGCAATAATTATTGTGGAACCTCTTCTCTAGGAGATCCCACCTCTTTCCCTGCTTTTTCCAGGTGGGTTGGACCGGATGGTTTTTAAGGCCTCTTCCATCCCAAACTATTCTATGATTATCCATAAAAAGTGCATAATCTGCAAGCACAAAGTCTTTGATCTCTTCAGAAAGTGCAGGCAAGATATTATTGCCATATAATTTGTGTTCTTTACCTGGCAGGGTACTGCTTCCAACAGTCTTGGAAGAATATAAGGGCAATCTTTATTCCACACTAATGAAGGCTCTTTGTTGGTGCCTTTCCAGATTATTGTTTTTCTTAACAGCAAAAGAAAATTTGCCTGGGGAGATAAGAGTCATTTAAATGAGTACATGGCTTCTAAAGTTAAAGAACATCTTAATCTCTTGCAGCATTTGGTAGAAGCAGATCACTTGTACATCCTTTGTACAGGGGGAAAGGGAAGTTTGGGCAAGTGGAAAGTAATCACCCAAGGCCACCCTGCAAAACAAAAAGTAAAACCTGAGGCATTTGGGGCCTGACTAACCAGCCTGTTCACTGGTAAAGCAGCTGTTTTGTGAAGGCAGAATATTATCTGCAGAGGGTGGGGTTCTTGGTGTGACCCTGTGCAGGGCCAGGAGTTGGACTTTGATGATCCTTGTTGGTCTCTTCCAACGCAGGATATTCTGTAATTCTACCTCCAGCAATCTTATCCAATCATCTTTGGTACAATATAGTTAGTATTGGTGCTTTGACATGTCTGAAACCTTATTTGACCACAGGAGCAGAATGAATGTGCAGGGATGGGGTGGAATTCAGTTTCCCTGGATTTAGCCAGGAAAAGGACTGGAGAAAGTACTGCATTGTCACTCTATCAAGCTACACGAAACGCAGAGACAAACGCAGCCACACCCGAGAGAAGGCAAAGAAGAGAGAAACTTTATTTTGGTTTTCACATTATATAGAGTTCTGGAAACGACCATCGATTGGAGGGTGAAGTTACATCCTCTCCAACGACACTGGTCAATGACAAAGTCCATCAAACTTTTCTCCTCCCAGGAGAAGGAATGAAAAACAAAAAGACAGTTAGAAAAACATGTGCATGTTTACAAAAAACAGCATGAGAAACTCCATCACAAGAATGAAAACATCAGAAGGCTGAAAAATGAGAGTGACACTGCATCATGAGTACAATAAGATGACGTGTGTGAAAGAGGGCTGCACACTCCTCACCCTCCATCCTCATGCTCTCCATCCTCACCCCACCATTACATGGAACTTTGATGCAAGGGATCTGCGGCTACCTAGGAAATTGCTACTCCCAGCATGGGCAGAGCAGGCGACTTCTAGTAATTATTAATTATGTTAATGATGCCAAGGGGTGAGCTGGAAAAGGCACTCTTTAAGTGAAAGTGGGCAAATTTATTCATCCCTTTGATAGCCACAGTGGCTGAACATCTACCCAGCAGCATCCAGTCCCTTGCAGCTCTCCTGAGGGCCTACCCTCTCCCCAGGCTGAAACAGAAAACTCAAATTTATATTAATGTCACTTGCTCATCGCTGCTGCCATTATTTTCAGGATTGTTCCACAAGCCAAGTCACTTGTGGGGCCTGTGGAACTTGGTGTTCTCCTCCATTCCCCCCTCTCTGTCTGTGGGTTTGGGGTGGGTGATTTGGCCCTCACTCATGAGTGCCCAGGGCAGGCTCTCACCAGCAGAGGAGCATTAAGATCTCCTTGGACAATCTGAGACCCACTGACCCTGAATTTGAGACCAACTCTTCCCATATCTCATTTTAAGAAGTATTTTGAAAGTTCCTCTGTATTTTGATTATATGATAGGTTTTAAAATAAACCTTGGTAGTAAAATATTTACAAATCATTCTTGGAACATCTGTAAGTCCAAAACATATCTTTGGCTGTGTGTCAGACAGGTTTATTGATTAAGAGTATGTTGTCTTGAATCACCAAGGTCTGTGTGAAAATTGGCTGCTTTAGAATTGCCCTGCCTGGTAATTTTGATGTCCAACTTGCAATTTATTTCCTGTGTCCTGGTCCATTTTTTTCAAGTTCATTTTCCAATATTGTTTCTTCAAACAAGCATTGGACATAACACAACAAAAAAGATTAATATTGAACAACTGCAGTAATCTGGAATATGACCAGAGCCACTGAAATGTGCTCCAGGCTGAATTTTGAAGATTTGTGCCTCTGTTCATATCTCTTAGCATCACCAGCCCCTTTTCTTAGAGGATCATTTGGATTATTTAGCATCATTTGAATAAAACTTGCTTTTATTCGAGGATTCTTTCAATTCTTCAGCATCATTTGAATAAATCTCCCCTTTACTTCCAGGAAGCACAGATCATTGAGATTCAATGCAGGCAGTAATTTAGATTTTGCTAAGGGTTAGTGGTGTATTTTGTAAAGATCTTGAACACACAAGCTGCCACTAAAATCACTTATTTTCACACAGTAAAACCTTAAGTATTAAGTAAAAACCTTTATTTGAGAAAATGTGTGAGGTGATCAGTATTCTTGAAATACTTCGAATTGTTAAAACAGTATCCTAAGGATTTGGATGTGTTTGTGTGGGATTTCACACACACACACATATACCCTACTGAAGGATTTTAGGATTGTTTTAATCACTTGTCATAGTAAAACAACTTCATTCTTGTTTCCCTCTCTTTGAGACTTGTCCTTTCTCACTGCCACACTGCTTATGGCTTGCACACAAATTGTGTAACCTTCTCTTCCCTTTCATATTTTTTTTCCTTGTTCCAAAGTGTAAATTGTTTCCTGCCACTCTACAGGATTTTTCTCCCATAATGATATGGAGGGAGATAACTCCTAGTGCTGACAGAGGTAAGAGCACCAGGATAAGTAATACCTCAGCTGCAGAATGATGTACTGCTTGTGGGAGTAAACTCCAGATTCATATCCCAAAACACTAGTTAGTCTATCAGCACTTCTGCCATTATCTCCTCGGCCACAAATCCAAAGTTTCAAGGTCAGCTGTAACTGTATTGAAAATCTGGAGATCTAAGAAAAGCCCAGTGAATTAACAACCTTTTTCTGCCTGGATTTTGTTTCTGATCTGAGGCCACTCAGACGCCTCCGTTTGGCTGGAGCAGTGCAATAGGATAAGGGTAAATGTAAAGTCTACACAGATAATATCACATTTTTGGAGGGGAGNAGACTCCTACTACTGCTGCTACATACTACCACCTAGTTCACAGCTGTATGCTCCAATTCCCAAAGCCTTGGCAATTTTTTCCCTGGGACAGAGGTTAAAAGCAGTGTTCTTCTGAGAATCAGGGCTTTCTAAAACTGACAGAAAAATATTCCCTGTGCCCTGGATTCCAACAGGGAGAAGTAATTTTTGAGAAAATATCAGGTATTTTAGACCACAGAAAGTACAAGGCCAGAAGACATTTTGTGTTGAGGCTCCAGTAATTACCCATGTGAATAAACGTACACCATTAATATTGGCACCATGATAATTTGTTCAGAACAAAGACTGAATCAATTCATTTAAACCTGGATTTAATTGTTCCAAAGTCTTAGGAAAAAAGGAGTAAGGGGAAAAAAAGGTGTACTCAGGTTCAAAATTCTACATTTAGGTATAAATAATCAACTCTAATATGGATCAACTGAAGAAGGAAGCAGGAAGTGCAATAAGAAATCAAGAAAAGTTGCCTCTGAAGAAAACTGGAGAGATCTGGGTTATCCCTTGTAGCAAAAAGGAGACATAATATGTAATGTAAGTGCTACTGCAGAGGGGGAAGAATAGGATAATGGATGGGAGGCTGGTGACAAACTCAAGGTTACAACTGATTTGTTGGCCAAACTTTCCTGGTGAGCTAGCATACACACAGTCTTGCAAACTCAGTGCTTTATTTACTGCACGGTGTAAACCTGTCTGAAATAAATTTCCCACTGGTATCAAACTCTGAGACTCTCAGCAACGCAGATCATCTTTTGCTTTGTTCTTGTTTCCCAGCAATCTATTAGCATGAGGTTGGCACTAATGCTTTTTCCTACACATGAGATCAGGGACTGTAAAACCATTGTATGAGAAAACTGTTCTTCTATTCATTTCCATCAATAAATTTGGAACTGAAGTGTACATGCCCAAAGTAGGCTTTAACCTTCATCTTAACTTTTTGAGTAGCTTTTTACATTAACATGCTACAGCTGTCTGATAGTCTCAAATCACCATCTGAATTTAAGACTAAAAGTACATCCAGCTTCAGGAATTGCTTGTCACTCACCTGTTGAAATCTGCATTTATATTGCTAATTAATCTGAGTGATTTCTCTTCCCTAGCACTGTGCCCACTACTGTACTACCCTCACCTGAACTGGCAGAAACCATTTTCCTTAATAGGTCAAGAGAACTCCAGAATAAAATCCTTTCAGCTAATGCAAAATGGTTTTGTTTTGTTGGTGGTTTTTTTTTTGTTTGGTTGTTTTTTTTTCTTTAATATTGCAATGCTTTCAGCACTTTCTCCTTTTTGTGTTTGCTCACGTTCCCTGGAACTTGGTTTAAATGAAATGAAAGGACACTGGATGGATGCCTTCTTCCTTATGACCTGAAATTGGCTTTAAGCAGCCATTTAGGAGCAGTTCTAATGAAACTTTAATGACCGTATGTGATTATGTGCTCATGTAACTTCTCAGACCAGTCATCTGTACCATCCAGGGTAGGGGAGGAGCCCTGGGAGAAGGACTTGGAGATGCTGATGGGTGAGAGCTGGACATGACCCAACTCTGAAATCCTTCATGTGCTGGGCTGATCCCCCAGCCTGGGCAGCAGGAAAGGGGGGATTCTGTCCCTGTGCCCTGCTCAGGTGAGACCCCACCTGCAGAGCTGCTCCAGACCTGAGGCCCAGCACAGGAGGGACCTGGAGCTGCTGGAGAGATCCAGAGGAGGCACCAGGGGGATCAGAGGGATGGAGCAGCTCTGCTGGGGGGAAAGGCTGGGAGAGCTGGGGGTGTTCAGCCTGGAGAAGAAAAGGCTTTGGGGTGAGCTCACTGCAGATTTCCAATGCCTAAAGAGTTCAGTAAAAATGAAGAGAGACTGTTCACGAGGCATGTAGTGATTGGACAAGGGGAAATGGATTCAAATTGAGAGGAGGTTTAGGCTGGATAATAGGAAAAAATTGTTCCCTGTGAGGGTGGTGAGGCCCTGGCACAGGGTGCCCAGAGAAGCTGTGGCTGCCCCTGGATCCCTGGAAGTGTCCAAGGCCAGGCTGGACAGGGCTTGGAGCAACCTGGGCTAGTGGAAGGTGTCCCTGCCCATGGCAGGGGGTTGGAACTGGATGGGCTTTAAGGTCCCTTCCGCCCAAACCATTCTGTGGTTGTACCTTCTGAACTTAATTTGGTATTTCAGATACAGGGCCTCGATAGCCACCCAGAAGATTGCTTCTCTGACAAATTTTCCCACAGTGCCACTTTGTGTAAGAGTCTGTATTGTTCCTTCTGATTTCTTATTTTTAGCTTTTTAGCACCACATATTGACACTATAGAACAGCTTGGTATCCCTCCAAAGGGACAGTCATATTTAGCATTTATATTAAATAGGAGAATCTTTATCCCAGTCTTGAGCTCTCTATTTGAGATGAGCTTTGAATGACTGAAGCAATGCCTGGGAAAGGTACAGGTTTGTTACTTGCTGCAAGGCTGAAGCTGGAATCTTCTAGTGCTTGGACAATCTTTGCAGGCAGTAGAGTGGTCCTAGAGTTATGGATAAAGCTGGACATTTAACACATTGCAGTGTCTGGGATTTTCTTCAAGCACTTGAAGATCAGAGACTAGAAATAATAATAATTTTAATTTTCTTTCCACTCAACTCTAAATAGTGTATTTTGATAGCAGATGACATATGGAAAGATGGGGGGAAAAAAGTGCTTTGAAATGTAAGTAATGTTTGTCAGAAATAGAAGCCATGTAATGATATGACAATATCCCAAACAGTTTGTATGGTGCCTTAACCATATTATTTGTTTTGATTTGACTGTGATAGAAAACACCCATCCACAGACTCTGCCTGGCTTGTCAGTTATGTAAAACAACAAACCCTAAATCAAAGCCACCAGCTTCTTTTTTCTGCTAAATATCAGCACAACCAAACACTACCACCTGCAGACACTGCCCTGTATCTCAGTCCGCCTCTGCCAGTGAGCAAGAATGGTCTACAGACTTAACTACAAGTCTAAAGAAGCTGTTGACTATGTGGATTTAATTTGCATGTATTTAATCCCAGCTTTGGCTCAAAATTTTTTATAGTCTATGTACTGCAATCACACAAAAATTAGGTTGTGAGGGAATATATAAGGTCTGTAGTGAAGCTTCCTGTGCAAAAAAAAGGATTAACCTCAAAGTCAGAGCACTTTACTCAGGACTTTGTCCAGTGGAATGTTGAAAATTTCCTGGGATGAAGGTTTAAACCACTCCTTTGGACCTCTGTTCTGGCACTTACCCAGTTAGTGGTGGCCTTGGCAGCATCAGGTTAACAGTTGAACTCAATGGTCTTAAACATCTTTTCCAACCTAAATAATTACCTGATTCTAATACTTCTTCCTCAGTTTTATTTTGTCTCAGTGCTTGCTGAGACACAATCACACCCCTCCTGCTCCTCTACTCCAAGGAAAGATAGGAAATTGGAAAAAACAAATTTCTATACCTGCAATGGCCATGAAAGGTCCATGTTGGAGTCTTGGGGTCCAAGAGAACAAATGTTTGTGCTCACACATCCTATTGATGTCAGGCTTTTAATGAATACCCTGCATATATATAGAATTCAAATGTCCTGCACAGATAACTGCATGGCTCAGAAGCTGTCTGGACGTGATGCCTGTGGAAAAGATTAAAATAACACCTATGAAGGAAAAGAAACAAGTTTGGAATAGAAACCCCACTTAGAGTCACCATGTCCTGGTAAGTCTGATCATGATTATCCCTGCTTCAGATCCAAGGCTCTACATCTGAGCTACAACAGGAGCTGCATTTACTTGGAGAGAGGGAGACGTATTTAAAAAAAAAAATCAAATGTGTTTTATATGGGATATATATTTGGAATGAATTTTCTGCAGAAGCTGAGAAAGCAGCAGCTTTGCCTGATAGATCCTCCCAAGGGAACTGTGGCTCAGAGCAGAATCACACTTGTGTTCATCTTCACAATGGAGCAGTCCTGGAAGCAGATAAAGTGCACGCAGTGAATGCCTAGAAGAAAGGCTTAAGTCTGCCAGTGATAAATAGCATTCATCCAAAGCTAGAGAGGGCTGTTTCGGGTGGGTTTCTCTGCTTTATTTTGTTAAACTTCAGTCTGATCACAGCTTGAGCTCAGCAGAGGTTTAAAAGCTCTGAGAGCACAAAACCAGCCATCATATCGTCCAGCTTATGTCAACTTATTTTGGTTCAATAGAAGCATTGCAGACAGACCTGGTACTGCTCTAAACTCTTTGTGGGTGCAGTTTAGTGCCCAACCCTCCTTTACAATGCCCAGACTTAGGAGCTAAAGGGAAGGGAAAGACAAGGGGAGAGAAAAAACCTCACAACCTTTTCACTTGCTCTGTGAATCCATATGGTTTCTGAGGAAAAAAGATGCAGTGTTCATGATGGTGCATTTGGATTCCTTAAGAAAAGCATCTCCCTCTTGGATTGATCCCATGGTGAAAATAAGGCACTGAACTTATTTTTAGATACAAAGCAAGTGGTTCACAGACACCTCGTTTAATGAGTTTCTGTGATATACTGCAACAGGGGCAAAAATCTCAAGTGCAGGGCTGTAAATGAAGCCTCCTGGCTGAGGAAGTAATTCTGTCACTGCAGTCCCCATGTAGGTTAATTCCTAAGCCCAAAGCACTGAGGTGTTTTCAGAAGTGGATGCCTGTAGGAGGGCAGGCTTTTAGAAGCAACTTATGCACCCAAAGCTGTGAGGAACTCCCTGTTCGCTTCCCAATGCACTATAAAAGATTTCCTAAGTACTGTTAAATAATTAAACATTATCTGCCCCCTCTTTGCTATCCTCAGGACCTGGAGAACAGGGTCATCCACATGACGACCTGAACCTGGGCCCTTAACCTGGTAATGAACTTCCTGTGAAGCAAATTCCGAGCACAATTTGGGAGTCATGGCATTGCTGAGACAATTCCCAACAGTTTGCAATCAGCTACAGCCACACATCCTTTCCAGAGCTCTTAACTTTTGGGGCTGTAAATGTCAGTAGTAATACTGGATTTAGCATAGAACTGTAACCTCAGTCTGTTTGAATGTGTCTGGGGCTCATGAAAGAGGTCTGTAATTACTTGTAGACATTTTTTGTCCAGGATTCAGACTGTAGCTGTTTTCTGCATATTTCATCTTGCTGGATGTTTGTTGACAAAGCCTCTTAAAACATTTGACACATCAGATGGATCATTGGGAAGTCTAAAAAATATGAATAATACCTAGTTGTTTGAAGCCACAGAATAATGAACAGAATTCTGAAAGAAGTAGAAGGTCAGAAAATGCTGGTATCTGATGTTTTATACATGCAAAACCATGGGCATAGCAGAATTAATTTCTTTGGGCAGCAAGGCAAGGAGCAAAGGAAAGAGCAGCTTAGATGGGAGAAGGATGAACTGTGAAATAAGCAAGCTTAAAAAAAATAAAATAAATATTCATGGGAAAGATGTTACTTTAAACATTTTATAAAAGAAAAAATTGATGTATTTTAATATGTTGTAGGGATGACTGTACTACAGAACAAAACACCTTTCTGATTTAAAGGGTGACTCTTAAGGCCCAAATCCTCCAAAATAAATAATAATAGTAATAGTAAAAATAGCACATTTAACTTATTTATGCTGTAGAAGCTACATAGGTAATGGTCAACAACATATTACTTGCAGCTGCCTGCAGAATTTTAACTCTGTCCTCCTGCACACACGTTAAAATGGAAACTTAACTGGCAATTCCTCTTGAGCCCAGGTAATACGAGTATTTCTTTCTTATTTCATACAAAAGGTGTAAGAGCTTTGTATTCAGCAGGGCGCAGAAGATTACAGATGCAGCCTGTGTAATGTTCCCCTCTATTTTGATCATACCTTAAATTCTGTAGGTACTAAATGAAGGGATGAAAACAAAGGCTCTGTATGTCCCCAGCTGCTGGAATCCATGATCAATGGGATCTCTCATATCATATTCAGCAGCACAATGTTAATCAAGGTCACTGTCTATTTTTTTTTTGCAGTGATTAAGGGTCATGTCAGAGAAGACATATTTCTTTGATTGTTTATGTTATTCACATCTGATAGGGACTAAAATCACTCATTCCCAGCTAGATGTTCCAGCCTGAGGCAGTTTAAATGGATGCTGTGACTTCAGCAGTGTTTTCAGTTCAACTTTTGCTGTACGTACCCATTGTGTGGGATTTTCTGTGAGACACACTGGAATTTTAAGGATTATATGTTGCCAGTGGGCACATTCCCTTGATTTGTGTGTTTTGATCTTCCTTGTCTCCAACAGTCCAAAATCAGTTTGAGGGTGATAAACAGAGTTTTCCAGGTGTCCTTTTCTTCACCTGGCCTTAAAGGAAGGTCTCTGCTACACAGAATTTCCGAGGAGGCTCGGAAATTGTGGCTGCCAATTGCGTAAGAATTCCATTATTCAAAATTCACAGCTAATTGGCAGCAGCACACCAAAGGACAGTTGGCTATTTTAACTGCTACTGAGGAGTCTGTGGAAAATCTTTCATCAGAGTCCCCCCAAAAAAAGAGAAATTGGTGGGAGTATAGCAGAGGGGGCTGGAGGCTGGAGCACAGGAATGAGAGAAGCTGAAAGGGGAATTGGAGCAACCTTCCTTCCACTGCCTACGGCGACACGGAGAGAAGACTGAGGAGAGTCTTGGGGCTGCACAATGAAAGGTCAAGAGGCAAAGGCCACATGTGTCAGCAGTGGAAATCCACACTGGATTTTAGGAAATTCATTTTCCCTTCAGCACAGGAACAGATGCTCAGCAGGTAGGGAGCAGAATCACAGACCCTGCAGATTTTCCAAACTCCAGAATAGCCCAAGAAAGAGACAGGACTATGAAAAATGGCTTCAGACTGGAAGAGAATAGGTTTAAATGAGATATTAGGAAAAAAGTTTTCCTAATGAAGGTGGTGAGGCCCTGGCACAGGTTGCCCAGAGAAGCTGTGGCTGCCCCATCCCTGGAAATGTCCAAGGCCAAGTTGGATGGGGCTTGGAGAAACCTGGGATAGTGGGAGGTGTCCCTGCCCATGGCAGGGGTCTGGAACGACATGATTTGTAAGATCTCTTCCCACTTAAATTGTTCTGTGATTCTGTGACTCTACGAAATCTGATTTATCTTTGAAGCTGCTCCTGCTTTGAGCAGGAGTTTGCAGAACAGACCTCCAGAGGTTGCTTCTGGTCATGACTGTTGTCTGATTCTGGTTGTGTGTGATCTCTCCTGGGGAAAGGGAGATCCCCTCGATTCTCTCTGAAATAAAAAGTGACATTGGATAAGCAGCAAGAGCAATGGGTTTTAATTATTAGGATGAGATCAAAGGGCTTTCATCAGCTCAGTTCAGGATAGTTACATATGACACAGTTCAAAAGTCAAGACAACAAAAGTTGCAGGGATCTATAAACACCCAGGAAATCTCCAGGAGCTTTCCAAAGCATATATCTTCTGTTAATAAACTGAGCATTTCTAATTAGTGTAAGTGACCACAAAACTCTAACCAAGGAGCACAAATTAGAGAGAGCACACAGCCTAATTTAATGACTCTAGAAGTTATTACTTGCCTACACCAAGCCTGACATGAGGAGAGTTTGAGTGAATTATGTGGATTGAATGAGAAATGTGGTGGGTTTGTGCCAAGTGGAGGAATGAGAGGGGAAGAAGGGGGAGTAGCTCATTTACCCCAGATCAGAAATCCATATGCTTGTTAACCAGGCACTGGCTACATCCCAACATGAAAAATGAAGTTTACATTGTGTGTGTGAACCAGTAATTTGCATTGATTTGCACATGATTTGTGTCTAATTTGCTAATCGTTAAACTCCATGTGATATGTAAATAGGTAGAAAGTTAAAACCTCGGCTTTAAATTCATTCACTCTGACAATTTAATCTGGTTGGCAGGAGCTGCCTTCCCTCACACAGTCTGGGTACATTGAAGGTCACACTCCATGAAAGACTTGCAAAAAGGCTTTTCTCTCATTGGTTCCTTCTATTGTTCCTGTCCAAAGACAGACCACTTTTCCAGCAGTGACCTATTTTTTAGGATTTTTGAGATGCTTAGATTATTCCACAGACATCTATATGACTTGTGGCCCACCTGTATGTAAGACTGACCAATACAGCTAATTATGCCTTTGAGATCCCTGAAATATGGATGAAATGCAGGGCAGAAAATGTAGGAATGACAGAAGTAAAAACAGCTGCCTGAAGGCCCCGCAAGACTGAGCAGGACCAGGCTGAAAATCTACACCCAGACCTTCTAATATTTCAGATAAACACAAATTGGTTTATTTTAAATGTGTTTAAATGCAAAAGGACAATCACTGTATGGCACCATTAAAAAAAAAAAAAAAAAAAAGGAAAATATTTGATGGGGTTTTTTTTG
>VXAX01006118.1:93931-142528 GCA_013399835.1 Leptocoma aspasia | reverse complement strand
AGAAGAGGTGACTAAACTGGGATATTTGATATTATCAGTACCTCTGCTATCTTGGGTGGTTTTAGAATCATGAGAAATGTTGATATCAAAGCTGGAACAAAAAAAGTATGAACAGGTTTCAAAGATCAAATGGAATTTGACCTCCTGTTGAAGAAAGGTTTGTCAGCAATGTATGCAGTGTTAATACATTTAGTTGGCTGTAGGAATATGTTCATGTTTCCTGATGTCCTAGGAGACAAAAATGGTATGTAAATGAAATTGTTTCAGGTGTGGGTAGTTTGGTATTATTCCTTTAAAACAACAACAAAAAAATGATCACAAACATTTTAACACAAAAATTCACGAAGTGTAACTCAGTGAATGGAGCACTGGATTATAAAATAAAATAACAGTTTTATTCTCACTTGTTTGACATGGGTCTATAACTCCTCAAACTGAACAATAGGAGTAATTAAGTATGACAGAGGATGGAGAAGAGGTTTCAAAGTGGACTCTGCAGAGCTAATGAACTCCAGCCAATAGATAACTCATCAATGGACCTAATCCTGCACCAGTGAAGCCATTGGAAATATTTGTCTTCACTGGGTGCAAAACCAGACCTTGAAGGGTGAGGTCAGTTTGAATTCTGCCAGCAATGCCTTGGCTGTCCTTCCATCTCACTACCCTGAGCCCTGCAGCCTCTGCATATTGGACTATGCATTGATTTAACACTATTTTGATGGTCTTATAATGCAAATGCTGACCTTGATAGGGGAAGGTTTTCACTTTCTGACTTTTTGCTTTGTGGTTGCCAGCATAGCAATTAATGCATACTTAGTAGAATCCAAAATTAGTCACTCCTGAAAGTAATTATGTGCTAATTATGCAATTATTTTATTTTATATAGGCAGCAAAAATTTTTAAAGTACTTCAATTATAGTTTCTTCAAAAAATCAAGTCAACTACTACTTGACTTAAATAGTAATTTATAAAATAATTTGTCACTTGACATTTTAAGACTTATGAGATTTTTACATCATTCTTATTGTGTATCTAACAAAACCATTTTTCTTTATCTGCTTTTTTCCACCTAGTATTAGAAATTTGATGTCGCTTCACCTTACCCCTCTGTCTGAAATTAGCAGATTATATGTTTATATCAATTAATTCTTATTAGATTAGTATATGTTTGCCTGACTCCTAGCAGTTTTGGTGGAGCTGGAAATAAACAGATTTGAAGAAGGGGGGGCAGAATAATTTTGTGTGTAAGTGAGGCTGATCAGATCAAGTTTTTATGTACCTGATGCTTCATTTCTTCTTTATGCTTTTTGCATCTGCTGACTGTTGTTGCTCCATTTGCCAGAAGCAGCAAATGGAGAGAGATAAGGGTCAACATTTTTTGTGAGAATTCTGAATAGGCAAACAACCCAAACCAGTGCTTCCAACCAAAGAAAACCAAATAAGCTCAACCTGTTTTGGTTGGCCAGCCAGTGTTTCCAGCAGCACATCCTGACTGATGTATGGGCAGCTTTAAACCAGGCACAGCTCCCCAGGGAACAGTCCAGACCCATGACAAGGCAGCTGGAGCATCACTGTGACTTCCCCTGAACGGATGATTGCAACAGGGAAAAGATTTTGGGAACAGATGATGAGGGAAAGCAGCAGGAGATGGGACTCCAATACAAAGGAACACAGGATTTTCTAGTTCAGCTCCTTATGAATTACTTTAATTCCCCTCTAAAAGATGTCTCCACAGTGCTTTATCTCCATAAAAATATTGTTCCAGACAGTATCTGCTGCGCTCAGAGGGAAACTCTCATTTGTGTACAGGAAACAAATAGCATCAATCAAATCACACTTATGACCCTTTCTGCATAATAATGCAATAATAGGGGTCGGATTTACTCAGACTACACTGGTAATTAGGAGTTCAAGTGAATTTGAGTCTTATTATTGTAAACAATATGAAAAGACATTCACAGAAAAAATTACAAAATAATGTGCTGTTTGATAGCTGGGAATTTAAGGACAGGGAGGGGTGAATTATGAACCCAAGATTTTAAGTGCTTGTTGACTCTAGCACTGAGTAAGTCTTTGTTGATACTAAATGAATTTTAATCAGTAACAAAAATCAAGCACTATTAAGATGTTCACATTTACTAAAAAGGATTTTAATCAAGCACTATTAAGATGTTCACATTTACTAAAAAGGATTTTGCCAAAACCTTTGCAGATCCTGTACAGAAAAACCCATCTTTACAAGAAACCTGCCCTCTCTCTTCCCAAAGGAAGGTTTTTGCTCACCCTCTTGAATTGTTGCCAGTTCCTTGCATCTATTTGCTCTGGGTATGGTCACTCTTTTGAAAGTTTTATGCCATTCTTGTCAGGAAAAGTACAGCTGGGGAGAAGAGTGAGGTGTTCCTGGAGTCCTTGATCCCCCCCAGCAGCTGTCAGTGCAGACAGGGCTCCCTGAGGGGCTGTCCCTGTAACCCAGCCCTGCTTCTGGCTCGTCCCTGAAGGAGGTTCTGGTGGGGCAGGGGGATGTCTGTGTGTCTCATCCGAGCTTTAAACTGAAAGGAGCAGGCTATAGGGATTGGATCTTTATCAGCTGCTGCATGAAGTGTTGTACCGTAGGGAGTCTGCTGATACTGAAATATGAAAATATTCTCTAGAATTTATCTCTTCTTTCAATGCCTTCTGTAATCAGCTCCCTTATTCTTTTTTTTTATTCTTTTATCCTGTTTTTGCCTCGCTGACTCGTGCTGCTGTCATTGACTGGCAGGCAGAGACCACAGCATTGCCAATTTACATTTGCAATCAATAGAGTGCTTTGGTTTTCAATTAAGTTACTAACATGCATTTGATAAACAACAAAGTTAACTTTCAGCTGACATTTATGAGTATGTACTGAAGCAGAACACTTAAAATCTGATTACACAGAGCTCTTCCTGGATGCATCTGTCATATACACCTCTGCTTTCCACTCTCCTTCTTAAACACCATTCAGGACTCCTCCCCTGCTGACAAGCTCCAAAATGTTTTCCCTTCTGACATCAGTGAAAATATGCACACTATTTTAATTAAGAGCTAGTTAGCAAGAAAAAACAAGGAGCTTGGACACACCCAAACATAAGGATGCAATTTCCTTAGTGTGTATTTTCTGGGAACTTTGTAATTGAATTAATCTTAATGTTGGCCTTGCAAAGTCCCTTTTGGTGATCACCAGATTTGAGCAGCAGGTTAATCTGGCCTGTGCCTCAGCACCTACACCCTGAAGATGACACACAAGGAATCTGGCCTTTTCCTTGTGCTAAGCCACAATGGGGCTGTGGGACTCCCTCTCCAGCCTGCTGGGTGTAAAAGGGAGGGAAGAGCTGCTATCCAAGTTCAACTGGGACATCACATCTTTTTCTGTGACCTTTGGGATGTGCCAGCTTGAAAAGAGATGGAGCAGGAGACAATGGGCCTGGTCACGAGAGCACAAGGAAATGGAAGTAAACAACTGGAGAGCTGTCAGTGCAAGGGGATAATTTCCCCTCATTTCAGAGTGGGTAATTCTATTGCTTTGAACTCCAACAAGCTGTCCCAAATTCAAGCCAAATTCATCTGCGAAAGCACAGATGCAGGATGAAGGCTGTGCTTGATCAAGGGAGACACCAAGAACAGCTGAGAGTGAGATTCGAGGTACACACAAGAAATGAAGCTCTGCAGTGAAAACACAGCTTTGCTTTCACAGCAGAGGAACAGAGGGTGGGGGAAAGAAGAAAAGAAAAGCCAACAGGTAGAAGATTAAAGGATCAGCCCTCCTTTGTCACAGGCTGCAGAAGCTGTGAGAAATTGGTTGTGTGGGATTGTGTAGCCAGGTTTTGGGAGCAGGGCTGATACAGGAATGGCTCCTGGAAACTTCCCCCATGTCCAAGGGGGGAATTCCAGACAGCTCCAAGCCAGACCCACTGCTGGCCAAGGTCGAGCCCATCAGTGATGGTGGTGGTGCCTCTGGGATTATAGACTTAAAAAGGGAAAAAAAGCCCCAAACCCCAGTAACTTCACTTGGAGAGAGGAGTGAGAATAAGAAACAACTCTGCAAATGCCTGAGGACTAAGAGAAATCTGGTTTTGTAGATAATATTTCTTTTGCTGTGAGGTTTTTTTTTTCAGATGGAAAAGAAAGATTTCACAGGAAAATTGTTAAAAAATTAGAGGTTATCTCAACTGGGATGACACAACTGCGATTCCCTGTGAGGGATATTAGAAGCAAGCTTAGGATGCAATATGCTTATGAGTTCTTAATCAAGTGTGACCAAACAAACAATTAGGTATTTACATCACTATATTTTGGAAGGTTCAGCATTTATTGTAAACCTTAGAATCCCAGAAACATAGAGATTGGAAGAGGCCAGCAATGGAGACACTAAAATATCTCTGGGCAACCTATTTCAGCATTCAATCCCCTTCACAAGAAACTAGATTTTTCTCATGTTTAAATGGAATTTCCTGGATTTCCATTAGTACCCATTGCCTCTTGTCCATTCAGTGACCACCATGAAGAGCTGGGCTCTCTTCTCTTTATTACCTCAGGTGTTTATCCATGCTGAGAAGATCCTCCTGAGCCTTCTCCTCCCCAGGCTGAGCAGCACAAGGGATCTCAGCTTTTTCTCATGTGACAGACGCTCCAATCCTTTAACCAACATTGTGACCCTTCCCCACTCCAAAACGTCCAAGAGTCTTCCTTGTGCTGAGTAGAAGGAAAGGATCAAATGTCTGATCATTGCTGTGTTTTCAGGCTTTTTGTGTTTTGGGGAAGACAATTTCTCTTCCCCTTATTTCATGTTTTGATGTTGAAAGCATAGAGGAAAAAAACCTGGCTGTGTGTAAATGGCCGTGGAAGGAATAGTGTGGTAGGAAGAGAAGCTTCACCTTAGGATTGCAAACTTAAATCCTAGTGCTGGAAAGAAAAAGAGTATGTTTTTGTAGCAGATGGAGGATTTCAAAGTTGTCAACTTTTGGGATGCTCTCATGTATTTACATATTTAAACTTCTACTTCTTCTAATGATAAAAGAAACAATGGTGAAGGAAAATGAAAAACCAACCTAAGAATGTGAAACTTTTTTTAGGAAGCATCAGAATAAAATATTAAATCAGAAAAAAGCAATCCAGAGGACAAGAAAACCAAGCAAATTTGGTGGCATAAGTTTTAAAATTTTTACAGCAGTGAACACATAAAACTGGACTGAGTATTTGAATTTATTTTGAAGTTTGGTGTTTTGAGGTTGCGAGATACTCTCTGCTGAATAAGTGCTCAAAAAATTACGGATGTCTGTTGAAAATACTAAACAATTTTCAATACTAAATACACTTTAATGAAGAACAAAATAGAATATCTTGGTAATTCCTTCTGGTATTATTTTCCCTTTATAATTTTTGAGTACCGAGTAGACCAGGATTTGAATTGTGTCACAGTGGAAATACGTTACTACATTGTTCACTAAAATATATTTCTTTAATTTGCTGAGATTAATCATTCAGATGTGAAATCAAACATTCCACCTGCAGTTCTTGTGAAGATATTTGGCTTTTCTCTGCTGTTAAACTTTTGGGTCTTGCATCTTCTTATCTTAATAGTAATTAAAATCAATCAATCAATAGTAAATAAAATCCCTAGATGCAAATTGATTCTGTTAACATACAGCAAAGGAGAGGAAAAAATGGCTGTTGTGATACAGATAATTTTGTATTTGGAAATTATGGGCTGATTTACATGGAAAGAGTTTATGGCAGGTCCAAAGCATTGGTCACCTGAGTGGGAAGGATGCACACTGTTACTATTGACATTTTGGAGTCAGAAATTGCATTATGGAGTAATTAAATTGGTCAAAGGTCTCTGAAGATGGTGGCAATAACCTCACGTTTGCTGAATGTTCATTTCCCAGCTGCAAGACCATCTTTCATCTCAGAAATGAATTGTCTTTTTTTATAGAAAAGCAAAGACATATTCAGATGTGTGAGTGAAAAGAAGCTCCTTTTTGTACAAAACTACATTTTATCCCCATGATCAGATGATATCTAAACCTTCTTTTTTTTTCCACTGTATTTTTAAATTAAAATATGGAGATTTAAAATTTGTTGTACTACAAGGGTTTGTACCTAGAGTGAAAGAGGAGACAGGGTCTTGTCCTTAGAAATTGTTCTCTCCCCAGAGCTAAAAAGACCCCATGCTTTCATGATCAATGATAATCTTTAAGATATATGTCTGTTCTGCTGAGTAACTTCTGATTTCTTTAGCTTGGTCTCTTAATCTGTTTTTTACTGGATATTGATTTCAGTTCACTTCTTTTCTGGAAGTACTGTACCAAAGATTATCTTTCAATAGACTTCAAGCATGAGTGGCTTAGTAAAAGTCTCTCATCTTATTAGAGGTTTATATTCTTACAGCAGGTTCTCTTTCTCTTGTGACACACAGGCTGGTACTGCAGACAGATATATCTGTAAAGTCTCTCTTAACTCTTTAGGTAACTGCTTGCAATAACATTGAAATCTGCACATTATTTCAATAGGAAATACAGATATTATCTTCATGCTCACGTTTTGCTTCAAATTTTGTATCAAGTTTTCATTAAGATGATTTCTATCAGAACAGTTTCAGAAAAAAAATATGCAATTCTTGTTTGCAATCTGCTGGGAGAGAGGCTTTCTTTTTTTCAGAACAATGTGGAGTGGTGGGCAGTGGAAAATTAATTAGGAGGATTCAATTATAATCAGGCAGACTGATGTGTGATTAAACAGATAGTGTCCAGGAAAGCATTTTAATTACAACATAGTATTTCCTTAATCTCAGGTAAATTTAATTAATTTCAGGTGTGTGTTAGAGTGACTGTTTGATGGCCAGTCCCACACTGGGGACAGAAAGGGACCCAACATCTCCCAACCAAACAACCAGAGATAACAATTTGAATTAGGGGTGAGGGGCAAAATTCATGAAAGCACCAAGGTGCTTGGTGTGCATTTTGCTGCCCAGTTGTGATCCCCAAAACTTATAACCAATTTAGAAGGTTTGTCTACATGGCTCATGTGTGATTTCCCTTCTGCTCAGGTCAGCTGTGACATCCTGTCCCTCCAAGCCTGCCAATGCACAGCTGGAGTGAGCACTGCACCCCTGACCCTATTGGAACTTTAGCCTCGTCAGCTCAGAAAGACTGCAAAGGTTAAGAATTTAATGAAATCCAAACAAAGCTGAGCAGTGTCACTGTGCAAAAGAGATTTTAAGGTTCTTTGGAAGAATCAAGCCATGAGCTTGCAACGGGGGGACAAACATGAGTTCAAGCTCTGTATTCTGGGAATGCTTTCTCTGTGTAATAGAAAAAGTCATCACTGGACTTTCTGTGAGGTGATTTAGTGCAAGGATGCTTCTCTCTGGCTCCCAGACAGTCTGGGCAATCCTGCAGCTTACCTGTAGTGACAGGAAGGTTTGGTATTGGGGTGTGCCCAATAAACCGAGATGGGGGTTCGCCCAGACTTGCCCTAGATCCAGATGCTGGCCAAGGGGCTGCTGCTGAGGGGTTTGTCCTCAGAGGAACCACGGCTAGCTAGGTGCAGCAGGCTGCTCGGGCAGGCACGTGGGACAAGCCAGGCGTGTCCTGAGCCCTGAGAGAGCAGAGATGGAGCTGCCCCTTGCAGGTGGTCCGACCTCAGGTTACCTCAGTGGAGAATTCTCTAGACTGTGGTGAAGAAGGAGCCAGTCCCAGGGAGAGGTTTTTCAGTCTTTATTCCAGTTCCATGCAGTGGTTCCTCGCAGCCCTCCTCCCCTTGGCGTTCCTCCTGGCTCTGCCTTGGTGACTCTTCCTCTGACCTCCTCTGATGTGGTCCCTAGCTTTTATCCTGGGGGAAGGGGCATGGGAAGGAGCAGGTAGCCACCAACCAGGTAAGGAGAAGGGCAGGTTCTGAGAGGAGATGGACACATAGGGAGCCCTGTCCTTTGGGGGCACTCTTTGAATCTTGACACGACACCTTTCTGGAATGCCCCAAGATAAGGGGACAATAGACCAGACAAGTTTTGTGTATTGGCCTGTTACCTGGGTGGGGAGAGGGGGAAGGGTTTTACCACAAGGAAAAACCCGAGGGGGACAGGATTTTGGGAATAAACTTAAAAGCACATTGCTACAGTTTGGGTCCGTGGGGTTTGATCTTCCCAATGGTGAACTCTCAAAACTTCAGGAAGCAGCAACCCTGGAGTAAAGTTGGGTGTCATTGTGGGACAGCATTCCAGAGAACATCACCTGGATTGTATGCCTCCAATTTGCCATGTAGGCACCTGAGTCCCAGAGACAGACAAATTGATACCTATCAATTGTCATATCTGTCTCTCTGCTAAGCCTGGAAGCTATTAAAAATCACTTTATAATTAGGACACAGTGTGAGTGTGATAAAGGCTCTTCAGCTGTATTAGCCTCAGTAAGCAGTTTTCATGCCTGGATGTGCACGTAGCCTTTACACAACCCTAACCTACATTTAGAAAAAAAATTAGAGCAAAAGTGAGGATCTTCTGTCTTGGACTGAAATATTTGGAATTCTGAGAGTCTTAACAGAGCAAGGGCTGGAGGACAGCTGTGGGATGATTGTGTATCAAGTAAACTAAGAATAATTGTCATGATTAGTAAATCTGATAAAGAGGAGAAAAGCCACTGTGCAGCTGTGCAGAAGGCTGGATGTTATACACATGCTCTGTATGATGTTCTTGGACAACTGTCTCTGTTCTCAAATTCCCAGGAGCAGCCTGGGTTCTTTGCTCTGATTTAACAGTTGCATAAGCTGAAAAGATCCCAAATGTCTGTGCTGTGATGCCTCTGCTGAAAGACCCTGGAGGATGCTAAGTTGGATTAAATTGATTTAGTTTTGCCTATAGGCCTTTCCTTGGAGTCAGAGACTGAATTCTAGTAACAATGAAACTGCAGAGCAATAAGCTCCCACTGCAATGCAACCCTCTTGGAAGCCTTTTGGGAATGGCTTATTAAGAAATAAGAATATAAATTTCTTGAGAAGGAATAAAATACAGTTCACCCACTTGAAAACTCAACTGCTTAAAAAAAAGAGAGAGAAAAAAATAACTAAACACCTAGGGGTTTATTCAGAATTCATATAGAATCCTAAACTGGTTTGATCAAAGAAATAGCAGTTATTCTTCCTTCTCAATTCCTCCTCCCCCATAGAATGAAGACAAACAGTGGAGAGAAAAATCCTCATCTTTAATTTCAACTTTATAAAGCCCTGACAGATCCATCTGCTTCATTCTTTGTAGGAAAAAAACCCAACATGCTAATGATTCTGACTTCATTAATCATTAAAAAACAAATTATCTGAATTCTACCACATCACAGAATGTAATACACAGAAGATTTCTACATGTGGTGTCTTGCTCATAATTAATACTCCTGTCTTTTGTGGAATTACATCAATCAAGAATATTGCCCTTTGCCAGTTTAGGTCATATTTCTTAATTTATAATTTTATTTTGTTTATTGTATTTTTGGGGGGCATTGGTTTTTGTTTTGTTTTGTTTTTCTATATTTTTGTGCTTTCAGCATAAACTCTGCTTGCCTTGTAACAGTTTTTAGTGAGGCTGTGTAGCAAAATCAGACAAGTGATGCCCGATGAAATATTCCTGTTGTATTAAGAACCAACCTTTGTTCTTAAACTTTTTTATAAAACCTCTCATTTTTAAGTCAATTCTTAAAGATTATTGAACTCTTGTTATGTATAACAAAAAATTTCGATGTGAGGGTGTCTGATTTGGGGTTTAGAATGGGACTAAGTCACATTAAACTGAGATTCTCACTGCCTCACTGTGGAAACACCTTGATAAGAAAGTAAACAATGAGTTCCCATTTAGAATTTGCTAATTTTTCAGCTTGAGACTTCAGCCATAAAATAGTTAGCTTTGGGTTTGTTTGTATTTTCTAGTGGGGGAAGTGGACTTCACAGAAAGGAAAACAAGCACACGACCTCTTATCTCTTACCTGCCAAGGGTATTACAATATGTAGTAAAGGAAAAAATGCTGTCATAGAGTCATAGGTTAGGGTTGAAAGGGATCTTAAAAATCATCTGGTTCCAAACTCTCCTGCACTTTTCACTATCCCAGAATGCTTCAAGCCCCATCCAGCCTTGCCTTGAGCACTTCCAGGGATGGGGCAGCCACAACGCAATCAAATTTCACTGTGTTTTTTTTCCAAACACAGGAGGCCACAAGTCTGGCTTTGTTCTTTTAGAAAGAATAATATTTTTGAACATGCAGAGGACCAAAGAGCTGAATTTACTGAGAAGCTCTTCAAGTTTAGGAAGGATTTGAACTGTGAAAAATAAACCATCACCATACCTTCGGAGAGGAAAAAGCACCTCATGACATTTGCACTTGAGCTGATTAAAAATTGCTAGTAATATTCACAAGCTTCAGTGTCTGGAATATTCATTGTCTGGAATATTCACTACCACATCCTCCTCTTCTCATGCCTTGGACAAAGTTTGTTTTACTCTGCAATTTACATCAGAGACTCCCAGTAGGAATGCTTCCTACCTCATTCCTCTGATCCTATTACCCATTTTTACCATATGTCTGTGAACTCTTCTTTTCCACATCAAAGCTAATCAATTTTTTTTGTTTTAAGGTCCTTCCTGATCTGGCTTCTATTGAGCTTCTAAATTTCTTTTAATATGGTGCGAAGTAGTAATTCTAGCCTGATTAATTTTCCTATTTCTTCTTTTTTAGTTTTCATGCACACACACTTTGCAGACAGAAGCCAAATGAGCAGAGAATACATACTGTGGACTGTGCACTGAACTCTAAATAATTTCCAGACTAATCCCCACAGTGTTCGTACCTGTTCATTTTTTTGTCAACTAAGTCTTATTTAGTGAACATAATGTTCTAAAGGTTCAATATTTTTAAGGAGCTCAGGTGTTTTATGTTCTTGATCATGTTCCATATCCTGTGTCCTCTGGATTGCTCATAAATCTGGGCTGGTTGGTTGCCATTTTCGCAGTGTTTCACTCCAGTGAAACTGCAGCCTTTGTGGGACAAATCTGGATAGTTCATCACATTTCCAGTCCATTTGAATGCAACATCTGTCACTGAACATAGGACTGTTTACTGTACTCAGCTGAGTAAGACATTCACAATGGGGGAAAAGAAAATATTTTCTTGAAGCTGAAGGAGATTTTTTCTTTTTTTTTAATTGGTTGCATTAATCATAGCTCGGTTTTGATTTCCCGATGGGCTGAGCCTGCCTTGGGAGTAGTAGCATCAGCTGTTTCCCCCTTACTTCTGTTTTTCGGAGGCAGGAGAAAGGAGAGAAGGGGGAAATACCAGCATTAACTCATGGCTGTCTCTAACAACAGTCTGAGGATGGGAAAAAAACAGCAAGGAAAATGTTTTACTGCCCTTGATAAAGAGACCAGGGCATTTACTGAAATGCTATTCCAGCTCTTCTCCTGCTGCCAGCAGTACACTGGGATAAAAACACTCCATCCAAGAAGAAAGTTGGTTATTTTGAACTTCCATTGCTTTTGAGGCTCCAGTTGTGAACATTTTTTTTCCATTTAATATGCCCATGGGTTGTAGGGTAGGTAGATATTTCCTGGGATGTTGCACTAAGCCCTCTTCTTCAGCAGGCAAACATAAAATTAGCAAACTCCATTTTGAAATTAGTGAAACTCTTTATCCATACCTTCTCAAATTATTCAAATCTGTCTTTCCACGCTCAGATCTATTAGCTTAAAGATTTCACTTCAGCATAGTTTTTATGCCATTTATTTTGCGTGAGGGCATTCTTATAGATCCTGCTAGCACAGTTAATAGATTATATAACCTGGTGCTCACAGCTGCTATTTAAACTCTGCTTTAAATATTTTTATTTCTAAACCAGTTATTTTTAAATGGTATCAAAACTGTGCTTGAAGAAGCTTGAATTTTACAGATTTGTATGCCAGGAAAATGGTATTATGGTCTTTGGTTGTGATGTTTTTCATCTCAGAGGCTGTGGATCCCCACATGGTAAGAACTAAATCACATTCCTATGAGAGTACCAGGAGGAATTATCATTCTCACTGCCCAGAGTTTGACCTTTCTCCTGGCACAGCTCTCCATTATGCCTAAGATGTATTTAGGAAATCTGGTTTCCATATTCAAGAAATAATTCTTTGGGTTCTTTCCACATACTTTTTCTCATTGTGCTTTCGGTAGTCAAACTCACGGAGGTTTCACAATCACTTTGAAGAGTTCAGTTTGCAGACAAGTAGCCATTTGGTATTGAGTCCAAAATTACCTTTACTGAATTTCCAGCTGTGGTTTTCTCTTTTTTTGCTTTGCTTTTTTTGTTTTATTAATGAAGTCTGTCCCATCTCTGCCACCTTAAAAATTAAAAACCTTTTCTTTTCTTAATGCTCAGTTTTCAAATGCACAGAGATAGTTATCATCTCTGTCCCCCCAGCCATCATTCAACTACACTGTACATAATTAGTTCTTTTAATCTTTGCTAATAATGCATCATTTCATTAAAAGCCAGCAAGACACTTATTATAAAATGTACTTCCATTCATTTCAGCAGAACTATGTCATGTCCTAGAAAAGTACATGTCAGAGCAGCCTTAAGTGTTGTCCTTGCCTATTTTAAAGTGGGCAGTAGGTCCTGCAGGTGAGAGAAGAGGTGTTGCATAATGACAGTTCAGCTGGAATCGCTGATTAGTTCGGTTAGATTTCCTCCCTGCCTGGTCTGTAGCTTGACAGAAAATCTGGGCAGAGAGAATGAGCACAAATAAAGTGCTTGTTCTCCTTTTTTTTGGAGAAAACAAACATATAACACCAGGTTTGGTGGTATTTATGGTATGAACTGTAGGCCTACCTGAGCTGTTCTTTGTCATTTCCTCATGCCTCTTGGCAGAAACACTCTCTATGCCACATTGCATCTCTTTTCATGGAAGTTTAATGTGTAAATGCAAGACAGATGTGCTGTAATTTTCTGCATATACACAGGATGTTAATGTCAGAAAAAAAATAAAAGATTATTGTATTTAGAATCCATTGTGCTTATATGCAAGAGCAAGACTAGGAAGCATCACGGAGACAGATTAACTGTTACTTTTGTAAGTGGACAAAAAGGTAATTCTTCTTAGTCTCAAAATACTTTCCTGCATTCTTAATTCAGGGGTTTTTTTTTTCTGTTCAAGAGCAGGATACAAACAACCTGTGAGATTCAGATGGAATCACAGAACAATCCATTAGACAGATTGGGAGGAAGCTTGGAAGATCACCTGGTCCAGCTTTTGGGACCTACATGGGATTGTTGGGTACCTGGCCCGGTCACCTCTGAGAGGTGCCAGTGACGGGGACTCCACAACACTGCTGGGGAGCTGTTTCCAGTGGTTGATTGTTCTCACTGCAAAGAATTCCTTTTGCATACCTGGATGAATCCTCTTCTGGTACAACTCTTGCCTTCTCTATGGGCTCCCTGAGAGCCTCCACCCTCTTTGTAGTCACCCTATAAGCACTGGAATTCTGTGAGGAGGGTCCCACAGAGCCAACTTCTCTCCAGGGAAAAAGACCCAACTTACTCTGTCTTTCCAGCCCCTTGAATATTTTTGTGGCCTCTTCCGGGCCATCTCCAGTCTGTCCACACCTTTCTTGAGCTGTGGGGACCAGAACTGGACACCATGCTCCAGGTGTGGGCAGTCACATTAAAAACCGGTTTGTGTTTCTTTAGGAAAAGAATATATAGGGTGATATTGCAGATCTAGTAAGATGGATTTGTTCACAAGGCTTTTAAGTTTTGGTGGGGTTTTTTAATGCCACATCATTAATCCATATCTTCCTTGGCTAGTGTGTTTTAGAGTTTTAAAGCTTCTCTCCTGTCTTCCTCAAACTCAAACTTTTTTTGTCCTCAGGGAACTATTTTGTTTCTGTGTTTTTCTAGCCTGCTGCTGAATGGAATATAAGACTATAAAGTCTCTGTGGAAATTTTGCCTTGTTCATTATTCATTACCCTTGCCACTACTGATGGTGACAAATGTCATTACTTTAATGGCCATCGTTACCCATTGTCATAATTAAGGGAGATCATTTGATGACACCAAATATAACATTCCTTAATGCATCAAATTAGGAAAAGATGTCATGACTAGGTACACAACTTCACCCATAATTTTTAAA
Organism: Leptocoma aspasia; assembly: GCA_013399835.1. Classification (NCBI taxonomy): domain Eukaryota; kingdom Metazoa; phylum Chordata; class Aves; order Passeriformes; family Nectariniidae; genus Leptocoma; species Leptocoma aspasia. Next base: position 128,357 of record VXAX01006118.1, on the reverse strand, counting down.
GATGAATTAATAAATTAAACACTTTCTCCTCGTCAATATGACAACATCATCATTTTAAAAGTTCACAGGGGTAAAGAAATAGTGTGCCAGATGGTAGTTGTTTCTTATTTCTTCCCAGTTTGGTGATGATGTGGGAAGCTGGATTCCTCCACGACTTTTGGGGCCTTACCAGAATGTTTCATGATTGCTAGTTATGCCTGGCTTGTGTGTGGCTGCACTTCTCTAAAGAGTCCATTAATCAAGTCATCCACAAGTCAGAGCAGCTCAATCATTGTTACAGCTGGCAAACGTATCCTTAATTTAAGTGACGAGGATCTGGATCTCTGCAACAGATGGTCATGAGCCATGGACCGCTGTGGATGGTCTGGCAGATATTTCAGAAGGCTGAAGAGATCTCTGGACCACTTCTTGACAGAAACCATGTTGTATGGAGTAGCAGTGCTCCATAGTAGAAATGGAAATAATCCTGCATAACAGAGAAGGTTAATGAAGGTCTGGTCATGGTGTCAAATTCTTCCATTTCACCAGGTGGGGTCCACAACTGAGAAAAATTCTCCGTCTTTGGTGGGCAGGTTTACTGGATGGACGCTTATTTGGGCTGTCTGCTGATGGTCTTGATGTTCTTTGAGATCCTGTAGGCCATCAGTGTTTAGATATAAGAAGGAATTTTTCTACAATGAGGGTGGTAAAACAGGTTTCCAGAGAGGTGGTAGATGGCCCATCCCAGGAAACATCCAAGGTCAGGTTGGATGGGGCTACGAGCAAGTTGGTCTAGTGGAGGATCATGGAATCATGGAATGTTTTGGATGGGAAGGGACATCAAAGATCATCTTGTTCCACCCCCACGGGCAGGGACACCTTCCACTGTCCCAAGCTGCTCCAAGCCCCATCTAACCTGGCCTCGGACTCTGCCAGGGATGGGGCAGCCACAGATTCTCTGGGCACCCTGTGCTGGGGCCTTACCACCCCCACAGGGAAAAATTTTTTCCTAATATCCAATTTAAACCTATTGTCCTCCAGTTTGAAGCTGTTGCCAAGGTCTCTTGGGGGTGTCCTTGCAGGGTGTTGGAGTAGAATACAGGTCCCTTCCAACCCAAACCCTCCCGTGGTTCTGTGATCTGTGCTGACACAGCAAAGAGTGTGTTCTGATCATGGGAGGCTGGATTTCTCTTTGATGGTAGGATCAGGAAGAACACACCATATGGTAAGTGGGCACAGGGGAAGAGAAATTTAGAGACAGAACAGGAAACGAAAATAAAAGATTGAAAGACGGGAAATGAAAAGATCCATAGAGCGTGGGTCAACATGTGAGGAGAAACATTTGGCAGGCATGTGGAAGGAGGTTTAGCCATGGATTCTACTGGCTTTGTGACAGATTGAGGACCCCCAGAGTCACTGGTACAGTCTACAATTTGTCTAAGCAGTGGAGAGCAGGTCACCTCATCTCTTGGCAAAAAGAGAAGACCTTCCTTCTCAAAGGGTGTGAGGTTCCACTGGCAGTGGGGATGTGACACACAGATCTTGTTATCCCCGACTGAGAAAGAGCAGGAGAATGGATGATAAGCAGCAATTAAGAAGAGGATATATTTTAGTACAGCTCTTGAGAGAGGAGACCCTTCCCTCACAATGAACATAATTGTTGAAACCTTGACATTGTATGCAACTCGTGTAGCTCTGTGTGTGTTAACAAGCTGGAAGATTTCTGTCTCAATATTAGCAGGCACTCACTTTTTTAGCTTGTGAATCCAATGAAATCAGTGCAGTGGCACAGCTGCAAACTAATTGGCTACCTCTCAGTCATATTCACTGATACAAGAACAAAACTGTCCCTAGGCTTGCAGTTCTGATTTAATACTGAGCCTTACTGCTGACAGTAAGGACTGCTCCAGAGTGTGAAATACAAAAAATTATGCCCTTCAGGACTGAAAAATTCTGAATTCTGAAAAGTTTGTTGGTTTTTTTTTTTTTTTTTCAGTACATGCAATTTTTAAAAAATTTATTAGGTCTTGTCATCAGATTAATGGACAGTTAGACCTGCTGATTGGGATTCATGAACTGTAAAAAGTGTTGCACTTTCTACAGATTTTTTTTTTCTCTTTGAGTAGCAGGAAGAATTCTTTGAGAACACTTTCAGCCTCAAGGACAGAATACATAATTGTGTTCATGAGATAAATCTATCACAATAGGGGAAGAATTCCCCTGTAAGTATTAAATGTGAGATATAGGGAAAGAAATTTCTAAAAAAAGGAAAGATTAAAGCACATTCTTCCTCCCCGTCTCACCCTTTAGATCTCAGCTTTCACCATAACTTAAATCAGAAATGTGCATAGTTGGTAATCTGTGTCCAGCCATTTTACTCACCTCACTGATGCCCAATCCATGCTAAAACATGACAAAAATCTGCATTTCTGGTGTCCCATAAAAACATAAGAATCTCATATGGAAAAGGAAACAAGTAAACAAAAAAAGGCAAAACAAATAACCTCACAAAAGTATTTCCTTCTCAAGAAACCCTCATTTTCACTCTCTTCGTTTTGGAAGTGAGAACCGGATTAAAGCACAGCTGTGTACTCTGCAGTGAGCCTGAGACCATGTTGAGTTCTGCACTGTTCACACCTAACGGAGCACAGGAAACCAAGAATCTGTAGATCAAAAGCCCAATTTTTCTTCATTGTCATTAAATTAATGAATATGTCACCTTTGTTGAATTAATTTATCTGTCCAAGTAACAGCTTAAGGAAAAGAAAGCCACCAAATGACCAAAAAAAACCCCCAAAACCAAAAAATCCACCACTGCCAATCAGTGAAAAATTCTCTTTGGGGGCAAAGTAGAGTGCATGTTTGAAAGTGTTTTTAGCATTATGACTATGATTGAGGGTGAGTCCTGTTTTTAATGCTGGATATTCAGTTAGAGACATGGACATCTGGGCTGTGCACCTGCAGAATGCAGGAAGAGGCTGTCCCTTTCCTAAAGAACTGCTGTCCATTAAATAAAACAGGGTGATTAAAATGAACAAATTAGGGCGAATATTTCTTTATGTTTCCATCAATTTGCAGTCAGCATTCACAAAGCCACATTTAACTTACTGTTGCCTGAAGTGTAGCATATTCCATCTCTCTCAGTGGAATTCTTCCTTTTTAGGTTCCACTTCTCAGTACCAAGTTGATGCAAGGTCGTTGGCCCAATACTCTGCCACTACACTGAGACAATACAAAGGAGCTAAATCAGTGGAAATCTTGTAAAGTTATCCCAGTTTCATTCCATGTCAGTGAGCTCATTAATTTAATACATTTTAAACATTTTCTCTGTGAACATCTTTGACAAAATGTCACCGTGTGACACTGACCATTCAGTAAACCTAAGGAAATGGTCTCACCTTGCACCAGGCGAGGTTTAGATTAGAAATTAGAAAAAAAAAATTTTCACAGAAAGGGTTGTAAAGATTTGGTACAGACTGACAAGGGCAGTCATTTTGTGTCACAATTCCTGGAAGTGTTCAGAAAGGCATGTGCATGTGGCACTCAAGGACGTGGTTTAGTGGGGAACATGGTGGTGGTGCTGGGTTGAAGGTTGGATTTGATGATCTTACAGGTCTTTTCCAAATTTAGCAATTCTATGACACAATGATTGCAACCTCTGCACTGAAAAAAAAAAAAGAGTGGGAATCGATTAGATATGGAAGTTCAGAGTAGTTTATATTGAGACATAAATAGTTCTGGATACTTGCTTTTCAGGAAGATTCTCAGGATTATCTGAATTTGCCTTCACAACAAACTCTCTGACTGTTCCCATGGATCTGTCCTGTTTAAGACGAGACATTTGGTGAGATGAGTCTTTATCTGCTCAGTTCTGAGAACTCTAACACTTCACTGACTCTTTAGAAGAGATGTCAAGAAAAAAAATCAATTAATGCAAAAACATCTATTTTTGCAATTTAATCAAATTTAATATAAATGTGTCTCTCAGAGCTGCCTGGGTGTCTCTGAGTACTTCTTGTTATAGGCAACTTAAGACATTTTTATTCAGGACTGAAGGGAAGGTGTTAGATGTGTGAAATTGTTTCCCTAGCTCTGGTGCTGAGTTGTTTTTTAATTTCAGTGTATCAGTCTGTAAAGTGGCAAGTCATGATAATTTACTTCTCAGGAGTTCTGAAAGATTTCATAAATATTTTTAAGAGTTTTGAGATGCTTGGATGAAGTGTGTGATAAAGTGAAAATGAAAAGATGTACAGAGGTCAAGCGTGCTTCTTTGTTGATGTTTGATGTTGTGACTGCTGTGTTTGGCTTAGATTGTCCAATATTCTGCCTGGCTTGTGTGCTGGAACCCACAGCAACTCTAATGCCCACTTTGGTTTAGTGTCCAGTGTCTGTGTGCTTCCCTTTCCAAGAAAATGCAGATTGTGCATAGAAACAACATTTTCTTGTTGGTGAGCAGAATCCTTGTATGACCGAGGAAAACAGGAAATGATGGGAACAGTTGGGAATTGAATGCTGGTAATGAATAAAAGTGCAAAATCTCTGACCTCCTGCTCTACTACATCTACTACTGCCTGCACAGCCTTGGGAATATTCTTCATGATTTTGCCTTTCAATTCCTCTTACATTAAATGGAGATCAGCTTTTTTGAGTGTTTTTGTTTGGTTTGTGTGTGTTGGTGTGTGAGGTTTTTATATTTAGATGTCCTAGCTTTATATTCTTCCTAAATGATATTTTCCATGATGAAGCAGTGGTCCTCTTGTATACTTCAGGATGCTGCCTCAAGATGGAAAAATTCTTCTTGTTTTTCCAGGTTCCATCATAACAATGGATCATAAGGAACCTACCTGAGAAGGCAGTGCCAATATTTGTATCTTGTACCTGCAGACTTGTGGGTATTCTGCCTTGAACTTTTTTTTTAACCTCTTTTCCCTGCTTGAACAATTTAACTTGATGCCAGTTTTGTAATATAATTCATTTTATAGCTCCAGATAAATTTATTCTTGAGTGCTCAGAGTGTGATCTTTAAGCACTCTGAATAACAGACCTGAGAAATGCAGTTAGAGTGGTTCTGTCACTAAAAGTGAAATTGTGAATAATAGGCTGCTCTTGGCACATAAAAGTAAGACCCATGTCCAGTGATATTTGTGTTTGAATATTACTGTGAGCTGATAATTGGAATGCTGGTCTCCTCTGGAAGGAGGTGCTTCACATTTGTAACCTCATATTCTCTTTCTAAGGGCTTAATATTTTAAGAATTTTGAGCTGTGTTAGATTAAATATTTTTGAAGCTTCCAGCCTTATTCTGATTCCATCCCTAGAAAGTACTCTGCAACTTCTTTCTCATTTTATGCCACTGTTTAGTCATTTTTCAGACAATAACACACTGACTTTTTTTAAAGTTGATGGCATAATTAGAACAATTAAGTTTAGCATGGCAGAAAAAATGTTAAAATTTGGCCCGACATTGGACCTCAAAGGTAGTTTTAAAGAAATTGCTGTATTGCCATGTATTAGTGACGGTCTGTTCATTGCAGTCCTCCAGTGACTAAATATAAATTCGATTCTACCCATATATTTTATGATAATTTTGCTTGTTTTGGCTGGGCTAGTTAATTTTCTTCCCAGTGGCTGATGTGGGCTTTGCTTTATTAAATTGTCTTTATCTCAACCCAAGAGTTTTGTAGCTTTTACCCTGCTGGTTCTCTCCCCAGTCCCACTGGTGGGGGAATGAGCAAGGGGCTGTGAGGGGCTTGGCTGCTGGCTGGGGTTAAACCATGGCAATAATATAACCTGAAATTGCAAATTTTGTAGTACTCAAACCGAAGTACAAATTTTGAAGATTTCATGGAGTACCAGAAATTGCCCAAAAGCTTGGAGAGTTTTATAATATCAGTGCAATTAGCTGTATAAGACTTAAATCAAATGAGAAAATATCTGATACTGGAAGGGTCTTTGAACCAATAGAAGCATCTTAATATCCAGGAACTCAACAGCAGGCACTGGACAAGTTATGGGAAGGATAAAACAGAGATTTTGAACAGTCCAGGAAAAAATCAAATGCTCTCAGTTTAGGATCACTGTGAATCAAGAGCAAGAGATTTTCTTAAGAGATTTCACCATTCAACTATAACATATTGAGGCTGGTGCTGAATTTGGACAGACCCTGAGTCTTATACTAATCATTTATTAATAATTCACTGTCTGCTTGGAAGGCCTGCATAAAAAGAATACCAAAAACATCATGTAGTGTGTTCATAAACTGGATCAATTTAATTTTCAATAGGTTTATATCAGCATATCTTCCCAAAAGATTACACTCAGATTTGAACCACTTCAAGACTAAAATTACTACTTCTTTCATTTTAATCAATTTCAGTAAGAAACCTTGCCTATGGGAAAGTTTTTGAATCCATGACAGAAACTTCCATACTGAGCAATTTCAAAGCAGGTAACAGTGTTTCTTAAGGGTTTTGATTAAACCCAGCACTAAACTTTAAAATTACAGTTGTACCATCAATGCAATGCAACACAGCACACAAAGAGTGTTTTTGTCCTCATGAAAGATTTCATAACACGTTGTAGATCTTAGTTTTTGCATATTCTGTCAATGAACCAGCTGCAGGTATGAAGTGCAGCACTTTTGCTTCAGAGTAGCCATCTGTTCTGGCGTGGCCATCGTGACAGTGACTCGTTCTGGGTGGATGAAGTTTGTGAGCACTGGGATTCCTGGGATCTTTCCTCTGCATGGCGTTTCATTCTTCTGTGGAACCCTACCAAGTGTCTGGAGCACAGCAGTACTTGGATGCCTGTATTGTTTTCAAAGACACTCACAGATTTGCAGAACCTTAGGCACATTTTACAGCCTTGCTTTCCCTCTGGGTTTGTGGGAGGACTGAGAAAAATGTTGAAACTATCCCTCTTTCACACAGAATCACACTCTCCTGTTTCTGCAGAACAAACCTCTTGCATATGTTTCCTATACGATTTACTTCTTCACCCATGATCCACGATTTTTTTTTTAAACTCTACTTTCCTGTTATCCTGGTGCTAAATGTCATCAGGATTCCAGCATTTTAAACTGTGGAACTGATAAATGGAGCTGAACGGGGGGAGGAGGTAATTCTGATGTCTTAAACTGGTTTTGTGCTCTGTGAGTAGTTACACACCTTGTTGAAACCAGTAGGCTTGAAAATAAACTGTCAGGAGCTCTGTGCCCTGACACGTTTTACCATTCCAGCCTTCTGATTAACACCAGATCAATGTTTTGCTCACTGAGGCTTATGCCACTTGATGAAAGTTTGAACCTGGTAAGGTGCAACCCTGCTATGAGTTGCTAAGGACCTCACAGAAGGCCATGTTACACTTTTCTGGTCAATTAATGCTCAGCGTTTGAATGAAAAAAAAAAAAAGTCTATCAAGTTATGGACATGGATTTTGGAGTAATGTAAGAAAAGCAATTGAAGGTAATTTTTCTATTGCTAGACAGACAAGCAGGTACAAAAATGTCACAGAGTAAAATTTTCAAGCTGAGCTTAGTTAACTATGGTTAAATCCAATCTTTTTCTTTTCCCCTTCAGATTTTCATAACATTTTCTTAATTAAAGAACAGTTTAAAAATACAAAATAATTTCAGTTCTCTCAATTTACTCTGATAAGAATAGCTCTAGGATTTAAAGGAGAACAGTGTCACTTGCCTTGGAACTCTTCCTACACTTTGTGTACAAAATGTAAAAGGTAAAGTTAAAAAGGAAAGTTTGCCTGCAAGTTTTAGCTTGGACCATAAATACTTGGTGGATTATACCCAAATCTGAAACAGCAGTGTTTTGTAACAAGCATAAGGCAATGCTACCTAAGAAGCTTTGTATGGCTTCCAAGCGAAAATGAGGACAGCAGGTCCTTAAGTTACAACAGCAAATACATTACAAAGCAGGAAAAGAAATGCTGCATTAATGTCTATTTCTTCAAACACCATTTAACTTGGTCATCTTCCGTAGCAAAGCAGGAGGGAAAGGTCTCTTTTTCTTCTACCCTGTAATTTATCTGGTTTAAAAAGGGTCCAGCTTCAAGATTAGACACCTAAACCAGTGGCCAGTGTGGGCATGTCTACCAGTTTAGGCTGTCTAAGTTTGCATTGTAGTAGCAGGAGGTCAAATCAACAGCATCAGTGCAGGTATTCAGGTCTCCCACAAGAGATTTTGTGAGCTTTGGAGCTTTTTAGATTCCACTGACTGATCTTTGGTGACCTGTGTCAGGATCTGAGGGAACCTCAGCAAAAGTTTATGTAGGATGTCAGGAAAATCTTCCTCCCCCGGAGGGTGCTGGGCCCTGCCCAGGCTCCCCAGGGAATGGGCACGGCCTCGAGGCTGCCAGAGCTCCAGGAGAGCTTGGACAACGCTGNTTGCGAAGAACTCACAAGGGAACTGCCTCCAGGGGCCCAGGTAGCAGGTTCCCAGCCGTGTGGGGACCACCAAAAAACCCCACACCAGGGACAGGGTGGAATTGTTGGGGTGTCTGTGCAGGGACAGGGGTTGGATCAGTGACCCTGATGGGTCCCTTCCAGCTCAGGAGATTCCATGATTCTATGCTAGTAATCGGTTTCCCACACATACATTCCCCAGGAAAAGCCCTAAGATATCCAAAGGGCCATGAGTCTTTTCCAGATCCTGCATCTTGTCTGCCAACCCCAGCACCAAGGTAAGTTTTGAGCATGTTGGTATGAGCTGAATCCCACTCTTGTTTCCTTAATTCCATGTTTGTGTAAATCATTTTGTTGATCTACATTAGGAAACTTTGAAACCTCAGAAAACATATTTCAAACTGTGATGTAAACCAGACAAAAGTGGGCTAAACTAAAGATGTATATTCTTTCAAAATTCTCCTTGTCATTGTATGAGATGAGCAATAATGTTTAGAAGATGAGGTCCTCATTAAAACAACAAATACAATGCTCTGTGCAAAACCAAGGCAATACTGACTAAAAATAAAAAACTGTTATTGTTTAGAGATAAAGTAGTAACGAATGAGCATTGCTGAATGAGAAAGGTTCAGAAAAAGAAAAAGTTATAGTTGTTCTGGGAAAGCAGCCTAACAGTAATAAATGAATAAATACATAAAACATCCAAGCATTTAACTCAGCAAATGAAAGTTAAGAGAGGACTTGCTGATGTTCTCTGGAAATTCATCCTCTGAGACTTCTGAAAGTGAAGGGCACTTTAGTCCATCAGAAGAAAAAAGAAGTATAAGAAACTGTAAAATGCACAAATTTAACAATTAGCATCATTAGTCATCAGAACATCTCTATCATTTGTCTTTGGATTGAAAATTGATGACTTCCTAAAAGACATTTTAGGTCAAGTACAAGTTTTTAATTTTGGTGTAGCTTGGAGAAATTTTCTAGTAAAATATTTAAAACATGGAGTTAATTAAGTGGCTAAACTGTGATCATTTACAGATAAAAGGGGCAGAAAAGATACTTTTATTGTCAACTAATCAGATGATCTCCTCTGTCTGCATCAATACAAGACAGAAATATGCATTTGTTAGATTTTTAAGAACTAAATAAGATTTTCCTTATTGCCAAGGGCTATTCTTTCCTTGTTTTGCTGAGTTAATATTTTAAATTATTTTTTGATCAAAATCTTTGTTTTCTACATAGGATGTATATTTGCTTGAAAACATCTAAATGGTAGAACAACCATCTAGTATTTCAGTTTAAAGCCAGTTGCAAAAAAAAGATAAGCTGTGATGTACGTACTTATCAGACCTAGAATTGTAAGTATTGTCAATTATACATAATTCTGGCTTTGAAATAATTTTGGGCTAAAAATAGCTGAGAATATAGTAATATATGGTATATATTACTACAATATAGTATTTTTGATATTTGCATATGCACATTGACTACCAATGTATTACTTTGGTTATTAACATTTGCAACAGCCAATTTACTGTTTTGATGTATTGTTTCATAAAATCCAAGTCAATTTGTACATTAAGAAATTGGGTGATTGGCACCAAATTTTTATGCATTGCAAGACTATTCTTATAATTTTCACTTTCTACTTTGCAATTTGGTGTAGGAAAATGCAAAAAGGAAAGAATTAAATAAGGCACTTTATCTATTTTTTAATTCCTGTGTACAATAACTCACACATAGTGAAGCGTCTTCCTAAAGAGATAATTTAAATTGGAATTAAGAAGTATGAAGTGCCTCTTTGGAGAAGAAATGAGAATAGCTGGAAAAATAGTGATTCATTAGTGTGATCCATAAGGGGAAGTGGAAAAAGAGGGGGGGAAATAAAGTCTCAGCACTCTGTTTTGATAGGAGACTTATAAAAAATCTACTGACTAATGGTGGTTTGTGGGACAGATGGATGGAATTCACTTACTATATTTCTTGCAATTATTTAATGTCACAGGCATATATAAATAGTATGTATTTATTTTCCCTCCTGCTCTCTTTCCCTCATTCATAAGCTCCAGCCCACCTCCAGTTTTGACTATCTGAAACCAAAACTGCAATCCTGAAGTTCAGCTGCCACTTTACCCCAGATGCTCTTAAACTCTATTTTTCAATGGCTATTTTCCCAAACCTCTGAATTTCTGCTTGGCATGACCAGACCCTCAAAGCTCTTGTGTCACCAAAACCATGGATGTGAACATCCCACCTCTGGGATACTGTCCTGCTCTAGGGAATTCACCTGCTGGAATTATTTTCCCTTTTGTGTTTGAGTGTGGATTAAAAAGAAACAGTGGGTTAATGGTCATCAATCAATTTCAATACAAGCTGGAGTAGATATGGACTCTCTTTGCTACACCTATACTTGAACCTATCTTCTTTCTCACTCTTTGGTTTTGGTGAGCATCTCACACTTTCTTCTATTTTTCTGCTTTAAAAGAAAGGCATATCTGCTGCTGTGATATTGAAAGGTAGATCACAAAGATCTTCCTTCAGTAAATGGTTTGTGCTGTTGGTGCCTAGTGACCAAAAAAAACCCAAAACATCTTCTATTTGAATACTAAAGTCCTGGAGAGTGACTGGAATTAAAAGGTAACTTATTTCCAGTGTAAGACCTAAAGCAAATCAAGTGTAGAGCTGGCAGGCAAAGAATTAGGCAGAAAAACTTAAAAGTAAAAAAAACTTGTAAGTTTTTACTTGCACTCTAATAAAGAGTAACTTGAATTGGCTGACAGAGAATGGTTCTCTGGAAACTGAGGGGAAAAAAACCCCAAAAAATAACAAAACTAAAGACAATTGAAGAAAAAAGAGCAGAGGATATGACAGTCCAAACCACAAGAAGTGAAAAATAAGGGTTGACAAAGGCGAATTAGAAAGTGTCTCTATTTCAAAAGAGAAATTATTTCCACAGTTATAACTAGGAGTCTATAAAAAATTAGTAATTAGAAAAGAAAGTGAAGAAGAAAACCAAAGGAAGCAGGTTCTGACCTAATAACATCAAGAAGCCACACAAGGACATATCGTCCCCTGTGGTGACATAATCTTTGAAGTATCTCGTTTAATTATAGCTCTGCTAATTTGTAGCAGTTGTTAAATAAATTTACTGTATCCTGTAGTCTTTGGTAATGAAATAGTGGTGAAATGGCATGAGGCTTTATTTTTGCTTCAGAATCTCACAGTAAGCCAGAAGAGGCATTTGCCCACATGGCTGAGGATGCCCTGCTTGCTTCTGTTTAAACTCTCCTTGGTGAGCACATCAAAAGGGTTTACTCAACTGGCAGCCCAAGCAGGTTCCTCATGTGGGTAATGAAGGTGAAGTCCCCTAAAATTAGGGCTTCTAATATTGAGCATGGTGGTGCATAAATCCTCATCTGCATCTCAGATTTCATTCTCCAAGACAAGAGCTGTTTTGCAGTAGTTGTGCACTCATTTTGGAGTCACTTTGGATACACCCTGGAGTCACACTTGACAGCAGCATTTGATTGCCAGTAACACAGGCTTAACTGGAGGAGTTATGAATGGGGAAGTGCAATTAGGCCATGGAGAAGAATAGTTCCCCCTGGTATCTCCTCATTTTAAACCAGATTCATTTAAGATGAAGCTATGCCTCATTGTTCTTTAGAGAGTCCCAAGAGGCTCTGGCAGCTGGACTAAGCAGAAATTCATCCTGATGGTAGCACAGTGATCAAAGCACTCTGGAATGGCTGCATGCTTACCAAATGTATTTTTACAAAAGCATTATGTATGTATTTTATAACCAGAATAAATGTGCTGGCAACTGAAAACTGGAAGCCTGTTACTGGAAATTATTTTTGCAAACTGTACTTATCCAGCAGCAATAACACATTTTAACATCTGCTGTTACCTTCCTGGAGTGTATGGATTTAGCTATTACTAGGAGCTTAACAAGCCCAGTGCCTTGATCAGCTGCTTTCCAAATCACTTTATCATAGGAGGAATTCTTTAGGGAATTGCAGCCATGGTGTGTCATAATGCATTTAGCAAATGACAAATGCAAACATGTTGGAATGCATATGCAGAGAAGGAAAAATGTGTTTCCTGGGCTGAATACTCTTTGGACTGTGAAAACAGTCTGAAATCAAATAAAGACTTAGAAAGTATCTTGTATAAAACCCCACCAAAATCACTGTCTCTGGAAGCAGATGATGGTTATAAAATATGTGCAGAAATGGGCTGGGTTCATCAATATACTCCAGTTTTTTCACTCTGAGGGTACGAAGAAACAATCCCAGTTAACTCAATCTCATGGCTGATTTGCATTTTTTGGCTGAGACAAAGCATCTCTATCAGCACAGTATTCCTTAACAGTTTGTGTCTGTGCAGTGCCCTGATCCTTGATTTGTATTGTCCCTCACAGAAGTCCCAGTTTTGCTCTTTCATAAATTATTCTCAAAAACCAATGAACAAAGGCAAAGAAAATCCACCAAATTCTTAAGCTGGTCATTGTAGCTCTTATCTAAAAAAGACTTTCTGGGATTTTGGACTTAGATGCTCTTCAGTGGTGACTTAGGGCCACTTTAAGATAAGTCTTAGAGGACCTGTTTTGCTGTAAGGGAGTTTTGGTTCTTGTGTTCTTGCATCCTATTCCTGTCTCTTGTTTTGTTGTTTCTCATGTTTTTTAGACCTATCTGTTTTCCTCACCTCTCTTATGCCTTATCAGCCATTTTTAATATCTATATCAGTAACAAGCAGAACTAATTTTATCTAGAGACTTTATCTGTGGAATATTGACTCATCTTATATTTCATCTACTTGCTGCAGAATTTAATATAATTTACATTACCACTGAGTTACTGAAATGCAGATTAAAACATTTTGCATTATAAAGCCATTTTCTCCTCATGTCCTTGTTTGGCAGTTCTTTTGGGCTGGGCATTGGCAGACTCCTCCCTCTGATTATACAGAGTGTCTGCAATGCTTTTTAGGAATTTCCTCTATGATAATTTTCACAAAGAATTGGTGTGGAAGACATGCATTTTCACTTTCTGTCTTCCATTGCTGTCTGTATTCTACAAAATTCCAACTTCAGCTTCTGAACCTTGAAAATCTACTGCAGTCTAGAGCAGAGATTCTACTTTTTTTTTTCCTGTAAGGCCCTGGATGCCCCTTATATTGGAACTGTGTCCTCTTAGCATTTCCTGCTCGTTCCAGCCATTCTGGCACCCAGCAGTGACGATGGCAATACTGTGGAGGCCTTTCCAAAAGGAAAGGAAGGAGCACTGCCCTCTAAACCTTGACCAGTCCAGCTGCTGCTTTCATGACCAGCCCTGTTGGTTTGGAAAGGTCATCAGAGGAATAGATTGTTCAAAAAGGAGAAAAAAGATCGGTGCCAACCTGCTGAGTTTTCTCAGTGTGGTTGGGCTTGTGTCCCTTTGGATGGGCACCTTCTGCATGATTCTGGGAGAAAAGTCAATGATTTGTATGACTGTGCCGAAATATTGATCAACCAAGGCAGAGCAAATGGGTTTCATTATATAAACTCCTAAAAAGTAACAGGATACAGGTCTGCCTATGAATTATAAAGTAACGACAGATGTAATAATAAAAGTTTACTGCAGTACTGCAAGGATAACTGTGAAACAGCAGCTGTAGCATCTTACGTACACACTCATAGGAGAAAAGTGAGGCTGTGGCTCTAACCACAAGCTGAAATAACTTCCAAATATTTACCCATAGGTCTATAGTAGCATTTCTTTGAAAGAATGCTGTGTTGTCCTAAATAGAGCATGGAATTGTTATTTCAATTCCCTAAACAGCCGCAGTTGCTGCTGATTTATGAAGACCAACTTGATTTCTTTTGTATAAGTAATTAGCAAGCTGTTCCGAGATTACTGGATTTATACTTCATGAAGTTTGTCTTTCCAAATCACTTTTTCTTTGGAAGATGCCAATGTATTGCATCTCTTTTAGCTGACTGTAACTGTGGTATCTGACCTTTTACCCTTGCAAGTCTCTCCCTCACTGATGAGGAATGAGTGGTGTGTGATGCTGGTGCTGGCTGGGGTTTAATCCCGATACAGATTTAGGACACGTAGCAGGAAAAAGTCAAATATTTCAAGAGGCAGGTGCAAAGCAAAGCTCTCTATGCACTGTGTTAAGTGTTCTAACAAACTTGAATCTACATTAATCCTCTGTAGCTTTCAAGTTCAAAAAAGCAAATGAATGTGAAATCACCTGAAATCAGGTTTTGAATATCCCTTTTTCACCACTGTAATTTTGCAGGTCACAGGCTTTAGCAAAGGAAATTGAATCCCATAAAGCATTAAAACAAAAAGAAGTAAAAGAAAAGAATTTTAATGAAACTATTAGGAAGTTGTGATAAGTATCAAATCAAAATTATTTATCTCTCAGTCCTCAAAGACAGCAGGGAGACAAAAAATATAAAGACCCTGTATCTTAGATATAGTAGTATATTTAATTTAATTAGGAACAAACATTCTCAACTGGGCAGTAGGAATTAATGTCTGAGTGCAAAGAATCGTGTTGGGGAACAGACCTTTACACAAATGAGTAACTGAGGTTAGCCCATGACTCTGTACATTGCTGAAAAAAGGAGTTTGGGGAAAACCTTTATTTTAGAGAAGCTCCAGGAAGCCAAATCCTCTGAAAATATGTGCATGTATTAACCTGTTAGAGGACATCAGTAGTCATGAATTCAAAGCCCACAGTCTCACAGACCTGATTGCCTTGTCCATGCTGAAGGTCATTCTCTGCAGGACCATCAGGTCAGGTCCTGATTGAGAATGTCTCTGTTTCAGGGTTAATTGTTTCATCTGATATCGGCATGTTTGGCACCTGGGCTTGAGTGCTGATGTCTGCCAGTGCTGTTGTAAGAGGAAATCGCCTCAAGTTGCACCTGGAGGGTTTAGGTTGGATATTAGGAAAAGTTTCTTCATTGAAAGGGTGGTTGGACCCTGGAACAGGTGGCCCAGGAAAGTGGTGGAGTCCCCATCCCTGGAGGGATTTAAAAGCCATGTAGATGTGGCACCTGGGGACAGGCTTTAGTGGTGTGTTTGGCAGTGCTGGCTTAAGGGTGGGACTCAGTGATCTTAGAGGGCCCTTCCAACCTAAACATTTTGATGCATCTGTGCTTGTCTCACACTTCCATGCTTTCTCCAGGAAATCCTCACTCCAGACCTTCCCAGCATTGTCTCTGTGTCCATGCACCAGTGCCCGTTTTCACTCAGTAGAGTTAAACTTCAAAACACTGGTGTGACAGCTCTTCCTGTGATATTAGACCCAAAAATATGGATCTCAGTAACAGCATAACTGGGGGAAAGTCAGAATTAATTAGCTCCAAGTAAACCAGGGTTGCAGGTTTGCCCGGCTGATATAAAATCTGTTGTGATCCTTTGTCAGAGATCATGAATCTACTGATAATTTGATAAGTCTTCAGGTATGCTCATTAAGAGTGACCAGTGGCTGTTGTGGGCAGAATGACTCAGTACACTCAGAACTCTTTATGCAGGAAATAACACTTAGATTATTTTAGAAATATACTTTAGTTCATGATACAATTTGATCATTTGCTGAAAACATTGACTTCTAAAGAGCTTGAAATCAAACTGGAAGGTAAAATGCTCCAGTTACTTAAATACCAATGGTGTAAAGTGATTATTATAGCAATGGGACACTGGGCTCCATAAATTAACTTTTTGCCAGGAGCTGAGAAACCCAGCTCTGAGAAACCCACCACACTACGTGTGGTGGAGCCCAGTGTTCCTGGAGATGGCTGAACTCCTGCCTGCCCACAGGGAGCAGGGAATTCATTCCTCACTTTGCTTTTCCTGGAATATAAAAATAGATATGTTGGAATACATCTATATTGATTTTTACATATGCTGTGTTCCTATTCAGCCAGAAAATGTAGCAATTGTAACCTCTATTGACATTTACATGTTGAAAATGTTTTTCTTGTCAAAGTTAGCAGCCCAAATAGCTTGTGGCAGTGCTACATTCACAAGGATGTCACAGAGACTGAATCCCAACTCATTTTGACATTTAAATCAGCTGCAGAACCAATGTAGATGACCCCTTCCCTTCTTAAATATCTTGGGAATAGTCATTATAGTGTGTCTAATAAAAAGGAGGTTTCTTCAAAAAACAGTCTCTCCTATTCACCATGATAAAAATAATAAAATAAATACGGCATAAGGTTGCATTTCTGACTGTTTGTTATTTATGCTGAAAATTCCCTCCTTCACAGATAAGCTTGGTTATCTTTTGTCAGTGGCTCTTGGAACTTTGGATTGGAATGGCTGTGAGTAGGCACATTTTTAATTTGGTGTGCAGAAAATCAGGCACTGAACTGATGAGGGAGGGAGGGTGTGTACTGAGTTTGACTAACAGCTGGAACATATTGTCTCCACTTTCTGCTTTGTCTCAAGTTTTTAGTGTGACTTTTGTACAGTTTTTTTCTGTCTGTGCATGCCACACTCCATCCTCACAAATGGGCAAAGTGTGGCTTGATTTCTTTCACTCTTTTGCTATTTAAAGCGCAATGCCTTGTTATAACATTTGCTGCAATGAAGCTCCAGTTTTAGTTTCTGTCACTTGGTAAATACCAAATACCATTTGTCTGATGTGGGAAATATGGCATAAAGTGGTGAATTATGTTCTCTTTCAGACCACAGCACTGCAACTCCTTTTCTCTTACTCCATCTTTAGTCCCTCTCCAAAATGCTTAAATAGTTTACCTTGGAAGCTGGCAGGAAGAGTAATATGAAGAATGGACTATTAGAGCTTCAAATTAGGGATAGCATTAAGCATACTGAATTCTTTTCTTTCATAGCAGCACATTAGTAAAGAGTCAATTATTAACTCTGCTACTTGATTTATTCCAACATTTTGAATGTATTAGAGGTCAATGTATTTAAGGTGTTTTTTTTTTTTAATTATTATTTCAAGTGGAAATTAGGTTCTCAGAGGGTAAGTAGATTATAATAGATCCCAGCTCCTGGGCCCATGCACTGCTATGTCAGTAGGATTTATTGTAACTCATACCTTCAGAGAATAAGAATTAAGTGTAATTTTCACTCTTAGTTAATGAGATTATGTGCTGTTCAATAGGTTTTTTCAGTATGATTTGATGGTGAATTCTTACTGAGAGATTCAGGCTTTGGCTTTATCTGTATGGTTGCTTAATTTCTGATCACTTCTTTTTGTGCCTTTCCAATTTGAACTCATATTTCCACTTTGATATGCAAATTTATCATCAGATACAGTCTTAGTGCTTCACTTGTAAGAATATTAAGCTGTGTAGGCCCAGTGAAAGCTCACTGAACAGCTGAATAAAGGCAGGGAGTTTGTAAAGTATAAGTTTCATTTAAGAGTTAAACAGGTGAATTATGTATTATCTCTGGAAATGTTTAATAAATGTTCAGATGTGGTGATTAGGGACATAAATTAGCAGTGGGGTTGATGGTGGGATTTGATGATTGTAGAGATGTTTTCCAATCTAAACAATGCCATGATTCTGTGACACTATGATTCTATATGTCCTAAAAGGGAGTGGAATGAGACACCACCATTTGCAATGCTGGGGCAAAATCTCAATGTATAAATGATCCTGAGAGTATTGAGAACATTACAGAATACATTGTTTATTAAATTAAGCTTTTGTAACCTTGTAGGACTTTTATTGTCCTGATTTCATTAAGATGTAATGATGCAGGAAGCTTGAATTAATTCAATTTATTAACTGATTTACTGTTTACTCAGAAATTGAACTCATATGCTTATTTATTGAACTATCTGGATTGTTTTTTCTTAATTCAGGCAAATGCAAACCAAAGCAGTTGCAGAATTTGCTGTATCCACTGTCAAAACACGAAATGACTATTCAGACAGAAGAAGGAATCAGATTGTTCCTGTGTCTTGTTTAGGCATGAAGTGGGGAGAACACAGCACCAAAGAAAAATTAGAGTTTTTTCATCTGCAAGCTATGAACCAATGTTGCTTTGCCTTTGCCATCAGTCTGAAGTTATTGTCCTTACTGCCACTGAGGACCAAACAAATTTGCTTTTAACGTAGATGCAAATAATCTTTTGATATATAATGCCCCTCTCTGTATAAGAGGTAAACCTAATTCTGCTTATTTTTAGAAACAAAAGGTTTGTAAAAGATTTCTGGGTTCCTCCTTTGGCAGGTCCTTGGAGTAAGGGATACAGAGAGAAGTGGAAAAGTTCTGATAATAAGGCCTGTTCTTCAAGAGACCTCAGTTAGAAATACTTATGAGCTGCTGTATGTTTGTGTGAGAACGCATTTTTTCGGAAAAGAGGCAAATATTGAGGACATGAGTAGAATTGTTTGATTTTAATTTTTTTTTTCACTTTGACTCGTGATACTCCATGAAGGCTTTGGTATTGTTACATTTATGGCCTTTGAATCACTCCTCACAATGCATTTTTTTAATTTGCTTATAATTTCCAGCAGAGACTTTCCCTGACAGTTTTCCCAGATACAAATCTATTATTAGAAAAATAATCCGTATATTCCTGCAGATGCATGTAGAGCTCAACAGCCAGAAAAATGTTAGAACTGGAAATATCTTCCCTCTGGTTTGTTTTGTCCTAATACCTGTTTGGTCAGTGTCTGACAATCTTTGTGATCCAAGAAACTACAATATAGGAAGACTTAAAATCTTCTATCTGTTAATTGATTGCAATATATAAAGGAGAGATTGATTTTTCTTCACAGTAATAAATGATTTTCAGGAAACTGAAAAGGCTATTTTGAGAATCAGTGTGAAATATTCTGACAATCTATAAGTTGGGGGTTTTTATAAGTAAATATAGACCTGTCAAATTATGGGGGTTCTTTGTCTTCAATTATGATAAAAGTTCCAGCATTGAATTAAGAATCAGATTTATCTATTTTCTTGACTCAGAATCTGAATTAAAATAAGTAAGTAAATTACTGCAAATATATAGTAGAAAGCAATTTCCTCATGATAGACTTAATTGAACTCAGTCTCTGGGAACAGCAGTATCGTATTGTCTCAGTTTAGGAAGAAATGAGATCTTGCTTTGGAATTTCAGATTCCGCCTTTGCAATTTAACTTTGGCCCTAGTATAGAATTCCATGAAATCTTGGAATTTCAAAAAATCCACCTTCCTTATCAGCTGAAACTATCATTATCCTACACAGGCGCTCTTTTGTGTACCATGGATTCTTGGAAGGGAAGAAGGAAACCTACAGATTCTGATACAATTGGATGGTTTCTCATTGTGTTTCTCAAAAATGTAGGCTAGATCCTCATCTGATCTTATCTAAAATTAACCTCAAAGGAGAAATAAATCTTAAACTGCATCAGGTAAGGATGTCCCTTCAGGATACGAGTAGCATCTTCCAAGCATCCAGGACACTCTGATTTAAATATTGCATTGTGCTGCAAATGGAAATTCCATCATATAAGTGGGAGCTGCAAAAGAAAAGGCAGGTTGCTGCTTGACAATTTTACAAATTATTTAGATAATTATTTGTTGCTGGGGAAGTTAATGTCAGGACTGTTTGGTGAATAAAGTGATTTCTTATGTTGTTGGTGGCTTGTGTCACAGTTGTTAGCTCAAGAGAAGAGCTGGGGTAATGGTGGTGCTCTTGTTATCAATACTTATTATTTAGTAAGACTGCCACTGTGAGTGGTGCATGAAAAATACAAGGCAGGGCAGGGATTTTCCTGGTAAGACTTGGATGAACTCATTAAATAAATCCTGGCTGAGCCAGAAATTGAAAATAAGAAAGGGAGATGGAAGAAGAGAGGTCAGGCATAGTCAATAAAATTGTTTATTCAGAGTCTAAGTTGTAAATATGGACAGGTGAAGAAGCTCTACCTGGGCCCGAATGGGGGATTGATAAAATCCCAGGTGATGAAGAGAAAAAAGGAAGAAACAGAGATGATAAACCAGGGTAGAGACACTTCTTTACTGTCCTGAATTGGCTGATGTGTTACCACATGATTTCCTTATTAGCCAGAAGCAAAAACAAAAATGTTGCTAAAGTTGACAGGAACAGAAAAAAATTAAAAATACTTCCTCTGGAGTCGTATGGAAAAAAGAATTAGAGCCATAATTCATTTGTCTATTAGTGATGTTTTAGCTTTTTTTATTGCTGCATTTCCTAAAGATAATATTCAGACTGAACTCCTGGATTCATCAGCTGAAAGCTTTTGGGAACCAAGTTTCCCAGAAGCATTGTTTGGAGTAATCATCAGACTCTATTAACAGAACTCTTTCATAATGAATTCCTGTGCCCCATATAATTTTGAGTTGATTTTCGTGGAGAAATTGTTCTTGAAAAAGACTGTGAAATGAAAATCTTATTGTTATTCTGAAGCAATTTCTGAATGATGATAGCTTTATTAAATAAGTTTAATGCAAATTAACTGAAATCAAGTATTCTTGAACTTGTGTGACTGTATAAAGCCATGTATGTGCAATTCTGAGATAACATCACTTGTCATTTTCCTTACGAAGATAAATCTTGTGTATAGAAGTATGGCAGGGCATCAGAACTATTATAATTATTAGAAAATTTTTTTATTGTCCTGGAAAAAAAAATGCCAGTCATTTAGAATATAATAATTACTTCTAACTGCTGAGTGATCTGAAAATTTTGACTGTTGGGCTCCACTCCCCTCCCAGAGATGGGAAGATGCTGCCAAAATTCAGAGTGTTTAGGGAAAGCAGGTTTAGGAGAGGGGGCTGGCCAGAGTATGTTTGAAGGTGATTGTGAGTTCCTTTTGAAAAGGCCCCAGGGAAGCTCGTGAAGGACTTTAAATAATTCACAGGACAAAAATGCATCCAGAGAGCTTGGAGTCAATAAAGCCTCCAGCTCTTTATAGTGCTTTATGACCGAGTCCTAGTGGATTAATTCAAGCTCTCAGAGGCAAAGACACCACATTCTGGATGTGCCTGGGTGCAAATGTGAGATACCATGTGGGACTCAGCCCCGAGAGGGAGGACACAATAAACCCACAGCCAGAAAGCTGAAATAAGCAGTGGGGTTGGTTCCTTTAGCATAAATAACACTTTTGCTGCCCTGCATTTCATGGGCCTATATTTCTGATGTGAATAACTCTGAGTAGAAAAACTGGGATAGAGTAGAAATCTGTGTGGGATGGAAGATAAATTTAGGTCTGTAATGAGGGACAGTTTGAATTATGAGCCCAGTGTATCAGCTGTTAAAGACATTTTTATTTGCTGCATAAAATGCAGAAGTTTCAAAGTGTTTTCCAGCCAACAGTATTTCTCTTGCTTTCTGTGGATGTTATGGG
Organism: Leptocoma aspasia; assembly: GCA_013399835.1. NCBI lineage: Eukaryota > Metazoa > Chordata > Aves > Passeriformes > Nectariniidae > Leptocoma > Leptocoma aspasia. Next base: position 106,626 of record VXAX01006118.1, on the reverse strand, counting down.
TTTCTTAAAAGGAAAAATTTTGCAAATAATGTAAAAAGCTTTAAACAGAACACATGACTGGTTTCCCAAAGCCTATATTCAAGGGAAATGAAGCCCAGCTCTGACCAAGCAGTTATTTTATATTAAAGATATAACACTTCAGCAGATGCAAGGAATGTACAAGATAAATCTGTTCACATAATTGAAAACGATTTCTCCTGTTTGGGTTAAGGCTAATATCCAATTTGTTCATTTTAACAAGTTTGTCCTAATTCACTAAGAAAAGACGCAAATTTCTGACTTATTAAAGATCTAATCAGAAGATATGGAGCCTGTTTATCCATGCTTTCACATTTTATTTGTACAGTGTAGCCCAGTTAGAAACACTAGATGTTTGAACATGGATAAAAGGCTGTTTTGCTACCACTGGTTATGTCAGTAATCCAGTGACCTCCAAATTTTGGGAGGAAAGAACAAACCTCAAGACAGCATCATGAATTAGGGTATGGAAAATAGGATCATTGCTTGTCACTTTGCTGTGTTCTGATAGAGAACTTCTTAAGAGATTGTTCTGGTTTGAAGTGGAGATGGAACAAGTGTAAAAGGTGTGGTTTCCTTAAAAAAAAAAACAAAAAGACAAACAAACAAACAAAAACAAACTAAGAAAAAAAAAAGCAAAAAAACCCAATTATTTGACCCCTACCCTTTTTGCTTTGTGCCATGGTCCCCCAAAAGGTGTCCTCTTCTAGGAAGAAATTACAGAGAAATTCCATTTTCAAGGAATTCCTGTTATAGAGAAATACCTTTTTAAAGCCTGTCAGTGCTGTTTCTCATACAGCTGGGAAGATTTACTATCAAGTTAGCAAAGAAATATATGCTCAAACCTAAGATGTTCAGTACAGAACCAGGGTCCTGCAGAACATAGGACTAGATATTCCATAAAAAGATACAGGAATTTCACACTGGGCAGAGGTGCAATGATCTGTTCTTTACATTGTGTCTTCTAATAATCTCTAGTATTCAAAATTATATTAAAGCTAAAGGATGGTGCTCAATAACTCCTCAGAACTTTTAACATTAACAGCTATAACTCTACCCAATTTTCATAATCTTGCTGATGTCCCGTCTTACCAATGCCCAGTCTTTATTTCAGTCTGTTAAACTGGAAGAGGTTTTGTTGGCTGTCAGTAATGTTCTGACACTGATACTCTGTGTGGGCTGGAGCTGAGGTGGGCTTCTCTCGTGCTTGTAGAAAGCCTCATACTTTATCCTTCAACTGACTCTTATCCATCAGGGTCTTCATAAATCCTTTCAATAATTAAATGAGTCCCTTTTAAAAATGGGAATTTTTTTTTCAGCAGCTTTTACTATCCTTGTGTTCTGTAGGCTGGTTCACACTACTGACAGGGTACAGGAGGGGAACTGTGACAACAAGGAATGTAATTCCATTTAACTTCCATTGAGCAGGGCCAGGGAGAGGCTGGAAGTGAAAGAGTCATGACTGTAAGAATCCCCACAATCTTCTTTTTATTCTGCCCTGAAACTTCAGTGTGAGTGCAACATATTGATGGGTCAGGTCCTCAGCTCAGCTGCCAGCAGAGGGTACGAGGGCTGGGAGATGGCATGTTCAGAAGTTGTCACTGGGACTGAGAGACTCCTCTGTCTGTTTGGCTCCATCCATCCACCCACCTACCCAGCCAGCCATCCATTCCCACCCCTTATGGTGCCAGCAGATGCTGGAGTGAGTCACAGCCTGATTCCCCCTCTGAAGGCACAGTTCTGTGCATGAGGGGATGCGGGGAGTGCTCTTGGCACCGAGGTTTTTAGTGGCTGATGTGGGCAAAACCCAACTCAAAGCAGAACGAAGTGCAGATATCACTAACAGAGCATCCACAAGTGGCACTTGCCACAGAGGAGAGGGTGCTGGGGGAAGAGGATGGGGTTTGGTGTAAAGTTGGGAGGATATCAAGATTATTCCTTCCCTTTTGGGAGTGATGGCAAACACCATGACTCAGGGGCTGGCAGGATTGTGGGACTGAAAACAGGCTACCTTTGGCTCCATCTGTGCTGGGCTCTGACACAGCATCTGGCACTGCTCCTCACAGTCTGGAAAGCTTGACTGATCTGGGTAGAAAAGCGAAAGTTAAAAATATCCAGGCTATCCATGAATTTCCCAGAAAACCTATTATCCTGCAGTATAGAGAGGAAAGGAATCAGGAGATACCAAAACCAGAGTATTTAAATGGTACCAGATGAATAGTTTTGCCCAAGAGCTATTAGGTCAATTATAGAGAGAGTAGATTGAATGAATGTGGTAATTTAAATCTCTCCCTAGTCAAGAGACCTGTAAACAAACATGACACAGAAGGCTGAAACAGGCCAGTCATGTTTGAATTCTCAGGCATGAAATATAAGCTGGAAATCCTTTATGCATGGAAAAAATCCCCAAATTGCCTGTCAAGAACAAGCCTGTGTGCATTGTTGCCAACACCATTCTCAGAAAGGAAAGCTGATGGAGCTGGTGATTGTTAAAAACCAGAATGCAAGGAAGGTTGCTGGGGTCAGTATTAGATGTTCATAAATCACAGACCACTGAGAGTTACAGGACTCTACACACTAATTCATTATAGTGGTGTGTAATGAAATTGCTGGGGAGGAATTTGTTGTGGACTCCCTATTCTCAATAAAGAATGACCTCAACTACATCAAAAATTGTGTTACATGGAGCAATTTTAGTTGAGGAGTTTTAATTTGACATAGTGACAAAACCTACTTAGTTTTCAAAACATCAGAAATACAGCAAAGTCCACAGCAAGGGAAGATTTAATATTCTCAGCAAAAATTTAATCACTAATTTAAAATATAGCAGCTCTGCAACTAACCCATGATTATTGCCTGGTCAGGTTTGTTTTGTGCAAAGAATTTCTGGCCAACAACAAAATGTAGGAATGTTACAAATTAAACCAAAGGAAGTGGGGAACTGCAACAGGCATTAGCATTAAAAAAGTATGATACAGGACAATTTAAAACCAGATTTGCTTCTCCCTAAGTCTGGAGTTCACAGGAAGGGGAGGATTGCTTGCGTTTGTGAAGAAAATTAAGACAACTGCTGGGGCAGCAGCTTCGATCAGATGCAAATGAACTGAAAATGTTGATGGGAAGGGCAGGGTTTTGCTCAGTTTGGGAAGGGGTAGAACCAGGCAAAGCTTGAGAAGCGGAAGTGAGAAAAAAGCTGGCACTGCTCATGCAGGGAGAGCGGATGGTCACTAATGGCAGGCACCTGCTGATGCCACCCTAAAGAGTGTCAGGGTGAGAAACAGGTGCAGGTCCCTCACCCTGTGTCACCACAGGCTGCCTCTCCCTGCTCTGAAAGATGATCGAGCTTTCCAGCTCTTCAGGATGGAAAGAAAACTCGTAAATCCTAGTGTTGTGTGAACACATTATAAGTTTCCCCGCATGCAGGCCTGCAGAAAAATTCCTCCCATGAGAAAGCGTCTTCTTACAATGTATAAGATCTTATAAACAAATCTCTGAGCTGTGTTTCAAGGACAGAGGTTTCTCTGCCTGTCTCCTGATAATAGGAGATGGGTTTTTCTTCCTTTCAGCCTATGAGGTGAAAAGTTGTTATCTCTGATTGTGTGAGCTATTCTGGCATTCCTTGGACGGAGCTGGAAGCAGCAGCTTCAGTGCTCCAGGCTGGGCAGATAATAGCCAAAATCCTTTGAATTATAGAGTCATGTTAATAAACCATATTTAGCCTTCTGATATTATTACAAGAGTCCTTTGTCACCCTACGGACCACAGCAATATCCTAGTAAATTAGCAAACCAAGGTGATGTATCATAAGCATGGAGGGGGTTAGCCAAAGGGCTCTCTGAACCATGAATGCTTGTTAGGAACCAGGTCTTGATTCCAGAGTTTGGAAGATTACTAGTTTCAGTATTGAAAAGGGCTAAAATGAATTATATGCGGAAATATACTGCATCAATCAGCTGATTTATTCTAGATAAAGTAGCATAACTAGTAAAATATGGAGGCAGACAGCAGCAGCAAAGGACTAGAAGAAAAAAACCATAAGATTAATGTCAGCATAGTTTCAAAGAAGTTTTTTTAAAACAAGGGCATGTTTTATTTGACAGAATTTCTGATCTAGCCAAAAAGGTCTGTTTGTGATAGACAAACTTTGGCTTTCTCAGAGCATTTGATGTATGACTGGCTGTCATTTGAATAAAGGAAACTTTCCATACATAGAATGAACAAAGAACTGGTGGATTAATAACTTTGTAACAGATAGATCTCAAATTAAGTTCTTAATCAAGAGATGTCATTAAAGAAATTATTCCTCATGGGTTCCTGTCCTTTATCCAACAACTTAGATCTTGTCAAACCGTGAGTACAGCAGACAGACTGCTGGGGTATAAACAATGTTGGCTTGATCTGAGATGCCTGGAAAAATGGTCACAGTTCACCAGAATATATTCTGATATATTTTGGATGCAGTGTTACATTTGGAAATACAGAACTAAGTTTTTCCTGCAGGACAGGGAAGTCTCCTGGAGTGCAGGGATGTAGAGAAGATTTAAGAGTTGCCTCAAACAGTCTTCTCATTTTTCATTTCAACAACAGATTGCAACAGCTCTCCTTTTGTGTTTTGTTTTGATTTTGTTTTGCCTTTGTGCTCAGGAGAAATTTTCAAGTATCAATGAATTCTTGAGACCTTGGGGTTAACTATCCAGACAACATTTCAAACAGCTTTTTTTGCATCAGATCTCTAGATTGTCTTAGCATTGAAAAATTCTCTAAAGAAAGTTCTTTTCAAAATTAGTTCTCCCCCATTCTTCTCTTTTGTGCTTTGTGGTATTTTATTAAATTTGTTATTTGTGTGTAAGAGAGAGAGGAAGGGAAGACTGGATTGAGAACATTTGCGGCTAAAGAGAAGCCCCACTGAATTATTTTCCTGTGTTACTCTATGCAAAATGGGGCTGATGAAGGAACAGCAATTTGACAGCCTCTTACAGCAGTCTATACCAACCTTATTGAAGTAATGATCAGTCAAATTGCATGAATTATGCTTTTCTTTCCACAGACAGATGACTGCATTATTCCTTACCATGCATAAAAAATAACATACATACTCATTTAAAAGGAAAGAAGAGGAGGGGAAAGGAAAGGAAAGAAAAAGAAAAGAAAAATGAAAGAAAAGAAGCCTGGATGTCGTGCAAAGAAAAATTACCCTGACTTTCAGGAAAACCAAACAGGAGGCCCCAAATATAGCTAAATCCCAGGCAGATGTGAGAGATTTTTGGCTGGCAGGTGATCTTGACTCATACCTACTTCCTAATGGAAATGGTATTTATACTCCATCAGTCCCTTCAGGTGTTCTGATAGACTTATTCCAATAATTCTACCATTATAATAAATCTGGTGAAATCTTATTGAGTCCCATCTTTCCTGCTGAGAGATGCAGAATGGGGTAGTTACTCCTGAATTGTGAGCTACCAACTGGATCTCTGTTATACTTAGAAGGAATTTTTTTCTCTTTTTCTGTATTTTCATATTAAGGCTGACAGGTATTCAGCTTGCAAACCTGTGGGAGTGAAATGGGATTGTTTATGCCTTTAATCCACAGAGGATGTCTAAATGGATATCCCAATGGGAAAACTACTACTAAGATATCCTAAAAAGACAAAAAACTTCTGAAGGTGTTTTGCAGTTATAACCTGCCATTGCCACTTTTAATTGCTTCTGTTCAGCACTGTGTGGAAGCTCCTCCAGTGAAACCATGGCAGAACCCATGAATATGGCAATTCTTAAAGCCTGTGCTCACCTCATAAAGCAATGCTGCTCTCATGCGGGCACAGATCTGAAGCACCTTTATTGATTGCAAGTGCTCCAAATTTAAACTTGGACACCTGATCCTCATTTCACTACTGCTGGAACACTACAGGCCATTCCTCTTTCTAATTTCTTTCTGTTTGAAGGATTTGGGTTTTTATCTGGCTGATTTCAGTGGCAGTGATTTCCCTCACACATCAGGTAACAGGTATCAATACTAGAACAGAACCAATAAAAAGCAGTGGAGCTTTGATTTCAAACCAGGTCTGTCAACACAGAACCTGTAACACAATAGAAAGAGAGAGAGAGAGAAAGAGAGAGAGAAAGAAAGGAAGAAAGAGAGGAAGAGAGGAAGAAAGAAAGAAAGAAAGAAGGAAGGAAGAAAAGGAAAGCTGCTAAAAAGCCTTGAACATTTCTTGATATTTACAAAAAAACTGGAGAGGGTAATGCTTCAATATCGTGTACAATTTCACCCTATTTTGACAATATCTTTGAGCTTAATTCAGTGCTTAACTCTATTTCTTTGACAGTCCAATCCTTTAGGAAATAATGAGATTGCAACAGGTAAAACAGGATGTTCATAGCAAGAAGTTTTTATCCTGTTCCTGTATTTCAAAATGACCGATGTCAACCTGCATTTGTCTTTGCTACTCGATGCAGAATGCTAATTAAGGATGCTGACTTATCTTTTCCTAATTATTTCTTTATTCAAAAATTGAAACCAGTGCTAATTAGTTTGGCTATATAAAAACAACAGTTTCCAACTGGTTTGCTTATAGCTCCATTTACTCCCTATACAGAGAACTCTTCCTTGCCTTGGTTTTAGCATGTGCATAGATGTGGTTTTGCTTCCAAATAATTGTTCTAATGGCAAAAATCTACAGTAATTCCCAGAGATTCCCTTGTGTGCAGAGTTCTGTATGTTCTGCCCAAACATGGAGATGTGGCCATACGTACACTCAAGGGGATGTTTAGCTTTTTGCCCTTTTTTTAAATACTGAAACCTTGCTTAGGGAAACTGTGCTGGTTCAGTTTTTTATTCAGCTTCTTGCCAGAGGCAGATCTGGGCTGGAAGCTGTTTTTAAATATTTCCCCTGAGCATCCTGTTTTCAACAGGGTGAAGATTGAACATGCTGAGAAAAACTTTCTTCCTCCCTTCTCCTCATCCTGTAAGTCTGGGGCCATATCAAGAGTCTTATTTTATTTATTCTTTAGAAAATTAAGTGGTGGTCATGCCTGACTGATGGGTTTAGTAGTCTGAGAGGTGAAGCTTCTCTCTCAGACTGGTGCTGCAGCTCTCTTGGTGTCAAAGTTAGGCTGGGCTACTACTGGGGAAGGGGAGGTAAAGATTAGAGCAAACCAAGAGCAAAAGGAGCACAAAGGAGAGAGAGAAACCACACAAAGCAAGAGGAATTGGTTCTCCCAGAACCTCATTCAGCCTCTGGAGGTGATTCTGCACTGATGTCTCCATTGGCATCTCCACTGGCGGTCAAGCCCCCAGGTTGGGCTGTTCAAGTCGTCACCTCAGGCAGGTAAACCCCATCTGAAGTCTCTCCTAATGCCTCTATTGTCTCCCACATCACCAGCTGGGAGGCAGCAGAAGCTGCAGTTCCCTCCCTGAACAAGGGTGAAGTGAAGGTGCAGCAGCACAAAGGGCACAGTGAGGTCACTTGGGATTCCAGTGCCACATTTCCATTGGCAGCTGCCCAAAGGCCACACTGGGTTTTGAGGATCAGAGTATCCTTTGAGGATGCTGATGGTAAATGCAAGAGGTTTGGCAAATTGTATGACTCATACTTTTCTCCTACCTCCTTCCCATCTCCTCAATGAGAGTCCTTATCACAACCACTTAACATTTTAGGGTTATTTTCTGTGAGGTTTGGCAGTCACTATTGGTCGTCCTCAAGCCTTTCATTATTAACTGCTCTTTTGTACTATTGAGCGTATTTTTAGAGCATCAGATCTGACACTTTTTCATTTTTTCCTCCAGGTTTGTTGCATGAACTTGACATTTTGTTTAAGCTTTGCTTTTCTTACTCCAATTCTCCCTACAAGTAAATTAGTTCAGAACATGTTTAATGTTATTATTATTCACTGGATACCAGGTACTTTATGAACTCCAGCTTCTGGCACTATCCTGCTTTTACAGAGCCCTTTTCATCACCTATCTAACACTACAATTTAATTGGTTTCCAGCTCACTGCACATCCCTCTCCCTCAGAAACACACACACAAGGCACTGACGCACACACACACATTTATTTCCCTCCCTGCTCAGGCTGCAGACTGAAAATAGGAAATCCAAGCCTGCTGCAAAGCTGAGCCTGTTAGAGCCAGTGGAACCTGGTCCTGATGGCGATATTGATTTTCTACAACTTCCAGGGAGGTAGCAACAAACATTTTATCATTGACTGGACTGTATGTTCTTCGTAAGTCCCTGCTGCACGCTGCAGCTCAGAGAGGGCTCTCTGCTCAGCGTGGGGCTGCAGATTGCCTCTTCATTTTTGGAATTCAGCCTCTTACCTGGAGTCTGAAGAATAATTTCTGCTTTCTGCAGGAAACGCAACAGAGTTTGAAAAATACATTTTGTCACAGTTCTTAGTTGGAATTCACTGTTGTAGTACATGGTTTTATTGGTAATCTTTAGTGTAGTTATCCTCAGAATTCGTGTGACATGGGACATCACCTTTATCTTCCAATTTACAGTTTAAAAAGACCTTCAAAGTTACAGAAGCATCTAATTCCAGTGGGAAACCCCATTTAGGTTTAAGCCTTAAAATCTGGGATTGAATTATATGTTCTTTGCATGGGTTTGAATCCTGTTTCTACTCTGCCTCAAACTGGTGCTGAACATGACCAAAGTCTCCCTTGGGTCAGGTACCTTTCTTTGCAAGTTGGCAAAATATCAGATTATTGGGATTTGGTTTCTTTGTTGTTGTTTTTCTTTTTATGTAATACTGGTTGTTGAATGGGAAGATAGAATCACTAAGGCTGGAAAAGATCTTTAAGATCAAGTCCAAGATGGGCTAGGTGGACCAGAAGCTGCAGGACGGGTAGGTTTTTTCTTCTTGTAGCTTTCTTGCACAGATGAATAGGATTTCTACCTCCTAATTTCATATCTGCCTTAGCAAATTCAGCATATAAATATAAGCCCTCACTTTGTCAGTCATTGATATGGGTGATTCAGCACTCATAAATGTTTTAATTGGGCAGCTGAATCAAACATGGGTGATTTGAAATCACTGGCAAGGGATCTTCTAGGTATTGGCCCATATCTGTAATGAAAACTCAAAGACATGGAGGAAGACAAGGACTATGTTTTCTTGTCTGCTGGAGGATAAGACATTCCCTCAGAGGTATGTAGAGAAGAAGGAAGCACCATACACATAAGAAATAATTCATTTTCTTCTTTCTAGAGAGCAGTCTGGGGCAGTCAGAGGGTGGGTGGGTTAAAGGAAAGAATTTGTGCCAAGTACTTGATCAGGAAACAGTAAAAATTAGAAAGAAATGCTTTACTTTTGCAAGCCAAATATTAGCACATTTATTACTTTCCAAAATTATTATGCAAAGGTTGCCATAGTTGCTACTAATAAATATATTAAAATTAGTGGTGCAAGATGCCTACTACCTTAATAATCACTTTTGGTGTCAGACTCAATCTATGCTGCTTTTATGCATTGAAGTCCACATCCTTGTTTAGTGAAAGTCTAAACTGGAAATGAAATCTTTTGCCAGGAGATTAATTCACTCTGAGACGTGACTGCATTAGGCCTGATTTATTTTAATAAACACATGGAACAATAGGTGAGAACAAACATTTTTTTGTAGCAAATGTAACTACCCAGCAGAGTTTGTCATGGAGAGAAGATGCTTTTCACTTAAGGCAAAGGGAAAACACTGAGGAAATTTTCATGAGGGATTTTTTTAAAGGTTAGGGTGTCTGTTTTTCCAGCTGTGTGTGTAAATACAGAGAATCCAGAAAAGATGGCCAATACATTGTGTTCAGACACCAAGTCCTTCTCTGTGCCATGGGGTGGGGACACTCCTGGCTTCTCTTTGCCTCAGTCATTTCTTCATCCATAAATCCAGGGAACGTGGAGATTGTGTGAGGCGTAGCTCATTAACACTAATTAATGAGACCGCAGTCACTGATTTGGAAAAAGGGGCACATAAAATGTAAACAGACCATTCTGCAGAGCTGGTAATTTTTTCAAATGCAATTTTTCCTCTGTACAGCTCTTGAAGAACACGTATTTCCTCCCCTTTAAATGTTTCCAGGGTAATACAGCTCCACAGTCACTTGCTGTCAACTGTGATGCATCTAAAGTTTTCTGATGGTTCTTAGAGGTTGTTTCAAGGGGTATTTTTGGGCTTGGAAGTGCTATTAAATGGGTGACTGGCATTCTACCAGATGATACATGAGAGAGTCTTTCATAACCGTGGTAGGATTTAATTAAGATTTCTGACAGAACATGCAAACCTGCAGATGTTACTGCTCTCTCATGAGCTCTTTTTTAGGATAATGGGCTTATGCCTTGTGAGGCAGAGTCTGAGCAGATATCCCAGACAGATAAATGCTAGCATTGCAATTGTAACAGCTTTTGTACAGGCCCTGATGCAGATAACTGAGAGACCTGGCTTATTTCATTTTCCTTGGAAGACTGTTTAGTCAACTTTACTAAGACCTATTTTATATTTTTGCTTTCACTTCTGTCTCAACCAACACTCACTAATGAGCTACAAGCATCAGTTCTGTAGATGTGTCATTAGGACTTTCCACATTAATTTGAGATACAAGGTTCAGTGAGCAGAATAAACTTCCCAAAGGAGATTTACTCCTTGTTTTCCCAAGTGGGGGAGAGCTGTTAATATTTTTCTAATGCCTACTCAAGTGCAAGAGGTAGCACCTATTTTTCTGAAGGGCCATTATCATTTCCAAGGCAGTAAGGGCAGTCAATATCTGGAAGAAGGAGTGCTGAAACTGCTTCCTAAATAAATTAAGGATCAATAGTGTTTGGTGGGAGAAAGGAGGATTTTAATCTAAATGGAACCCCAGGGAGATTTAAGAAAAGGATTGGACATAAAAACCAGAACACTTTGGCAAGGAAAGGATGTTTCCTGGTGCAGCAACCTGGGCACATGGAATGGGCAGGGGAAGATGTTGCTGGCCACAGAAATAAAGCAAATGTTGACAGTGTGTCAGACAGACACAAAGAGGGAAAGAGAGAGGTTTGGAATTTAACCTGATGATAATTAGATTATTCATAATTAGTTCTTTTATTTTTCTTCTGCCCCCTCCCCACATACTGAAACAGGGTTAGAAATTTGACTTGGGATAGAAACCAATTTTGGACTTATCTGAAGTGTGCTGTTTAAAACTTGTATAGTCTCCTAACTTGCTGTGCACAAAAACCTGCAAATAAAAAGGACAAAGAAGATTCAAGGCTGCTTAAGAAAGGAATGCGAACTTCCAAGCTAAATGGGAGATAAGAGGGCCCCCCCCTGAACCTTGGAGAAAGATAGAGCCAAAGTTGAGGCTGCAAGAGACAGGATGACCAGAACAAGGCTGATTCTCTGTGCAAGGACTGATAAGAGCTAATTGTAACTGGTAAAATGAATATGCATGAACCTATTGTGAAGCCCTATGCATATGCACAAGTAAGGGAGATAAAAGAGACTCGGGAATTTTTGGGGGTGCCCATGTCTTTTGGGGGAATAATCCACATGCACCCAGCGCTGAATAAAGATACATACCTACTTCCCAATGTTTACAAGTTGTGGAATCGTGGAGGGGTTTTTTTTTCCGCAAATCAATACCTCTTACCTTTGTCTTCATAAACCTTTCCTGCTGCGTCATTGCTTTGATGCTGGAGGTAAATTTTAATTGTTTTCACCAAAAGTGGCTCCAGGTGAGTCATAAGTGGAGATTTTTATGGGCAGGAAAGGGATGGATCTCCTGTCTCACACAAAGCCCAGCTCCCTGACCCCCTGCTAAAGGGTGACAGAAGGAGGCCTAGAGCAGGAGCTGGAGGTGGATGAGGTTTCCTAAAGTCAGCATGACACCCCAAAAAAGCTCCCTGGGTCTGAGAACACATCAGAGGATGGAGCTGTGACCCACAGGTCCCAGCTGAGCCTGTCACACCTCTGGGAAATCTCTGCACCTGAAGGCTCTCTCAGTTGCAGATGTTTGTTTCAACCTCCCTCCTGGATGAAGCGGCCAAAATCAGTAGGAATTCTCCTGAAAAGGATGAAGACACCACAGACACAAATGAGTCGCTAGAGAAAAACTGACATCCCTATGTTTGGTGCCCATACCCTGAACTGTGAAATCTGCCTGTCCCAGGAAGCTGTGAGATTAATAAAGGGATTTACAGAGATCCTTGACTGACTATAATCTAATTTAAAATTTGAGAATAAATTTCACCAATATCCAGACCAAACTTGCATGTACGTGATTTAATGAACTTACATTATGCATACATACTTTCTTGAATTTGACATGTCGTTATATCTATTAAAGTAAAAATTAAGACAATTCTTTTTAACTTAAATTCACAATCACTTTTCTTGCACAGTTTCTGTCACCTCATTTAATCTTTACACATTTTGATGTGTCTAAATTAAGAAAATAGAATCTTGATATTTCAGATTTTTCTTCTTTTCTAAAGAAAAAGAAAGTTTAATCTGAAACTTCTTTCCATATTTGAGAGTTACAAAGTCACTTTTTACTGAGTTGTAGCTGGGACTGTGTTGGTAACAGATTATTATAATGATAATTTAAATGACACAACATGGTTATGTGGTTTCCTTTGGTTTTGGGCTTTTAAAAATAAATTAATATAGTGTATAATAATATTTATAATATATAATAATATAAATAA
>VXAX01006118.1:0-93883 GCA_013399835.1 Leptocoma aspasia | reverse complement strand
ATAAACAAATAAAAATTTAAAAACCTATTTAAGTAGAATATTAATCTTTTTAAAGTAGGTTATTAATCTTTAAATAAGCATTTTTTAGATAATTTTTTAAAATTCCAGTACTTTTTACTCATAAAAACTGAGACAAAAATATGTGCAGGTAGAGAAATAGCTCAATTGGGTTAAAAACTCATAATTCAACTTCTCAAAGACAATGAAGAAGTGATTTTAATTAAGCAGTTCACCAGGAATTCATAATATTTAAATTTATCTAACCTTCAAAATTCTTATTAGTCTTGACCATAAATTGATACCCAACTTTATCAAACTTTTCCCTTAACTGGCTTTTTTTCCCCTTTATGCTTTTATTGAGTGTCGTAAGCTAAACCAATGTGCTACAACAAAATAATCTTTTGCAGTTGCAGAAAGACAAATCACTTCTTGCAAATGTAACAGTGTTATTTAAACAACCATCCATCCTCTCCCATCAAGAAAATGAATACTAAATTGTGCATTTCATGAAGCTATTAAGTAAATTTTCTTGATTGATTCCCCTCAACACTCTAGTAAAAATTCTATTGTCCCTCTTGCAAAGCCTCTGGGAAAAGATGGGCCCTCAGCATCTCTGTCTGAGTAACAGGAGTGTACATCCTTTTTCACAGCTCTCTGTAGCATAAAAATCATTCAGTCAAAAGTAGTCACACTCTTGAGTTCACAATGACAAATATTCTGACAGGATGTTAAGATTTCTAACAAATATTTTCCTACCAGATATTAGAAGTGTTGCCAAAATTATTCAAAATGAGAAATTTCTTGTTGTGTTACAATATCAGACACCTTTTCTTATTTTTTTGCCAGAACATTCCCATCTCACACAAAACTAATACAAAATTTTCCTTCAATCTTTTTTTTCTTACAGCTTCCAGTTATGCATCAAGCTGTTCTTCAGTTTTAAAAAATCAGAGAATGAAGATATTATTTCTGCAATCTGAAACTGTCAATTTTGGCAGTTCATGATGAATTAGTATGGTACAATATAATGCAGTAAAATATTTATTTTTAGCAAGGCATGTGATTTTTCACCTGATCTTTTGGCATTCTTACAGACCTTGATCTTGGAAAAAAGCAGGAAGGGCATAGCCTCAAAGGAAGCCAGTATAAAGCCAGTATAAAATTATATATATTTAGGCATCATATAAATATGAATTTCTGTGTCTTCAGATATAACAGGTTAGGTGGTTTATTCCCACTGAAAGTAAAGGGAGAATAGCTGAAAATTCTGTACATTTTTGAGCATTTCCTGTTTTCTATAGTGTTTGTCTGTACTTGTTAAGGTAAGGGAAAAAAAGAGCACACTGTGATGTGTCTGCACAGCTCAGTGGTTAGTGCAGGACGGATATACAGGATTTCACAACATTTTGTAAGTAGTTAGATGGGTAATTGATGTATAAAATGAACTGACAGCTTATGGACTTACGGACTGTGAACTGCAACATGGAAATCCCCTGTGCAAAGGCAGATCTACAACTGTAGAGTTAAAGAATCCAGATCACATTTGCATACAATTAGATTTTCTTTTCCTTCTTTCTTTCTTTTTCTTTCTTTTTGGCCTAGGAATTGTGCCTATCCTATTAAAAATATAATATTCTACCTCCAATATTCCACTTCTTAATGCAATTTAGGAGAAAGATAGCATCTACTCTAAGTATTGGGAATGTGACCTTGTGAATATCCTAAGTGAAATAAAAAACATAGAACTAAAAACAGATTGATTTTGAATTGAGGAGTCAGATATATTAGAACTTCTAATGGCGTATCTGCCTTTCCCTTTAGAAATGGTCTATGACAAATAAAATAAACTAGGACTAATCACTTCATTACTATTAAGGCAACCTAATGATCGTAATCAACTCAGCTTCAAATTTAAAGGTAGTTAGTAAAAAAAGTTATTTAAAGTAAAATGGAGGTTACTGTTGATGGGTCATCTTTTCATTATGCATCATGAGGGGAGAATTAAGCTTTGTAATACCATGGTCTGGTTTTCCAACGAGGACAAGCTTCTCAATTGTCTGCTATATAAAAAAACACAGTGTAACCAACAGGAAAGAGTAATACAAACAAAAAATCCTCTAATCCAGAGAAAAAAGTATGATACAGGGCAAGCATTGTTCTCTGAAGTACAAGGCCTTTCAAAGAGTTGTTAAGTAATTTTACCTCTAATTCTGTAATTCTAACTCGCTGTGGGTCAGTGAGGGGTCAAAGTAAATTTTGACTGTTCTGTAGCTTTCCATAGAGAGGCTCAGGATTTAATACAAATTCTAGTGACAAACTCTCTATACTGCAAGGCAGCACAGTCAGGGTGACAGGGACGGCATTAATTTCTACGACGAATCTCCTTTTCTAGTCTATAGTAGATTCTTGAAGATCTCTTCATCTTTTCCAGTTAATGCCTCTCATTTAGAGCTGTCCAGGCAAGGCTGTATCAACTGATTGACCAGCTTTGCTCCTTGCATCTTCTGGTCCCTTTTACACCTTATTCTTTCCATTTAATAAGGGAAAAAGAACTGTCCTCGTGATACGACCTGCTCAGTTTGCTTTAATCATTACTCAAGGCTCAATAATCTTCATTCTGGGCAAAACCAGAACAAAAACCTCACTGTGGATCTCGCCCTATAAATCTTTACTGTGATTTCAGCCCCTTCTACTTCAATAGGCACCAGCTGCAGGAGAAACCTCAATTGCCAAGGCTGAGGATTTGCAGGTGGAGGTTCAGTGCCCTCATCCTGCTGCTGAGGTGGTATTGATTTCCCTCCCCAGTTACTCCAGTGTGCAGCTACTGAGGGTTCTGATGAGCCCGTGTGCCTCCTCCACCCCCGCCAGTCGATCATCCCCTACCAATGGAGTGTTAAACACCACTCAGGTGGCACAAATACATTTTGTAATTTGTAGTTCCTGCCCCACTGTGTTAATTTCTGGCAGTCCACTTTGGGTTACGCACGCTTTTACTTTTGAGCTGACGTGTTGAGCTCATATTAACTTAACGAAATGAGAGATGTGTTGTACATTTGCATTTATGTAATTTCTGGGGCAGTATTAGCTTTGTTCATGCAGTGCACTTCAATTTCACTGTAGTTCACCACACTGAAGTATTGGTGTGAGGTGATTGAAAAAACCCAGGTTCTGCTTCTGCCCCTGTCAATCATTCACAAAACAAGCCAGCTTTGATCACATTTTGATGACATACTCTTCCTTCAGTATTCATTAGCATGGAAAAGTGGGAATGCCATTATTGAAACCTAGGAATGATTAATTATTTCCCTATTATATATCAGGCTTTTGCACAATTTTAAGAATGCAGAACTTTCAGTTTTATTGCTAAGTGACATATTTTTCTATTAAAAGTAAAACAAATAAGTTTATAAATTCCTTCCCCATCAACATGATAAACTGCTTTTCTGCACTAAGGAAGCAAAATTACAGCAGTACTTAGAACTGTTTTGAGTCCTCTTCACCTTTTGAATAATAGCAATCCAAGGTATTTTCTATAACTAACAATGACATCTAACAAAGTTGTCTTTTCTTATAAATTCAGAAAAAGCAAACAAAGAACTTGAATTAAAAGGACATTTTGCCTTGAATTTGCTCAGTAACGGATACATTAGGGAAAGCTGGAGAAAGAAAAGATCATTTGCTCTGTTCCTTAGGAAAGGTAATGTGCCTTGCCACCTACACTTTCTATTCCTGTTTCTGCCACAACCTGCCCTGTAACCTTGGACAAGTAATTCTTTTCTATATTTCAGTTTCCTGAGCTGTGAAGCTGAAATGTCCCAGATAGCAGGAACACAGAGAAACCAGCTGGGACTTGACGTGTTGTTGCATTGACATGAAAATGGATTTCTGGAGTTTCTGACAATGGAAACAAGGTTCAGCAGTCTAACCATCCCAAATTAAGATGCTGCTGGTTTATCAGTCGACTTAACTAACAGAAAGAAAATGCTCCCTGAGGATTAATGCAGCATCTATTCCCCCTAAAGAGAAGTTAGTAATCTTTTACCTTTTTTATAGTAGAAACTAGTATTTAGTGTGCTGGGATCATGGTCCAGCCCTAGGATTTCAGGGCACTGTGATAGCCACAAATGTTAACAGCAATAACAATAACATATTGTGTGGCTTTTTATGTCCAGAGTCCCTCCAGGTTATCATTTGTTCCTTAATTCTTTCCCTAGACCTTGGTGCTCTGCCAGATTCAGAACCAGCACTACTAGAAAGCAACCAGGATTAAATGCTAAATTATTTCACAGCCAGGTGAAATGGAGTCAGCCTCTTCAGCTCCAAACAAACAAAGTGTCAGCATTAGAGGGGCTGTAGAAATCCACACAGGCAATTCTTCCTAGATAAATCCTCTAGGATCTTTGGGGGAAAATAGATTGGAAATTCTTGCATTCCTATAATCTTTCCTGAACTTGCATTCCTTTTGGGGCCCTTGAGAAAACCTGACTCCATATGAACTTACTGTTGTTTTTATTGCTTCACCTTCATCTTCTGCAGGCAGAAGGCAAGGAACCCTTGCTTCTTAGGGTCAGTTTTACATATGGGAAAGAAATCTCAAAATCTTCTTAGAGCTAGGTGGGAAATAATTTCCTGCTGGGAAGGGTTTTACCATAAATGAATCCATGGTTTTGGCATCTGCTTTCCAGTAACAGCAGTCTTTGTAACTAATTCAGAATTCCATACTCATAGCCAAACTGGATGATTTGTCCTGCTTGCCATGATCTGAAAGAGTTCTTTGGCTATCTGTAGAAGTCTCTGACATCTGATAAAGGTTTTAATGTTTGTGGATAAGAATCTGTATTTGTGCTATTTTAATTGATGAGATGGCTGGGGGTGTCATTTTTTTGGTGAGAGGGTAGAAATTATGAATGATACTGTCATGTGCCTCCCACCTTTGTATTCTGGAGGCTTTTATCTTCTAATCACCCAGTTTTGGAAGTTGGAAGCGTGGGGATCACAGAAAACATTTTATCAGCCCCTGGATATGGCAGGCTAAGGGGGCATGATTTTGTTCCAGACTGTGTGTCTTTGTATGGCAACCAAGGGGACTTTGGTATAACTGAAGGTTTTTGAGAAATGGGCATCAGTTGAGACTAAATAAAAAGCTACAGACTTGCATGTTATGTCAAGAATACCAACAAGATCCTTATAAAGAAACATTTCATGTTGTGGTGACAGGTAGACAATATGACACCTATCTGAACTTGTTACCCTGAACCCACCTGTGATAAGTTTAGTTTGATGCCCCAAGTCTTCCAGATCAGCCATGGCCAAGTGGTGGCTGTAGGAGAATATTTAAATATTTGCAGCGTTTCAATGAGCAGGAACTGCTTTGACAATTCAGACACGCCCAGGCCAATATGCTGGGCTATTCTGTTGGTCCTTGTCTTGCTGATACAGAATTTCTAATAAATTGTGCACATTTATGGTGTGGTTTACCACCCCACAGCTCTGCAGTAGAATGTGATGAATAGCTGAAAAGCTTTTTTTTTTTTTTGTCAAAAAAAGTCATGGGGTTTCAGAATTAGTGAAACTAATCACAAATTCACAGCGAATTAATCTAATTGTTTCAGCTTGGTAGCAGGGGAAGGGGAGGGGATGAGGAAATCAAAGGGATTCGTGTCACCACTTCTGAAATAAAAGATTTTGAAGCACAACCCTTGTGTTTGGGAGTTTATCTTGATTTAATTAAAATAATTCATTAGTATGCATGGAAAATATGAAAAATAGTAATTTCTTTCTGTGCCACTCCTGCCCTTCTCTGTTGGCATTTTAACTGAAATCAGCTCTTTGAATACTCCTAAACTGGACTGAATGCTGCACTGTGGAACTATCACAAGGCCTCATGCAGAATTTTGGAGTGGAACCAGCCCCAGGATCCCACCCCAGCCTGGGCAGGGACTCAGAACGTGGCAGTGGCCAAGTTTCTGCTCAGCACACACCTGTGGGGGCTCCCAGGAAGGAGGGATGTCCTGCTGGGCTCCTGCTGCCAGGTGAGAGCACCATCCCTCAGCCACAGAGGAGCACCGATGGCAATGGAACCTCAGGATCCAGGTGCTGGCATCTTCTTTCAGGTAACATACACAAATAGAACTACGGAATATTTTTGTCCCATCTTATTGCTTCTGCCAGGCATCTGCTGTGAAAATCATCATAACAACATGTTTCCAGTGGTCAAATCCATGAAAACTGTGATTGTGCCTTGCCCAAGGCTACACAACTTTAATTTTGAGCTCAGTCAAATTATTCATGGGAGCTGGTCCTGCTTAATTGCTGAGATCTCATCGAATCTCTGCTTGAATTACTCCTGGCTGTTTGGTGTTTTATACATAAAAATGTGTGGGTGTGTGTATGTATATATATATATATATAATATTATATATATATATTTGTGTGAGTGTATGTGGACATCTTTTTTTTCTCTGAGAAAAGATCTTTGGTAGGATTTCTTTTCATATCAGCAGTTATCCCATTGTGTATGACATTTCTGTTAAAAAATATCTCCTAAGGAACTCTCTTTCCTTACTTTTATGGAGACCTGCTATAGCAGGTAAAAAATGTGAGGTATCAGGAAGAACAAGGAAGAAAATTGACCTGAATTTCTGAATATTCTGACTCCCAGTTTGTCTAATATTACTGAAGTTTGATTAAACAAGGCTATTTTGCGTGTTTGTTTAATACGAGGGAAATGATTACCTGTAGACTGAGTTACCCTTTTCCTCCACTTATTGTTACTAAAAAAATGTCTAGTTCAGACCTATTCTCTATTTATCTACTTAAAGAACAAATTAGAGATATGCATGCACAGAAATAAAACAATCCTTCAGTAAATCTTTATTAAAGTTGTCTCTAGAATAGATGAAGGGTTCTTCAGGCTCCTGTATGTGAGGCTGCTGGTGTGGGGCCAATAATTATCCATGGGGTAGGACACTGTGCAAGCTTTTCTGAATCTGTCTTTTGACTTGAAGTCACCATCTATCACTCCTCAGACACTTAAAATTTAATCTGTATTTGGCAGAAAATGAAACAATTAATGTCAGGAGAAAGGAGAGGGAATTGAGCAAGTGAACATCTACCCTATAATTGAGTGATGGTCTGTCCAGGAAACACTTCAACAGTCCTTGCTGTTCCAAAAGGGTCCTTCTGGCCTTATCTAATGAAAAATGTTTTCTCTGCTGGAATTAAGAATGTAAAAAGGAGTTCAGCAGCAAGGTATTTACCCAGCACTGCATGTGGTTAATTATCTCAGTTTCGTGCAGTGCTCTGCTAAAGAGCCTTGGATCGAGTGTCCTGAGTGGATCTGGGAGACTTCTACCACTGCAAGGCTGCAAAATCATATTTTCAAAAAAGACAGTTGGATGTGTGAACCAATTTGTGAGCTTTTGGCTTCTTCTGTGGCCTTGATAATCTTCCCACTCCAATACACAAATACCAAATACACATTCTGGTGGTCAAAACCCAGATATGGCAATGAGACATTCTGGATTCTGTTCCTGTTTTAAATTTTTATACATTATTCAACCTTGCATAAATAATTTACTGCCTGTAAACCATTTTCTCTGTCTGTAAAATCAGAAATATGATGCTACAAACTCCACAAAAGCTGCTCTGAAAGAACACAATTGCTTTTGTTTGGTGCTACAGAATTCATGAAATACCCACATGGACAAGCCATCTCACAGGTCCCTGTCCAGTGGTAATTTATGATCATACAGTAACAGCTTCTAGGGGAGAAAAAAGGAGTCTTTACTATCAGATGGCAACTTCCTTATCACCAGAGCTGTAGCATATTGAGTGAAGCACATTGTGTTTTCCTGAAATCCCCCTTTGGCAGGGGCAAGCTGGACTTGGAAAACCCCAGAATTATTGGACAAAAGAAACATAATGATACTCGTGTGAATTAATTCCCCCCGAAGGAGAATGATTTAACATGGGTGGTTTCTTTTCCTGTACACTGAATTACAGCAAATATAAGCACGTGAAAGGAAACACTGCTTCTTCAGGTGGTGTCCAGGCAGAGGATAACTGAGGATGGTTTGAGCCATAAGTTTGACAATAAGCAAAGGAAAAAAAAAAAAGCTACTTTAGGGAGGAGTATTGCTTAGTTTATTCTACCAAACCTATTGTTTATCAGGAGGATAACATTGTTTTTCCTCTTATCATATGGCACACAGATCCTGGTTTGTATGGGAAAAACATTTAGAGTTATTCAGTGCTTTGACAGTGGACTTTGCTGATTTGGTATTCAAATTCCTTTTGAAACTAATGATACATTTCCATTAGTATTTGTTGGATTTATCTCATAGCACCAGCAGCAAAGGAGAAATAATTTTGACAAAAGACATTTAGAACACTAAATGTCCAAAGTTAACTCTCACTGCTTCCTTCTTCTCTTCAGTTCCCACCATGTCATCTCAAATTTTCCCTACATTTGCAGTTAGGGAAAACTTTGCTCTCACTGCCATTTGATATTTTACTACTTTGCCTCATGTCTTGTTTCATGCTACATAAAAATACAGCAGCTCATAAGCAATGTTACTTAAAAAAACTCTGAAAATCCAAAGAGGTAACTGGTATTTCTCTCTTACATTATGTCTTCTTTTTCTGCTTGCAGATGATGGTGAAATACAAAATGTTTTACTTGTTTTTCAAGGGCTAAGCAGCCATAAATGTGATAGCATAAAACAGGACTCAATCTCACCTTGTTATCTCTGCATGAGTTTCAATATTGGATAGGATTTATGATGTGCTGTGATTTCTCACTCACAGGGCTGTTTCAGGAGTAGCCCATAAGGCCAGAGCTGTGATTTTCACTTGGAGTACAGTGTTTATTATTCAAATGGCAGCAAATGGAAAAACTCAATTCAACACATGCGTTCCACTAGGTCTATAAAAAATTTTAAAAATAGCAAAACCAGGATAATTCTTTAGAGTGTGCAATCCATGGTGGGAGCAGAGTGGCAAATGTTGCTCTTGCTGGGCTGTCTGTGCTTTTGCAGAGCAAGGTGATAGTAAAGATGATTCATTCAAACTCCTTTGAGAACAACTAATCAGCCACACATCATCTTTAGAGCTCTGTCTTCCCAAGGAAAGTGGAAGGGATCCAATTAAGAGTGGGGGACGTGCTGCTGAGATTCCTTTATTAACTTTATAGTAGAAGGAAGCAACATATGGAGTCAGAGTGTAATGCCAAAGAAGAAAAATAGCAGAAAACAACAAAACATGTGATTTCTGGAAGATTTTGGAAAATACGTCAAAACACTGCCTTCAGGAGCTTATTTGTGGGTTAGGACAGAAGCCTGCCTTAGGGCAGAGGAGAGGATTAACTGATCACCCAAGGGTCAGTTCAGCTGGAACTTTATCCCTGGTCTGGAGTGCTCAGGCCAGTGGTGATCAGCTGCAGAGATGTCACTCAAGGAAATAAATGCTCCATTGCCACGTGGTGCTTCAATGGCTTCACTGTCACGTTCCTGAGTGAGGATAACAGGGATCTGGACCATCTCCTTGCCCCCAGCCTGTATGACCCACATTCAGGTAGGGATAGATCAGTGGGAGGCAAGGAAGGATGGGAAGTGGGAGGGTATGAATATTTAAATCGAAATTCCAAAAAAATAAAATAATTTTAAAAATATTCATAAATATTTAAATTTAAATTTAAATAAGCATTTGAATTATCTGGGTTATCTGTTTTATCACCCAGACTGAACTCAGCATTTAGACCTGTTGTACAGCAAGGGGCAAACCATATAACCTCTGCCTCAGTTTGCGTCTCCTTAAGGTAAGGATGAAATTATTTTCTGAAGTATCCTTTTCTCAGAAAATTAACTTTCAAATGTGTTGTTAAAAAAACATAGCAAAACAAACAGCCTACCAGTAAACCTAGGCTGCACAGATTTATTATCTGTCTAAAGAATTTGATGGGTGAAACTGAAAAAAAAACCCCTCAGCCTAACAAATAATGGTGTTATTAATGGGGCTTCTCAAAGTATATTTTCTTGGCAATATAGGCATGCCAATAAAGGTTAATTAAAATGGCAGGCAATTGTGATCAGATTAAATGGGGTGTGTACTAATCTCCTGCACTTGCACGAGAAC
Organism: Leptocoma aspasia; assembly: GCA_013399835.1. Classification (NCBI taxonomy): domain Eukaryota; kingdom Metazoa; phylum Chordata; class Aves; order Passeriformes; family Nectariniidae; genus Leptocoma; species Leptocoma aspasia. The sequence continues at coordinate 83,749 of VXAX01006118.1, read as the reverse complement.
CTAAAAAGCATATGACTTGGGGATGACAACTGAAAGCACGGTATTTTTAGCTGGATTCAATAGAATTTTCTTCCACTCAATTAATTTCTGCATAATATGGAGATGAAACATTTGCTTTTCTTCCTATCATCTCTATAGGAAGAGTGAGGCATAATAGCAATATTTCTGGCACGAAAATAGGTCTATGAAAATTTGAGAGTTTATCAGGAAAGGGAAATGCACCTATGAAGGAAGCAGTAGTGTGTTAGTATCTTTTTCCCATTTTCTTTCCAGTGACAGGACCCGAGGGAATGGCCTGAAGTTGTGCCAGGGGAAGTTTAGGTTGGAAATTAGGAGAAGGTTCTTCCCCCAGAGGGTGCTGGGCATGGCCCCAAGGTTGCCAGAGCTCCAGGAGAGTTTGGACAGCACTCCCAGGGACAGGATGGGATTGTTGGAGTGTCTGTGCAGGGACAGGAGCTGCACTGGATGATCCTTGCGGGTCCCTTCCAGCTCAGGGTATCCCATGATTCTATATATAACATTATTGGATGCTCCACTGGATAGGTGAGAATGACTTCCAGCAGCAGAAGGCACAGGATGATTCCTTCTCCCTTTGCCATCACTGGTAGCTTAAATAATTTCATGGTGTTTAGAGCATCACTCAGACCTTTGGATGACATTTTGGGGCTGAAGGACTATGTCTGGCATCTTCCACCAAACAGCTTCTGGTGAGACCTTCATCACCTGCAGTTATCTCTTTTGGAAAGGAATTGCTCAGGCACTAAGGAGAGCAAAGACAGGTGCAGAATGAACACTTAGATCCATGCGTTGGTGCCTGTTGGTGTGAAATGCTCATCCTGGTCACTCATTAAAATAAAGAAACCTAAAGACACAAAAGAAAATCTTTCTGTGCTCATCCTTGATCCAGAGAGTACAAACACCTCTGGAGAAGAGGGAAAAGTATATTTTTTCTATTTCTTCAATTTTTTGTTGCCAGATGATTCTGCTCTTTGAAGATTGTCTATAATAACCCACTGAGAGAAGCACGTTGTTGTTATGGATGTAAAATTATAACTTTTAATGTCTGAGGTTCAAAATATTGTAATTTCATGAACAAGGACCCAAACCCAGGGCTTTTCTTCATAATCCAACTGTCTTGATAATTGATAATGAGTAGGCTGTAGACAGATTCAGATTCCCCATCTCCACTTGTTGGCAGAACTGTATCTGAATGGTACAAAATAGGTGTCCCTGCCCACAGCAGGGGGTTGAAAGATGATCTTTAGGGTCATTTTTAAACCAAACTGCTCTATGATTTTATGAGTCTATGAAAATTACTTTAAGGGAAATGATTGAGATGAGAAAATGTAGAGCATGTTGTTATTCCTTTTTTTTTTTTTTTAATTTTCCCTTCACTGTAGCAGTTTCCAGAAGCAAAGTACTGATATCTCAAAATACCTGTGAAACTGCAGGGCTGGAAATGCAAATGAACAACCATGAAAACTGTAGTTTGCTCACATTAAGTTAACACATAGTAAAGATGTAGTAGTATTACCATAAACACAGTTTGGTTTAATTTATGGACTCCTTTACATGCACACTCCTGTATCCCTGAGGGCCATAAAGCAAAACCTGAAGAGAAAATAGAAAACAAATAAAATATATCTTGTCTTCATTTGTGTCAAAATCACAATAAAAGGAGGAAATATAATCAACTTAGATGTTGTTTTCTTTTTATTTATAAAGCTTACTGTTTCACTCTGTTTTAATTATCATTGTAGTGTTGTAAAGTGTGGTAGCACAGAAAAGGCTGCATCCCACCTTGGCAGCCAGATTAGTATCTAGTTCTAAATGGAGGACACTTAATTTAAAACTAGTTCTATAAATCATTTCTCGCTTGCTCCTCTTTTTTTTTCCTTTTTTTTTTTTTCAAGTGCATTTCCTTCTAATTTTATGGGTCTTAATGGGCAATTCTTTGAGCTGTATGAAAGGAATTGAATATTTCACATACAGAGCGATACAAGGCCAACCAGTGTTGTTTCTAGATGAATGGTATATTGAGCTGTGTCTTCCCCAGGGCAGAGGAAAATATGTTGAACTAGATACAATTGTTGAAAAACAATAACATCAGTTTTTTATCTCAAAAATTGATGCCAAATAGGAAAATGGAGAGGGAATATCAGAACGCACCAAAACAATGCCGATATTTTTGTTTTATCACTGCAACACGTCTAAACCTTTCAGATTTTTTTTTTCTTTAAATCAGAGGAACAAACAAGCGAAAGTATTTTCATATTGGAATTGCTCTTTGTAAAACTCTCTGAAGGACCATACAGATCTTGCTGTGATTTGACTGAATGGCCATAGTTGGGTGCGTTGCAATCTGCTTGTGGGTTTGGAGTTTATTGCTATGTTTCTGTGAAACAAGGTCCAGCAACAAAAAATACACCTCATCTTAACAAATTCTCTCTGAAGAAACAGCACACTGAGACCTCCTGCTACACACCCTGCTTTGTGATCAGGGCAGAGCTGTACTGTCTCGATTAAGGAATTTTTTTAAAAAGTTTAAAAAAGCCCTTTGCTGCTTTTGATTAACAAAGCAACCTTTGTTGTTTGCAAGGGTGGTGGTGGAAAAACTTTTATCATTGGTTAGCACTGCTTGGGTGGATTAATTATAGATACATTAATAATATATAGTGCAATTTTATATTGCTTCATGATTTTCATCTTTCATGGTATAAACCTATCGAGGTTACTAAAGCTGGGGTTGAATTTTTTATTATTTTTGCTCATTGGGTTATCTTTAAATTATTATAGGTAAATTAAATGCAAAATAAATGAGGGCATAAAAGCAGAGAGAGCAATTCACCATAACATTCAGTATGTATAAACACAGAAATATAGGGATCCATTTTCAATAGGATAGATTTTTCTTTTATTTGCAATACTGTTGTGTAAAAAATAATGCTAATCATGTGACTATAGAACAGAGCCCTAGCATTATTTTTTTTCAGGCCCTGTGTCTTGGTTTGAAAAGACAGGTGTCTGCTAAAGAAGGCAGGAAAAGGTAAATCCCCTCCCTCCGAACTACCACAATTTTGAAATTAAGGGGCTCTCAGGCAAAGATATGGGAATAGGAATAACAGTTCTTTACTAGGAAAACTGAAAATACAAATGTAATTAGTACAAACAAAACTACTGCCAGAGTGAGAGCAGGAGCTGCCACCCTGTGGGTCAGGGTGTTGGTGGCAGTGCCATTCCATGGTGGCTGCTCCTCCTGCAGTGACAGATGTGGCTCTGCTGGAGCAGGGATCCTGGACAAGGGTGGAGTTTTCCTCTGAAGCTCCAGGGCTGGTGGAGCTGGGCCTGCTCTTCCTCTGGGAATGCAGAGGAGAAGAAAGCTGCTCCTCTGGGAATGCAGTGGGAAAAGGCTCCTGTGGTGTTCCCAGCCTCAGATTGTATCCAGGTAGGAATGCTTGGCTGCTCCCCCTGGGCAGAGCCTCTCCCAGTGGGATGATGGAATTTTATCAGCCATGCAGTGAGGCTCAATGGCCCACGGACAGAAGATAATTAATAATTAATGGCCCATGAAAAGAAGATATTTCCCATAGGGATGATTGGTTGTGCAAGAGATAAACTGCCCAATGAACAGCAGATAACTGCCCCAGCTCTGACAGATGGGAACAGAACACACACCCCCAGCCACAGCTTGCATTTCCAACCCAAGACACTGAACCTCACAGTGGTCACACCTCTCCACTTCTCCAGCCTGTCCGGGTCCCTCTGGATGGCAACAGCTCCCTGTACAGAGCCAGCTGCACTGCTCAGCTTGGTGCCACCCAAACTGGCTGGCATTAGCTCCCACTGCTCCTGTCACTAATGAAGATATTGGACAGATCCAGGCTCCGTACTGACCCTCAGAGACACCACTTGCCACTTATAGCCACTGTAGCCACTGACTGCAACTCTTTGGGTGTCACTGTCCAGCCAATTCCTTATCCATTGAATGGTCCATCCATCAAACCCATATCATTCCAATTTAGCAGCAAGGAGGTTATGTGGGACCATGTCAAAGGTCTTGAAAGAGACTCAGAGAGGTTTCAAATAAGCACCCTGGGACATTTAGGATTAGGGATTAAATTAGGGATTAGGGAATTCACTGATCTTGGATTATGTACCTGAATTAAGAGTACCTATAGGTTCTTTCAGTCAGAAAAATTCAAGAAATCTTGAACAGCTTTCCCAGCATTGATGATATCATCCTTCCCCAGAGCTGGAGTATATTTTCTTATCTTTATTTTACAAATAGGGAAAACAAAGGGACAGCCTGTGATTTTGCAATAAACCCAGTTATCCTCAACTGATTTCAAAAGAGAAGAATGCAAAACTGAGTTTGAAGAATCAAAGTTACAAAATACCTCTAGGCTGGGGGATTTTTGTGTGTTTGTAGCCTCCCATTTTTGAAGCACTTTTGAGTGTCTGTCCCCAGTTGTTGGTAATAAAACACTTTTAGAAAGTCTCATTTAAAGGTTTTGCCTACAGGAACAAGGCCAGATTGTAGTAAAGGTGGAACTGAAGCCGGTTCTCTCAGGAGCTTCCTGTGCTCTCAGCCAGAATAGCATCCCTTTTATGGTTTCTCTTTTTTCTCCCTCACCAAGTCAGACATTTTGTGTGACCCTAGAAAAATACACGTGGAGAGGTGATCAAAGAATAACAGCATGTGGGGTCTTTTAATTCCACGTCTGCCTGCTGATTTCAAAACAACTTGAAAACATGTTTCAACAGAATCTGTTTGATGGGAGAACTGAGCAGCCTAGAATGGATGGAGAATATAACTATTTATCAAGAGGCTGATGAGGAGAATTTTTTTTTGTTTCCATAGGGAAAACTTTAATCTCTACAATTTAAGATAAAGGAGAGGGCGATGTTATTGATGGAGATTGCAAATCTACCTTTAATTGATTGAATGTTCTCAGTGATTTTGCAGATATGAATTTTACTAGCCCTAAGAGACACTGGAAACTAAAATATTTGTCTAATACTTAAATATAGCACTTGGCTGCATGTATTTAATGCTGTCTAAATGAGGATTTCAGACTGTCTGTACTTTAAACCTCAGAACAGTGAGACATTATAGGGCCAGTAAATCAAATACATTGAGACCTCTAACTCTACCCAAATCTTGTGCATTAATTTGTGAACTGGTGTGAGGTGGTTTTGCTGCTTCCCCACTTCGAGAGGGAACCTATCCCCAGGGCCCTTTGGAGGCAGTTCCCTCGTGAGTTCTCTGGCAAGGGGTGAAAAATTAGCAAAACTTTGGATTTTCTCTGTCTTGGGTCTATTGTTTATTCTTTTCTTATCTTGAGGTTGATATGCCGTCTACACACCAGACTGAGCATATGAGAAGCAAGGTACAAAATGGAGCCCAGGCACCCAAAACCAAGGCCTTTTAAAGATACCTAATCCAATTGCTTTCTAACATGTACTTTATTTCTACTTTTCTACCAATAACTTTAATTAATCTATTTACATAATACCTATGCTGCTACTATCCCTAGCCAATAACCTTGTGTCACCAACCTTACAGAAAATGGAGTAGAAGAAGAACAAGAAAGGGATGAGACAATGCCCAAAATCCTCCATTTTGTCCTTATTCACTCTCATATTAAAATCCTAAAACTCTAAATTCTTCACCTAGTGATAAACTATTATTGCTACTGCTATCTACATCACACTTGTGTGTTTCAGCTCATCCCAGAGCCTTGGCAATTTTTTCCCTGGGGCAAAGCTTAAAAGCAGTGTCCAGCTGGGGACCAGGGCTCCCTAAAACAGGCAGAGAAATATTCCCTGTGCCCTGGATTCCAGCACTGGTGGAATAATTCTGTGGCCTGTATGCAATTTTTACCACCTTGTCTTCTCCCTGTTCAGTTTGCATTGCCCAGGAGGATGGATTCGTTTTAAATATCAAATGTATTACCACCATCTCTTATGATGCCTCTGAGAAGTGGCTGGGGTGAGGTGCCCCCCACGTGTTTCTGACGAGGTCTTGGGTTCACTCTTAGAGACCTCTCTGGGTGTGTGGCTTAATATTACGAATGGCCCCGACCTGATGAATCAGAATTCTTTGACTCCATATCTCAGAAGGCTTAAATATTATTTTGTTAAGATGACTCCATAATTCAAAGGATTTGGGCTATTATCTGCCCAGCCCGGAGCATCCGAAGCTCCTGCCTCCAGCTCCATCCAAGGAATGCCAGAATAGCTCACACAATCAGAGATAACAACTTTTCACCTCATAGGCTGAAAGGAAGAAAAACCCCATCTCCTATTATCAGGGGACAGGCAGAGAAATCCAAATGTCCTTGAAACACAGCTCAGAGATTTGTTTATAGAAACTCTGTGCTGAGAATGTACTTCTCCCTGGGAAGAAAAGCCTTTGCAGGTTTTTTCACCCAGGGACCCACAAAATGTCGGCGACAGCTTAACTGATGTTTAATGGATCCCAAGGAAAAATCAAAGCAGGGGAAGGTGTTCCTTGCAGTAATTAGTTTTAAGTTTACTCACACTGACATCAAACACCTCGACATCTTTCCACGCTGCAGTGCACCCTGCGAGACTGAACATTGGTAGCAGCAAGACAGGTTCATTCCCTGACACTGCAGGAATATCTCCCACAGAAAAGAATCCTGTGACATTTTTTAATAGTTTTACAACTCTGTCGTGCCAAATTTTAGCTTACCTTAATTTTTTTTTGCTTAGTTTTGTTGTTGTTGTTGTTGTTTTTCTTTTGTTATTTTATTCATTTTTTTCATTTAGAAAGTTATCTGGTTTATTTCTGTTTAAATAATCCTCATTTTCCTTGGTTTGTTTTTCATGACCTGTTTTCCTTTTGTTTCATAAAGCCACACAAAATGTAAAAATGTAAAAATGTGTGTACTGTAAAAATGTATGTACTTTATAAAAAAANCCCGTGACATTGTTACATTATTATGCAAAATATTTCAGTTTCTTTTCTTCTTTTACTCTTTATTTATGTGGATATGTTGACAAATATATATATATAATATATATATGAAATATACTTACATATATATATAATATATATTTCTCTACATTAATATCTTTATGTAAGCAATTTCCATTTTGACAAAAAAGAATATATGTCAGTCTGAAACACTTCTCTTAAATGATGTTCCACAGAAGCTGCCATTTTCTTGTGAAATGATCTCTTCTTAAAAGAATTGCAAAGACTTGTAATATCAGCTTTTTTACCAACCTTATCTGAAAGACATGACCTGACTTCATAAAAATGAGAACAGCACACAGGCAGGATGGATATGTACACAAGAAATAAGGAGGAAATTTACCTTGTGTGCACAGACCTATTAATGGGCAGTAAGAAAGAAAAAAAAATCTGGTTGTAAACCAGATATCTTGCATTCACAATGATCTGATTACAAGGAATAGGAAAGCACATGCCTCTCCTGGAGGAAAAGCATTACAATACTCCTTTTAGAAGCCCTGCAATATTTGTGGCTGACTGAAGGGGTACCTTGAGGCGTTACAGAAGGTGGCTGCTTGGTGTCAGGTTAATCAGGACCCAAATGCCAGTGGTCTGGGAATGCTGCCACAGGAAGCAGATATCACAGAGACACCTGGAGACAGGGAGCTGTCCAAGTGTGGCACTCACAGTTTTGTCATTTAAGGCATGTATTCAGTAAAGACAGTCAATGAGGACATAGATCTCAACTGTTCATGGAAGATTTGGACACTTTTCTGGGCAGGTGGGGGGTTTTTTTTGGCCATCCCATGTGCTGTTGAAAACTGTCTTTCTTCTTTTTCACATTTTCTTGCCAACAAGCCTTTCTTGTGCATGGATCAGCCCAGAAGCAGAGAAGAGATTTCCAGCACTGCTCATTTTAGGAGGGCTCAGGGAGATGATAACAGTTGTTCATTCATTCAAACACACCAAATGCATCTCATCCTTATTGGGTACTAATAAAGTCCAGGGTAAAGAAGCAAAAAGCCTGTACAAAGTATCCACAGATGTTTAATTCAGCTGTGTGTTCAGATGTTCAGGGGCCCAAGCTCCCACTCGTGGGGAGAGACCAGGTTTTGTATACTGAGAAGCAGGGCTGAACAAGGGCATGGGGGCAGCACAAAGGTGAGGGGACAACGGGAGAACAGGGAGGGAGTGGCTGAGAGAACTTCTTGTGTCTCCCTAACCCGGGGAACACTTCTCAGGGTCTCCACAATTTAAGGCATGTATTCAGTAAAGACAGTCAATGAGGACATAGATCTCAACTGTTCACTGAAGATTTGGATGCTTCTCTTCTGGGCAGGTGAGATTTTTTTTTTGGCCACCCCATGTGCTGTTGAAAACTGTCTTTCTTAGTTTATCTGCTCTTTCTCACATTTTCTTGCCAACAAGTCTTTCTTGTGCATGGATCAGCTCAGAAGCAGAGATTTCCAGCACTGTTCATTTTAGGAGTGCTTAGGGAGATGATAACAGTTGTTCATTCAAACATACCAAATGCATCTCATCCTCGCTGGGTATTAATGGCATTTTGTCCATTGCAACAGGTGATTATCTCATCTTTTGTCACAAAGCAACTCAGCGTGAACTCTGACATGTGAAACTTTCCTAACTGAGTGTTGGTTTATCAACAACTAAAAAGGTTTTTTTTTTTTTTTGAAGGTTTTTGAAGGGTGCTGGGGATTTGTTTCAATCAGCCTCTTTGTTCCCTACTCTTAGTCTTATGTTTGGCTACAATACATATGACAATCCTATCCAAATTCTTCTTAACTACAGGAAATTTTCGATTCTGGTTTTATTCTGACACCACTTAAGAATGTAAGACCTAAATTCCTGGGATCTAAATTCCTGGAGCATGATTGCAACCAGTAAAAGTACTCTGTTAGCAACACAGTTTTCCTCTCATAGGTACACTCAGAATGCCTCTGACAGGGATTTGTTCTCTTGATACTCTAAGATGAAAAGTTCATGACTACCAGTACCTGTTCTGTATGCAGAGAAGCCAGATGGAGCCATGAATCACTCTAAATATTTATTTTGAGGTTAGCATAAGTGAATTGCTTTTCAGGTGGAATCCATCAGGTCCCCAAAATATGTTCTTGTCTACAAATTCATCCTGCTGCATTATATTGCTCTTCTTCAAAATGTTAAATGTCTTGATTTGCATTTGCAGGAATTGATTGAGCCCTTGTTCCTACTTCCATGCATAAGGATTGCATTTTATCCTTTTTTTTACTGTAATTTTCAGTTCATGTTTCTTTCAGAGCCACTGTTATATGTGCTTAATTTTCAAATCATTTTACAAATATCTCTTTTTCTATTGTCATTGTGAATTGTGATAAAAATGTTTGCTTTATTTTCTTTCTTTCTCATTTATTACTTTGCTCACCTTCTGAAATCCCCAGTTGCATCTTCTGGTGGAGACTGAATTAAATGCTGTCTTCGTTTAGAAAATTATTCCATGCAATAGCTGTGTTAGCTTGTTTTTTCCAGGAAAAAGAAAGAAAAAAGTAAAGAAACCCTCATTTTTACCAAATCACGTTCTAAGCAAAATTTGCAATGGTTCCATTACACTGATCTGTAAGGGAGATTTCAGAATAAAGTCCTCACTTTCAGTAAAAGATCCAAAACTTATGGTGTCTAAAATCCTAATTCCTTAAACTTAAGGGGGAAGGGAATTCAGGACCATGAGCAGCAGGATCATGGTCTAGTGGAAGGTGTCCCTGGCCATGGCAGGGAAGTTGGAATTGGATGGTCTTCAAGATCCCTTCAAACCCAAACCATTCAGTGATTTTATGTTTCTATGACAACCTGACACCATTTTGTGTTTCTATGACAAACCTGAACTCGGAATCACCTTGCAGAGATGACCAGGGTGGCTCATCCTGACTTAGACATGGTCTGTAACAATATAATCACATTCAGGTGATGCTGTGCCAGACAAACATGTGTCTGGTTTGGGACAAACCTTGATTGTTGTCCCTGAATAGATTCTGAATCCAAAAATCAGCGTTAAAACTACCAACTAACCCTAAAACTCCATGTATTACCTGTTACCTCTCTGTACCCCCTCACCTTACTCTACCTTTCCTTTCCTTTAGTGAGACTGGAAAGCAAGAGGGAAGATAAATTATCTTCATTGGCTTATATATCTAAGATACAGGGCTTTAAATAAAAATTATGGTAGATGTATAAGTGATTGATTAGAGCATGTTGTTTGCATTGTATTTGGAAATGAAAATGTAGGAAGGAGGGAATTTCAATAGCAAAGTGGAAATGGTTGTCATCAGGATTAATGTTAAATGATCATTCATGTCTGCCTTATCTCACGCTAAGTTTTCTTCAGTAGAATTTTAATAGTGTAGACTTTATTGTGCATTATAGTGATAAGATCCTGCCAATGTTTAGTTGAGCTGGTTAATTTACAGGAGCTAATTTAAAAGGTAGCTCTATGTTAGGGAATCTGTCCTGTTGGATTGATAACCCAGCTTTTAGGATATTATTTCCACGGAAGCGGATCTTCATCTTTTCTCTCTATCTATGCCCTTGTGCTCCAGCTTCTAATTATTCAAGTGTGAAGGGAATTTCCTTCATTTTTAGACACAAACATCCTCACCACATGATTTATAAGGTTGTCTGTAAAGTGAACTGATTATTTAGGCTTGGAACTATTTCTATAGAATTTTGTGGTATGTTAAATTTGTGCCTAAGGATAAATATAAACTCCATCTCATTTAATCCCAGCTTGGAGAGAAATTTTTCTTCTGAAAACACTTTTATGTATTTACTCACAAGTTTTATCATCAAATGTAACCATTTAGCATACGACTCATGTATGCTTATAACACTTCACAGGCACTTTTCTCACCACTGAAATTGAACCACCAATGCTGAATGTGGCAGCACTTTAACAATTCTCATCTGTGCAATGTGAGAGTTTAAACAGAAAATGGCCTTACTACTTTCCCAGCTTTAATGCATATTCAAACATTTTCTGTCAGCTGTCATTTAGTTCCCTCAGTTCCTTTGTGTGTGTGCACTGGCTGCCATTTCTGTTGTCACTCTGAACTGAATCCTAGGATCTTGAAAGACTTTTTTCTACACTGGCCTTCGTACAATCCTCAGCACTCCAGGATTTAGAGAAATTTCAACTAATCCATTGAAAAATGTGACTAGCAAAATTAAATTCTCTGCCTGGTTCTTGCAGCTAACCCTCATCTGTTCATCAGCCATAGTAGAAGATATAAAAGAGATTTATCAGCAAAGGATTTCAAATTCTCACGTCTTTTCCACTCACCTTCTGCACACATCCAGACAATGAAGTTTTACTGGCACAAATGTTCACAGCAAATGAAAACCAAATCCTCATATGAGCATCTCTAGAAGGTGAGATTTAAATCTGAAAGGGATCCTGTGGGAAGTCCTTCTGTGCTCACCCATTCAAAGAGCAGGAAGATAGAAAATATGGCATATTTTCTAATTGAAAGTGATAAGCAACACATGTTGAATCTCAAGTATTTGCACTCAGTCCCCAGAGAGAAATACTGGGAGATGACAATGGTGAAATAAATTCACACAGCATCCAATCTAATACTCATTAAAATGAATGAAAAGACCGTTTGAAGTTGGACTAGGCCTAGAGGTCCCAGCCTAGTAAGGTACCCAAGCACGTGAGAAGTCATTGTCTTTAAGCTTGTGTTTAAACTCATGCACATGTTTAAATGCCAAGTTCCTTCTGGGCCAGACAATATTAAATAAGGAAACAGTAACTTGCCCTGCAGGGGAAACAAAAACAAAACCAAAAAAGGTTAAATTTGCTTGATATATTTTAATTGTTTAACAAAACGTATCTACCAGCTAAACAGATATATTCAAAGAAAGTTTTCTACAGAGTTTACTTTGGGAGAATGCTAAATGATTCACCTTTTGGAAGTGGCAGTGCAGCAGATGCCATCAGATATTTTTTCCAAATCCTTTGAGGTTGGGTTTGTTTTTGCAGATTTTTTTTTTGTTTTGTTTTGGGGTTTTTTTTTTTTTGAGATGATTGTTCTGTATTATTCATGTTTTGGTGATGAGAATTATAAACCTTGTGTTTTGTCTTTTCCCTTAGAAATACAGACTAAATCACTTCACCAAAAGTCTACCCAAACCAAGTATGCTTAAAACTTAAGTTTTCGTGACTCTATGCTCCACACGGGATTCTAAAGGTAAAACCTATTCAGAGTATGTCCTCCATTTTTTTCCCCCAGACTTGTGGTTTCCTTCAAAACATTTTTGTTAAAATATTAACCAGATCTGGTCTCCAGAAGTTAATCAAAGCTATGTCTTATAGCTGTAGTTAAGCTTTTCTGTCTTTCTTAAACCAGAGTTTTCCTCTGGATACAATTCAAGTACTGCTGAGTGTAGCTGCTGGCACAGCCAATGTCAGGAGGAGGGACTTTGTTTGTACCTACTTTAGAAAGAAAGATTATTCAAAAACATTTCAGAGGAGTTTTACATCTGAGGAATACCAAAGCTGGAACACATTGCTGAACTTACATTTTAAACTACTTGAACATGAACAAAAACTGCATAAACAAAACCAACAGAGAATGGAACTTGGGACGTAATAACGTAAGGAATGGGCAGAGGCAATGGACCGTATTAATAATGCAACTTTAATTTGAAATTCTAGTCTACTCTGATTGCAAATTACTGCTTACTTTAATACTTTAATGTCTCTGTACATGAAATGTGCCAATTTCCAGGCTGTTCAACAAAGAAATCACATTTATTCTCAGAAATATGGAATGTACATTATTGGAATGTTTCCTTTTGCTTTGTTATCAACTTTGTCATAGAATGAAAGAAATTCAATTTCAGATTGCATTCAAAACAGAAATTATTGATACTTTATCTGCTGTTGTTATGACAGTTAGAGATCTTTCTGTATTTCAATTCTGAAATCTTAAATTTGATACACTGCCTCTCAGCATTTACTAAGAAACAAATCTTAACAAACTTTAAGTTGAAAAATAACATCATGAATCTCATCTCATTATCTTTTCTCTAATCTGCTTCCTTTGTAACTTATCACTTCATGGTGATAAGCACATAAGATAAGCACATCCAAACATTATAAATCAAATTTCATACCTGCATAAAGCACTGAAATAAATGGCTTTATGCTGGTGTTAAAAATCCAGTGATGAACTGGACTCTGATCCTGCTTATTTTGTTCTCCTGGGAGATAAGAAAAGAAGACAAAGAGAAGTAAAACATCAAGAAGGAGATCAAATGTGAGACAACATAAATGGCCTGAAATCGATTCCTTTTACTCTGGTGACATTTCATTAACTTCAGGGAAGTTTTGGAGGATTTATATAGAGAGGCAAGTGAGAAGAGAATAGGGAGAAAGGAAAGAAAGACTTTTCTTCCAGACCCCAATAGCCTGATTTGCTGAACTGTGATTTTATATAGGGATAGAGCAACACACTACTTTCAAGTCTCCAAAATAACCTTGTCTCTTATCTCTTTATTCACATGCGGCTTTGAAGCTCATTTATGTCAAGACCTTCTGGGGAAAATCCCAGCCGTGCAGCAGTCCAGAAAAAAGGCTCATGCAAAAAAAAAAAAATCCTAATCACAACTCTGGTATTTTTAAGTGTATATTCTTTTAACCTTTTTTACTAGTAACAATAAGAGGCTGTGACTATGTGATTATTCAGAAATGCCCCAGGAAGATGGGTCATTTAAGGAAACCAAATATATTGTGTTTTCTATCTGCTGGTGATTATTTTTTAGTTACTCCAACCAGAATAAATGTGCAAACACATAGCCACTGGGAAGTGGAGCTTTTAATTAAGCAATGAACACTCGTCTGTATTTGGAATAGCCTCTGTTCCACATATTCAGTGGGGAAATATGAACACTAAAACACTTTCTGACTCAAAAATCAGGCTATAACCAGAATTAGGCCCAAAGTTCCTGCTATTTTTATCATTGTACAGTTTAATACTTGATTTAGGCGAAGCATTCAAGTTTTGGGGTGGGCCTCAGCTTGCAGATTCTGCCACATCTAAAAGTAGATGTCTGTGAGAGTCTGGAGGCAGTTGTTGCAAACCAGGGACCTGGAGCCACTCCAAACACGGCAGCAGAGCTGTGGCATCTCCTCAAGTTCAGACAGTGTGGAGAAAAACACACATCCCCTGGACTCGTGTGGCTGCAAGCACACTGAGTGTCCTGGAGTGTCCCAAAAGACACTGTGCAGTAATAAAGGACTCTTGACAATAATATCAGAAGGCTAAATATGGTTTATTAACATGACTCCATATCAAAGGATTTGGGCTGTTATCTGCCCAGCCCAGAGCATCCAAAACTTCTGCTCCCAGCTCCATCCAAGGAATGCCAGAATAGCTCACACAATCAGAGATAACAACTTTTCACCTCATAGGCTGAAAGGAAGAAAACCCCCATCTCCTATTATCAGGAGACAGGCAGAGAAACCCATCTGTGTCCTTGAACACAACTCAGATATTTGTTATAGAAACTTGTACAGAGTAAAAGACAGTAAAAAGATGCTTTCCCATGGGAAGAATTTTTCTGCAGGCCTGCATACAGGGAAACTTATATGTTCGTGCAACAACACCAGGTGGGTTTGCCAAATGAACTGAATTCATAGACCCCATGGCAACCATAAAGAATGGAAAAAAAAATAACATTATAAAGAACTGGTGAGCAGACACCTCCAGCAAATAGCTCTCAGGGCTCTGTTAAGGTGACAGCCAGGGCAAATCTAATCAGTGACATAATTACAGAAGCAAATTCAGTTTCAGTCTGATGGACCCCACTTTTGCTGGACAAATCACAGTCATGGCAGTCAAGAGAGCCACTCTGCTGTAGCAGATGTAAAACTAATTTGAGACTGTAAAACAGCTGATAATAAAACATGGATAAATGTCCCAGAGAAGCTGTGGCTGCCCCTGGATCCCTGGAAGTGTCCAAGGCTGGGCTGGATGGGGCTTGAAGCAATCTGGGATAGTGGAAGGTGTCCCTGCCAATGACACAGGGTTGGAATTGGATGATCTTTAAGGTCCTTTCCAACCCAAACCATCCTGTTCTATGATTTTATCACTTTACCTAGAAAATAAATAAAAAAATATTCTATAACTCAGGCTGTGCACTGAATTCAAGAACTTGCCTGATTTCAATACTTCCATACAGCTGGTGCTCTTGTTCATTGAAATCTGCCAATTTTATTTTCTATTTTAAAGTATGTTTTTAAAACTTCATGACAGTCAGGCAGCGCCAGTATGAAAGTAAGTTTTATAGCCAACAAAAATCCATGAAAATCTGTATTCCTTATAGAGAGATTAATGCAGCTGCTGGTGCAAACAGCAGAGCCCCAAGGTGTGCTTATATTATTTTGTGACTGATACCTGCTGTGAAGGGCGGTTGAGCACAAAGCTGCCAGATGCTCTCTGTGACTTGCATATCTGTAAGGTCATTTGTGTGTTCTGATGACTGAGGTGTAAATGACAAAATTATGAAACAAAGAAAAAAAATCTTTACCAGGCCTGAGTTTTACCACATGACTGCAATAATACAGCATTTGATGGACTTTTAATGGAACTAAATTTAATTCAGAAGAAACGCAACTGAGTCATGATTCCACCTGCTTTCAGCTGCTGCTGATGCAGTTTTCTCTCCCAAGCTTTTAAGGGTTGCAATGGTGAAGAAAATGTGCTCCTGTGTATTTATTGATGTCGCACATAACTTCATCCAGGAGAGTTCTTGATGGGTTTGGTTTGTCAGAGCAGTGCCAAAAGTGGAAAGACAAAATTCTTCTTAGTCTTTATAAAAATGCAAATGTGAAGTTCTCCATCATTGTGGTATTATCTAGAGACCTCAGCAAATGCTTCATCCCTTGTGCTGTTCTCCTGTCAGACCGAGGAGGAACTCCTGGAGGTCTTCTAGGTTAAATTCACAGTCAAAAAGATTAAGGTGAAAGAAAACACTGAAATGGAGATGTCCACAGCAAATATTCCTGAGAGATGGGGAACACGCAAATCCGTCAGCCAGAGGCAGATCTGAATTTACTCCTGGTGGAATCTGGAGATGACCCAAGGGTTTGTGTTCTGTTGAATGAAAAAGGGATGCACCAGTCACACAAAGAGCTTTGTTTTACTTGATGATTTTGGATCTCTCAAACAAATCATGTCAGCTCAGCTGAATAAAGGCCATGGAGCAGTGAATGTCAGTCATGCCGAATGAGTGCTGGAAATTTAAGGAACTACAAGGATCTAAGAGTTCTACAGTCAAGAAAATCAATATTTCTGTGCAATGGTGTGACAGTGATTCCTGCTGAACAAAGCAGGGAGTAATTCATTAAAAATGAAAGTTGATAGTAGCTTTCCTGTGACATCTGTATTGGAATACTGTGTAGTCAGTGAGAATGCTCAGTGATTTTAGAAGGATATTAAAAAGATGAAAAAATGAGCAGACAGCAGGCACAAATAAAGGCTTTTGAAGACATAAGAAATGCCAGAGAGTGATAAATATTTGGATTTTCACAAGGAGATTGAGAACTGACTTCATTAGAGCACATAAATACTCTCTGAAGAAAATGCCAAGTGCTAAAGGACCTTTAATCATGCATAATTGTTGAAATTTAGAAATGGATCGATATAAATTCAAAACAAAGCACAAATCCTTAACGTGGAAAATAATTACAGTGAGCTACAAAAACTGTGACAACTCCTCAGTCTCCTGAAATCCTCAAAGTCATTCAAGAGTATGAATAAAAATGATTGCTGTCTGTCAGAAGATAATGTGATGACATTAAGTGATCTGTGATATATCAGAATCTGACTGGGCCATCCAATAACTTGAAACTTTTAAAATTATGAAAAGAGTTCGTGTAGGCTCTTCAAGAATACCAAGAAGCAGAGGAATCAGGAAGTTTGAACAAGGAGTTCCTCTTTTGCTGAGAAAGGTGGATGATGTCGGGATGAACCTCAGAGAAGATTGGCAGCACAACCAAAGTCCAAGGCAGGCTGAAACAAGCACGTGGATCCCTGAGAATGCAAAAGCAGCTTGGAACTGGATTCCAAAGCCAAAGTGCTGCTTTGTGAGTGCTAGAAAATGTTTCTGAAGGCTCACAGAGTTCTATGGCCAAGGCTGTTGACCCTTTGTTTTCTTTGGTCATATCACCTCAAGCAATCTTAATTTGTCTGTCTTTCAAGAGAATCCAGAGTAGATGGTCCTTTGGGACTTAGATGACATTTATTTATCTTTGTGTCATGTATCTGTAGCAATGGAGAGAAGGATAAAACTTCCGTGTCCAAACACACTGATCTGTTAGTGTAGATATTAAAAAAATACTCTCCCAAAAGGTGAAGTTCAAAAAGAAAACAAATTAAAGATATTAAGCATGGAAATGATATTAAGTAGGGCATTGAAAAATATATTAGGAAACTGAAATCTGAAGCTCTCCTGGGAGAGCCTGTTTATCAAATTTCCAACCCAGTTTATGGATCAGATAGTTATGGGCAGGTTCAACGAGGCTCAAATGTTTTTGCATTGTTTGCATCACTAGGCCTTCAAACCTTCTCAGATTCACTGATATCATCAATCACACTTAGTGATAAGCAAACATGAAAAGATACAGCCCTCTCATTCTCTCTGAGTGTATTCAGACATGGATCCAGATTAATTTTTGGTTAATTTATCCATATTTCTATAGTTTCTGGGTACTTATTTATGAATTGTAAAAGACAGCACAGTGAGGAGATGTTAAGCAGTCTATCCAAAGCACAGACACCTCTTAGGCAAATATTTGGCACGAGCTACAAAGTATTTTATGCTTGCAATTAACTTTGGGGTCATTTTCCATAAGAGCAGGGCTCTGGTTTGTCAAAGCATCCACTATTACTAAGACTTTTTTGTTACATTTACAGAATCTAAAGCTAGAATGCGCTGCTCATAGAATTTATTCAGTGATGCCTATATTAATTCCCTAAAATCTTCTGGTTAAACCTGCTAATATCACTTAAAAAGCCTTCTGATCTTGGAGGCTTTAGCTCATGGAACAGATCATGTTCTTGGATCAACTTCTGAAATCCTAAATTAACCTTCTTTTTAATCTGTGTGACTCATTTCTTATGTAAATTTGTCTGTCTTTGGACCCCAGAGATAACATTTTGTTTGTTCAGTGATTTCTTTTGTCAATATAACATTTCCCCTTCATCCATATGGTGCACATCCATAAAACGTGACCAGACTGAGATCCCTTGGCTTCCCTGAAGGATATTTATGAGTAGATGATAATCTTGCATATGACAGGGAAATTGCAAGGCTTGGGTCTTGTCTTCAGGGAAACTTACTTGGTTTTTTATATAGTTGCTTTTGCAGTAATACTGTTCATTATGGCAGCCAAGGTAATGATGATTTCTGATGATGCTTAGATTTTGCAGTAAAAATTCCTTGTTTCCTAAGCTTTCCTGTACAGCTGATGGCATTTGTTATCAGTCATAAAGTGAAAAAAGAGAAAAAAAGCTCAATTTTCAGGCTTTAGTCATTCTTTTCTCTTGCCAGAACATTTGAAAGTAAAGTTGTCTGAAGCAGATACTGCTTTAAATATGATACCATATTCCAATGCCACCTAAATTTCTAATTAACCCTGGTTTTATATATATGTATGTGTTTTTTTTTTTTTTTCAGATTCACCCCAAACTACCAGCAGAGAGATCAGAATCTATTCATGTTGTACCTCTAGTCACTAAACCTTAGTTATGTATGGCATAAGCTTTGGATACAAGAAACTGAGGCTTTACTTTCTTAATATTCTTAATACTTTTTTGGCAAACACATTCTTAATTTTTAGGTAAACTGTTCAAAGTTAGGGGCAGTCTGTGATTTATGTGCTTTACACGTTCACAGGATAAATATATGGATAAATATAATTTTGGACTTGTGTTTGTGTTTGTAAAGACAGGTACAGCTGGAGCACACAGTGTGAAATTGTGAGGAGTTTTGGTGATTGTTTCATTACAATCACCTTTATTTATAGGAGGTCAATAAACAAACAAAACAAACAAGCCAAAAAAATAATCAAAGAAGTATCAAATATTGCAGACCAGAAGAAATCTTTGTGATTAAGTTTGGGGATTCCCCAAGTTAAAGAAACCAAAAGGTGAATAAGTCAAAAGGGAAAACCTTGAGTTTGTTTGATTTGTGATCCTGAAAATGATATTTTTTTTCTAGATGTCCTTGTTCTTTTAGCTGCAACAAATTACTCCACTTGCAGAATAAATAGCTAATATCCCAAATTATTAAAAAAATTATCTGCATGGTGATGGAAATTTTACAAGAATAGGAAGTATCAGAAATTTCTGCTGTGTAGGCCTTTTAGTATCAATTTATTGCTTTTGATTATTTTTACTCATAAACTAGTTAATAATTCATCCAGTACCTATTTACATACAGAAATAATATTCCAGTAATTCCTAACTGCAAGATATATTTAATTCTAGAGTTAAAAATCAAGTTTGTGAATGATTTTATGTAAATGTAGAATGAATTTGCGTTGTTATATTGATTCCTTTCCTACCAAAACAGAAAGAAGGAATAAAACAGAACAAATAAAAATGAACAATAGCTTATATTTCCCTTAATAGCTTTTTAGAAATTGCAGGGTTATGCCATTTTTCATGGAAAAATTATTGTTCTCTCTCTAATTCTAGATTTTAGTTTTGAATGTGTTTCTCCAGCTTGTCTCTTTTATGCTTTTGCCAATAGAATAATCAACTGTGCAGAGCTGTGATCCAGCAGGTCAAGGAAAAGCATTTTGGGCTTTTTTAGACCTCATGTGAAAAATTATTGCTGTTCCCAATGGGAAGGGATTTGAAAGGGCCAGTTGAATCTGGAAAATGGTCACAGGACTGGTGAGCAACAGCAGCACTCACAGTTGTGCAAATTTAATGAAATATTTACCCAGTTTCGGACTGTAAAATGTAGGTATCCTCATGTGATTATTACCATTTTCACCATGCTCCTGCTTATATACATAGAAAGTTATTTTAGTATATCAGGCATTTTTACATTTTTCTGGTGAAATGTTAAAACTTGAAGTGTTATCATCAATAGATTCTGTTGAAAGGACAAACACCAGTCTGGCAAACAAACTTAATAGGTAAAGTTAAATTTATGGTTTTCAGATACAACCCACATTTATTTCTATCATCCTGAGATGCTGTTTCCCAAAGTTCCTCCTAAATAAAGCAAGATATTATTATTATTAATATTATTATCATTGTTGTTGTTGTTGATGTTTCTATTCACTTTGTTTCTATTTCTTTGCACCTCAACAAAGGTTTAGCATCACCTCAGAGACACCAGCCTGTGAAGTAGAATGTAAATAACCACCACCAATTACAACTTGAAGGAGATTTTATATGAAATTAATTGATCATTTCTGATCAATGCCTGATAGATCCAAATCCCCAAGAGACTGAATGCAGGCAGGAAAACTCCCTGTGCACATGTAATGCCCAGTGATGAGGACAAACTTGCACTTTTCCAGCCTCAGCATCCTTTTCACAGACAAATCCTTCAGAACTGTCAGTCTGGAAGCTCCAACCAGAATTTACCTCACTCAGAAGAAGCACATATTACTCATTTTTAATTCATTATCCCTCATTTCAGCTATAAGCTTTTGACTGCTTCACTGTGGTTAGATTACTTCTTTTTTCTTTCTAGTATCTCACTTCCCCAGCCACTCACCCACTGCCAGTTTCATTTCTCTGTAATGCCACAGGTGAGCTGTTTTCACCTCCAGTGTTCTTAAGAACATTAGTTTGCAAAAGGCTCCTTGCAAGACAGGATTATACAGACAAAAAAGGAGTCAGAAGCACTTACAGGAAAAAGAGATTACACTAGATGTCTTCATCCTGACACTTAAATAGAGCGTGACACTCTTAAAATATTAGTAGAACATGGGACTTCAAGAATATAGTAAAATATTTGTGTTCTATTAACAAAAAAAAAAAAAAAAGAGATGCCTAGGTGCATAAAGGGAGATTAAAAACCAGGAATGACAGGGTGGGTTAGGAAAAAAAAGGTCTGGGAAGGCAGCAATACTATCATGTGGAGAAAACAGTGTTGCACCTTATAACAGATGAAAGCTTCTGTCTATGGCATGAAAGAGATAAAAAAGAAAAGCAATAAATTCTGCATAATCCAAACTGATTGTTCAAGCCATGCACTGCTCATTCCCTGGCACCAGCCAAAGGATAAACATCAGTGCTATGTACGTAAAGGCTGCTTTCATAAATATTTAAAAAGTACTACATGAGTCAGTGCAGTAAATAAAACCATATATTAAAATAGATGGAATATGTGAATTAAGGTCACAAAGAATAGAGGCATCAATCTAAGCCTGCTCAACCCTGGGATCAGCAGATTCAGTTTTTTTTTTCCCACTCAAAGAAACATTAACTGAAATACATAAAGAGAAAGCAGTTCAAGCCTGTGACACTCCCAAATGCTGCTTCTGGTTCAAGAACAGCTTACAGGGGCAAGGAAGAAAAAAAAGTGAAATAAAAAATTCTCTCCAGAATTACCAGTTCCACATCTGGTTCTCATTTGTTTCCTGTCACATTTAGGGAATATTAAAAACGTCTTTTTCTCCGTGACACATGAATTTCTGATCAGTTTTTGTCTTTCCTGGCATTCAACCTGAGTGAAGCCAATTTCGATTTTTTTAATGTAAATATATACATGTATATGGGGACATGTATATGTATACACTTGTGTATGGAGAAATCAGCTACAGGTAGGGTTAAACTGTCCTTTTATTTTTGTGAGATTTCTTTAGTGTTGGCCGTTATCTCAGTGCAAACTTGGAGAGAATGTAAGAAAGAATAAACAAAATAAATATTTCATTTGTTACACATCAATTTTCTTCCATGTGTAACTTCACAGGCTGCAAATGAAAACATTGCATGCTGAGATTATTCAAATGTTCAACAGGAAGAGAGGCAGAGGGTCTTTACTGGAAGAGGATTTCACCAGTAAATCATTCTTTGAGGAAGAAATCCAACTTTTTGAAGTGATTCTGCTAGAATGTTATCCACATTCCTTAATTTTAACTGCTGCAGATGTTGTTTACCATATCTCTACCTCCCAAGCCCATCCTACTAAATAGTTACTCTGTCTTGGAAACAAAAATTACATCGTCTAACGTCTGTGTATCATCATCCCCAGTACTAAATGTCAGTTGCTATTTTTGGTGTCATGGAACAGCAACCCCACAAAAAACCTGTATCCCTTAGCACAGCCCCCTCATTGATGAGGAAATATCTTCAACAGAGTTAATCCTTCTGTTGTTGTAGGTAAGGAAAAAACCCAAAACCAAAACCTGGGCAGTTGTTCTCATGACTATAATGAGGAAAATGTACAAGGAGAAAAAAAAGGAATTGGATTAGTAACAGGATATTGCATTTATGAACAGATATCTAACAGATATTCCACATCTGCCTATTTATTTTCCTCCTTACCAGGGCGATTCCTGTATCAAACTCCTAACAATTTGTAAATGTGTGAATGCATTTCTTTTAGAAAATTACTGATTTGAGAATGTCAGGGGATGAAATATTATCTGTCCACCCAAGTATAATGTTCCAATGGTTAATTTCATTCATCCCTAAAATGTTTCCCTTCTTTCTGTTCTGAATATATCTCCCTCCAGCTTCCAGCCATAGTGTCTCATTATACTTTTGTCTGAGAGATCAAAGGGGTTTCTTCCCTCAGAAATCTTTTTATGTTAATACTGATCATCCATAATTCTATAAGTTGAATTTTGATGTTATTGAAGCTGATTTGAGTTTTCATAACTTTTTTATTATTATTATTATTATTCCTGAAATTAATGAATACAGGAATGTTAAATTGCAATGCCTGACATATTTCATGTTGCTTTATTTTAGTCTCTGCACCTGTTTGACAACCTGAATGACTATTGATAGTTTGGGGGGATTTCTAAATGTCCCTGTCAGTAAATTTGTTTCTCTAAAATGTTTTCCAAAACCTGCAAGACCCTGGAAAAATCTCTTTTTATTGCCATAGCCAATGACCTTGTCATGGGATAATGCTTAAAATCCTTCTTTTTCTGCCTGAAGTGATATTATTATACTTTTGGAAAGGGATGCACTTTAGAAAAAAAAAAAAGGTCAGTCCTTGAGACCTGGTATGTAGCAGGACATGGAAAATAGTTTAAAGTTAAATCACATTATGATATTTAGCTAGTCAGTATCATTTTAATTTTGAAGAAACTGCTTTAAGGCAACCTCACACTGACCCACTTTCTTGCTGTCGTTCCCTCAATAAAAATTGATAACGCGCTCTTGCCCTTGCAGAATTTCCATATTGACAGAGGAAATTTAACTCCCTGCATGATTAATGGCCAAGGCAGGGCTCTGTAAAACATGCAGCGCGCGCTGGGATATTCGATGGCTCTGACAGCCCAAGAGTGATGGTCCTGGGGAGGGCTGGAAAGCAGACCGTGACAAAACTGCAATTTCTGATGCCTCCTGCCACATCAATAAAATGGCACCGCACAACAAATGGGACTGCTGACCTCATCACTTACAGTGGAGCAGATCATTTGTATAAACAAGTTATTCGGGTGCTTTAATGTACTTTGGGGTTGATTAATAAGGCTTCCCTTCACCTTTTGCACATCAGGTGCCTGAGAGTGTTTGAGAAGGGAGAGAAGCAGGCACAGGCCTGGGGGTGAAGCAGCATGCAGGGAGTTTCTAGTCTGTGCAGAGCTTTTCTGCAGATCTTTAGCTCTAAATTGGGCAAAGGACATATTTGCTAAGGCTTCACCTTAAGGAGGTGTCATTCATGAATATGCCTGTAGGTGCTATAGAAATACTCCAGAAATGCCAATTTCACGGCAGACTTTTTGTATGTGATAGTGTGAGACTTGTGCCAAGCAGCACAGCAACCTAATTTTCAAACCAGCTCAGCTGGTATTTGCTCTTCTGACTACAGATATCTGTTCTCCTAGCAAACCATTAAATAGCTTTCATCCTGCTTTAGGTAAGTTTGCTCTTTCCTTCATCTTATTTTGGAATTTGAAGACATGGGAGAAAACAGAGCAGTTCCTGTTGCAGCCAGAGCTGATCTGAAATGTTGTGCTGTGTGTATTCATAGCAAACGAAGATTTGCAATAAAGGCAATGTTTTATTGAAGCCATGATTTAAACTAATGTTTTCCAAAATAGCAAAGTGTTCTGTGCCCATCTGTTTGACTTGTAAGGAATGAATTTTCAAAGGTCATTCCAGGTATCCCAGGATTTCAAGTTGTCATCGGTTTCTGAAGTATGAGGCAGGGAAGTGATTCAAAGGCAGGGCTGTCTGGTTTCTGGGTAATTCTCATTATGCAGGGAAGTCTTTCACTCCAGAGGACTCCACCTAAGTCAGTTCTAGAGCCACCATGCACCAGGCAGCCTGCACCTGCTCCTCTTCCTGAAAGTAACAAATGCCTGCATTTATTTTCATTTTCTAAGGAAACTTTTAGGTTTGTTTTGCCTTGGGTTTGTTTCACTTTGGTTTGGTTTTGGTTTTTAAAAAGTTTGAGACTCTGTTTCAATTTAGATCAAACCTATTTAAATAATTTCTGATTTTGTCTACTGAAAAAATACAGAATTGATGAGGTAGATAAGATTCTTTATTCACTTTGCAGTCTTTATTTCTGTTGCTTTCTTTAGACCTAGATTTTGGAAAGCCTGGCTAATTCTTTTGCTTTTGTCTTTCTTATGGTTTCTTGGCATTATTCAAAGTCAAAAGAGGACATTGCTGAACAAAAAATAAAATCTGTTCTTAAATTCCAGTTCCAGCTAGACACAACAAGAGTTTGGACAACTGTCAGGAATACCTGTTCTTGTCCATTGTAAATTATAAATATTTTCCAATACAATTATAAAATTAATTTAAAAATCAGATTGCTTACCTGTACAATCCAAGGCATTTAGGGAGGGTCTTTGGATCCACATCTCTTAAAAGAGCTGCAAGAACAAGTAGACTGCATTATGCGCTCATGTGTGAAGCATTAATTTATATATTTTCATATTTTGCTTAATTTTTTGTGCATTTGCCCTTATATTAAAGGAAGAGAAAAGCATTTTGTATTTTTGCCTACTTCACAATAGCTGGATTACATGTGAAGAAATAATGGTCTGCAATTTAAGCTACTCCAACTTATTCAGGCCTTCATATTCTCCTTAATAGTTTACCTTTCCTTCCACAACCCATGCAATGTACTATTTATTCCCCCAGCAAAATTCTCACTCCACTCCCCCGGCGTGTAATTTTCAAGGAAATATCTCCTCACTTGATGGAAGCCTTATGATTAACCAATGAACCACATTAACTGGAATGTGTTCAGCTTTTCACAGAAATGCAAGAGGAGAAAAAAAAAAAACCAAACAAAAAACAGATGCTGCTCTTGGTTGAAGGAAGAAAAAACAGCTTCTGGGAAAGGCTGTCCATTCAATACTCTGTTAAAGTCTGTCCATGTTCCCCCTCTGGAACAAAGGAAAAGTCACCCTCCTCCTAAGTCCATAAGATATCTTGTACCTGCAGATAATGGGCTCACAAGGATCTTACTGATTCTGGTGGTAGGCAGGGCTCTGAAAATCAACAGTATTGCCTTTCAGTGTTTTGCTGCATGTCTGGATGCCAGGGAAGCAGAGGAAAGGAACCAAGCAGAGCTGGGCTGCTCAGTGCTGCTCTGAATTGCTGCTGCCTTTCCTTCTGTCCTGGGAGGAGGCCAGGGGGTGCTGGGTGTGTGGGGGCACTGGGCAGCACTGACCCACAGTTCTCTGTTTTCCTGCTCCTGGATTTTTCCTGGGTGGTGTTTGCCCAACCTGTGCCTGTCTCTGGACTGAAGAACACGGACCTTTAGTGTTCACGTAAATACCCAGCTGTGTGCTAAACATCCTGAGTGTTATGTATTGACCTTCACATCATCCCAAGTGTTTTAGCAGGCAGGAACATCACCTGCTTGGTAAAGCTCTTTGTCTTCTCTGGTGCTCACCTCTTCTCACTGCATGGCGGCTAAATCGTGACAGAGCCTAAACGTCCTGGTTGCAGTTTGTGTGGTCAATATCCATTTGCACAGCCAATATTCCTGGTACTGCTGGAGTCAGGGGTCAGGGCCTGCTGCAGCTTTCAGCACAGGAGGGACATTTCTTTCCTGGAATTGTCATTACTCTTCCCTGTGATCTTCTCCTCAGGAAACTGCTGTGTTTCACATGTTCCCAGCAATGTAAGCAGAGAGGAACTCAGACCAATACCCAGATGAAACAGCTTGATTTTGCAGTTAATAACATGACTGGGACTGAAATCAGAAGCTTGTGCTCTCTTTTAACCCTCATCCCAGCTCTGCTTTTAGGTAGAGCTTCCTGTTACACTGTGAGAGGATCTGTTAATTCAGTTGCTACGGAGGGCAGGAGATATCTGTCAGCACAGATGTTTTACTGCAGTACCATCCATTTTAACTAAGGATGTATGAATTAATATTTCTGATTCCGTTATGCAATCTTTGCTGACAAATGCTGTCTCCTATTCCAACACCTCCCTTGAAAAAGGAGCACCTGGCTGAGCAGGAATGTAGTAAGCACAGTCCTGCTGTCTGGATGTAGTTTAAAGAGATTTACTGTGACTGCAGGTAAAGGAGAGAGAACTTTCAATATTACACTAAAAGTATTTGCATCTAAAGTATGTTCTTCTCATCCTGCTCACAGCCAGGAGAACAATTAGTTTATAACACAGTCATAAAGGTTTGCTGGCAGTATATCAGGTGCTTTGGGACAGGAAAGTTGGTCCAGCTGCACTGGAACCACTTGCAGAGTCTTGTACAGAAGCTTGTGTAGGTTTTTCCTGTTGGAAAAGGAAGAGGAAAAATTCCAGCAGTCTTTAAAAACCTTGAATGGGAATTTCAGTCAGGTTTGTCACTCCATTGGTGTTGTGTTTTTTACAGAAACTTCTTGGTGAAATCATTCCTGAAGGTGGAGTGAAATGTCCTTTATTTCCCGTGGTACCCAACTCTGGCCCAGGGGAATCTGCAGCTGCTCCTGTGCTGTGCAGGAATGATTGATCCATGAGCCAGCACCAGATGTCATGACCATGGCACCCCAACCCTGCAAATCAAGTGATAAATCTTGCTTCTCCAGCATGACCCTGCATTTGTGACAATTTCCTCTTGCTGTCCCTTCATTTTTCTCATAGATGAGTCACATTGAGTTTTTGTGAAGTTGTGACCACCAGCCTGGATAATTGTTTTTTCTCTCTGGCCTATTCCTGCAGTTTTCCCGCTCAATTTCAATTACCTAGTAATGAGGGGAAGAGGCAGGACAGGTTTTAGTGTACACCACAAAGTTCCAGAGTAAGGCTGACATTTCTATTTCTAACTCAGCCCTGCAAGTAACATCTTGCATTACAGAGCTCATGTGATTTGAGTGACATGGGGGAGTTTATTGTGCCATATCAAATTCTTTGCAGCACTGTAGATGAGGAGTTAGAAAGGTAAATAAAGCAAAACAAAAACAAACCAAGACAAAACAAAAACACACTGAAGAAAATAATTGGAACAAAACTGAAATCATTATTCTGTCAACATTTGCAACTCTACTCACTTTTACAGGAACTGTGAGCAAACAAAATTCTAATTTGAAAATAAAGGGGGGAAAACCCAAGCACTAGGATGAATGCAAAAATTGGCATTTTAATCTGTATTCACATAGAAATTGTAGACCCTCTGAGATCTCACAGCTCTGTGGGAACCAGCAGCAACAGGGTAGAAGAGATTTGGCAAAAGATAAGATGGAAAATATTAAACTCAGAGGGAGAAATAAATTGAAAGTTGTGGTAACATCAGAAAAACCAAGGGAACAGACAGGTGAGAATCACGTACAATGTTTCTTCATGTTGACTGAGGCACGTCTTATGACATCAGTTTTAAGACCTGCATACCAAAAATGCAAACAGAATTATTCCTCAAATATGCAGGGGGAAAAAAAGAAAAAAAGGGAATTGCCCTGGTCTCTGGTCTGTCTGATATTACCTTTTAGATATTTTCAGGACTTATTCACAGCTCAGTGTTGCTTACAGAACACAGCTTTACAGAAACCATCCTGAGGATAATTCAGCAGAGAGAAGCAATTATCACTTCTCCATCTCCTTGAAAGGTAGGACAAGAGCAGTTTGTTTAATTTATAGGGAGGAAAATCTGGGTTAAATGCTAGAAGCAAAAAGACTCTCAGGGCTACACTGGGGTATATTGACCAGGCAAGCTGTGGAGTTCCAACGTGGGAGATCATCATGAACAGATTATACAAAAATCTCTTAGGGATGATGGGAATAACTGAACCTACTTTAAAGAATACAAAAACCTGCTTTTTTGCCCCTTACAACTGTATAGTTCCATGTTTCTGGCTGATCTGGGATAAAATAGGAAATCATCTGAGAATTAAAATAAACAAAACATAACAAAAAAAAAAGAAGGCCAGCGAGCGCAATGCAATTTGTACTTTGCTTTCCCTCACAGCATCTTCTTTAGCAGTCCATCTCCATGAAAAGCCTCTCTCTGCCTCATTTCCTCCTGAGGAGGAAAACATTAAAAGAGAGAGGTTCTGTTCTACAGAGTGTTCCTATAATAAAGAACACACAATCCACTCAACTATGAGGCTTCTGGCACCTTCTTATTGTCTTGGGTTTTTTGCCATTTATCTTTTTCTCAATGTAGAGATATGACTTTTTTTTTTTTTTATTCCTGTTCAAAGTTCAAACTATACAGCTCCTGGATGTGGTGTTCATTTACCAATAATTTCCCTTCAGTGCTGTATCTTCATTTTTTTTGCCTGTGTGACAGCAGATTCCTCTTTCCAAAGGATCTGTTTGAATCTTGGTCGCTCTACTAATTCACATTAGCAAATCTTAGGTGCTCTGCATTGCAGCATTGCCTTGTAACCACTCTCTCTTGATTAGCTGCATAGGGAATGTGGATATAAACTTTTACTTTGCAACACATTTAAATTAATTATCTATAGTATATGATGGGATCAGCAGTCTGGGTATGTTGGTATTAGAGAATTAGAACCTGGCATAGTTTTGGTGGGTTTTTTTAAGGGTTTTAGTTCTTAATTTAAGCTGCCACTATGAAAGTAGTTTAAAAAATAGGTATTGGACATGCAGTTCTACATTTGCCAGATCAATATTATTTATGCTCCCTGAAACACTCCTGCTTTAATGCTATTTTCTCCCATGAGACTGCATGAATGAATAAAAAAATCTCATAAAATCATGGAATCTTTAAGGAAATGGTCTCTAAGATTTTTGAGTCCAACCATCAATCTAAAACTGCCAGGTCCACCCCTAAACCCTGTCCCCAAGCAATACATCTCCCCATTTCTTGGGCATTTCAGGGCCACCTTGTTCCAATGCTTCCCCAGTCCTTGCTCACATGAGCAAGTTCTTTGTTCCAGATGGTGTTCAGCCATACCTGCAGCCTTCACAGCTTTCAAGTTGTTCCCTCGGCAGTATTGCTGCACTCCACAATTTGCGTTGCATATATCCCAAGGAAAAACAGTGGGGCTGTGATTTGGCAGTTCCCAATTCTCTGAACATCTCTGCCCCAGTCTTCTCTGGTTTCAGGAAAGATTTGCTCCTGGGTTTCTGCCTTTATACAACAATTACAGGAGAAATAATGTAGTAGAGTTCTAGGGTAAAAATACACCTATAAAATATTTCTCACTCTTAGGATGGCAAAGACAAGATCAAGCCTAAGTCACTAATTATAGATAAACTAGAAAGGAAAGACTAATTTCATGTAAGTAATTTTTTTATTAAAATTCACACTGTGCTTTGGGTGTATGACAGGAGAAGGAATGCAAGAGAGTTTCCATCCAGAAATGTGAAAAAAAAGTGGGCTTTCTTTTTTCCCAAAACCTTGAGGGCTTCTGCCTGTATTGATCCAGATTTACTGCTATGGTGTGAAGCAGTGCACAGTCTTTAGAACACACTGAGTGCTCACAGGTTGGCTGGGTGCATGGTGCATCATGCCAACACTTGCACTCCTTTACTGCAGCCTTCTGAGGCCAGGACCCAACTGTACTTCAGAGGAGTGAAAAAGGTGGGAATTCCATCTCTCTGCAGGGGATGTGGCAGCACTGCAATACTCACTGGGGGGATACTGGCTCAGTGCTCACTGGTGTGCATCCCTAAATCACCACCTGTGTGACTGAGAAGGGGACAGCACCCGTGGGCTGCCCTGCAGAGAGCTGCCATGCTTGGCTGCACATCATTAAATGCATGGATTCAATGCATACAGGCTGGAGGTTTTACCACTAATTCAGAAAGACAACAATCCACAGAAGGAGTTCAGGCTCGAAGCTGGGCAGCTGCCTGATCAATTTGTGAAATCACAAATAGGTGAAGAGAATGCTACTTTTGTTTTCAGGGTGTTTTGTTTGGATGTATTCTCTTTTTACCCACTGTGTAGACCAGTAGATCTTTTCTGGTTGCATTCTTTCTGTGCAGCCATTCCTCCCTGCAAACACTCTCTGACTACTTGCAGATTTTTGTGAACACATTACAAGGGAAAATATGTCAAATGACAGTGACCTTGCAGCTAAAGCTATGTAAAAGTCAGCAGGTTTTGTTAGATGGGATGTGTGTTGCATTTTGGGTTTGGTTTGCATGGATTCGTGCCAGCTGAGCTACAAGTTTAGACAAGACATCAAAACCCACTCCAAATCTCCCCTTCTATTCTAGCTTCATAGTGAAACCACCATGAACACTTGGCTCCTCTATTTGAAAATAAAAGTCATGACTCACCACTACTTTCTTCCAGCTTTATACCATTTCTGACTCCATTGATTTCAGTGCCGACCTGATTTCAGAGAAGTAAATTGACATAAACTTAAAATGATACAACATAAAATCAGATCCCTCAGGCTTAAAAGATGTATTGCAATGATGTCTGTTCGTTGACCTTTGAGAAATGAATATGGAGATTTTGGTTGAGTTTCTATTTGCAGCACAGAGTCAGCACTGAAGCCACCACCACTAATGCATCTCCTCTCTGCAGCACAAGGGCTCAGCAGAAATATACTCCTTTACTCCATCAGGACAAGTTTAAGGGACACTGTCATATATCTTGGGAGAAGAGGCCACCTCTGGGGTCATCAAACACTGCATTCTGCATCCATATCTCACACACACACACACACACACACACACACACAAAATCTTTTTTATGCATTGAAAACCTTTCCCTTAAAGAGATGTTTTTGTTGTTACTTTTTGCTTGGCAATAATCCTCTCCAGCTATCACATGGGTCAGCGAAAAAGCTTTGGCAAGGACCTTAGGGAATGGCTTTAGTTTGGCTTTTTTCACCTTTCAGTTCTTTGACATGAACAATAAAATATTCAAACAACAAAATATTTGAACAAAGAAACAATATTTCACAACTTGCAGGATAAACCTGCCATGAGAACAGTCCATGCGTTGGGAGCTACATGAACATCACAGAACCAGGGAATGGTTTGGGTTGGAAGGGACTTTAAAGATCATCCCATTTCAGCTCCTGCCATGGGCAGGGACACCTTCCACTAGCCCAGGTTGCTCCAAGCACTGTCCAGCCTGGCCTTGGACACTTCCAGGGCTGGGCCAGTCACAGCTTCTCTGGGCAAATAAGTACTGAGATGATTTTGCCTCTTCAAAAAGGAGTTTTATCCCTCTCTCACCTGATCATGGCCATTCTTTATCTCTAAGCAGTTTTGTGACAGTTCCTGCCACCTTTCCCTGCATTAATGACTGGGATGTGTAAAATGAACCTGTAAAGCCCCTAACTACACCCATGCCTTGGCTGATTAAAATTATTTCCATACAGTCTTGTTGGATTGACAGCAGTTTTAAAGAAGGAGTAAACAAGTTGCAAATTCCTTCCCAGACAATGTTTCAGGCAGTTGTGGTGCCTGTGCCAACACAAAGTGTTTCACCGTAAAAAATTGAGGAGTAGTTTGTACTTTCTGTGAAAAACTTACCTGATGCCTTGGAAAGCTGGTGGAAATCAAGTTGTTTTGTTTTTCCTTCTTATGCAAATCCTGATCAAAATTTGTTTTAGCTGGCTGTTTTCCAAATCTCCCTAAATATTATCTGCTTTGAAAAGTACTTTGAAGTTTACTGATGAAAAGCACACCAGGTAGTAGCTGAATACTGTTATAAACACATCAGACAGGAGATCTGTAAAACTTTTATTATTTCCTGCCTTATTCTTTTGGAGAAGAACACCATATATTTCTGTTTTCATTTATCTTCTATTGCTTGAAAACGTCAGATCACTGTTAATAGTGAAAATGTGCAGTTTAATACTTTTCTTACCTATGTATTTACCTTGGCAGACCACAGAGAGCCTTGATTATTTTCAGTCTCCAGCCAATGAAAATTGTCACCTTTTTTCCTTGATTTACACCCAGAGCTCTAATCATAAGCAATCTTAAGAGGAAAATGTGTGAGGGTGTCTGCCAGAGCTTTCAGAAGGAGTCTGTCATAACTCAGCAGCCATTCCAAAAGCAATTTCCAAAAACTTAATTTTGTTGGCCTTAAAGATATGTGTGCTTTAAAACTTAACTATTAGTTCCACATCTGTGTTCTTGAGGGGGAGAAATGAAGAGTATATGCTTTCTGTAATAAACTTACTCTTCTCCAGAAAAAAAATGGGAAAAGATTTTTTTTTAATACTTCTTTCACATGGAAATTTTAATTAAGAATTGGAATACCTAACTCCAATTGAGCTGAGCAGAAAACTCTGGGATGTTATGGCTGAAATTTTGTTCTGTAAGGAGAATGAGTGTGAATGGGATAACTTACTGAAAATAAGATTATGGAAAGGAAATGCTATTGTGTATTTCTTACCCAAGATTTTTTTATCAATATATATTGTCTATATATTTAGATATGCAGACAATCATATATACATATATATATATGCATATATATATATAAAGAAATATTTTTGTGTGTATTTACATAGATAGAGATCTATCTACAAAATTAATATCTAACTTGAAAAGTCTGAAAAAGATTAGTTCTTCCACAGCAGCTTTGAAGATCCACAGTATACCATCATAATACAGGCAAAGTACATTTCAGCTTTGCAAGTTTATTACACGGTAATTTGCTCTCTCTGGGAAGGGATTCACTCATTGCATGAGGAGCTAAATGTTCAGAAAACTTTTATTTGAAAACTCCTACCTCCCCAATGTTTCAAATTTTATTCACAAGTATCTTGTCTCTTATTACTTACATTATTTCTTGTACTTTCCATGCCCTACTTTTGGCCCCAAATAGCTGCAGACGTACCCAGGACTTATCTGAGCCATGTCTGAAATGAGTTCAAGAGGTACCAGACATCAGTGAGGGAGGTTTAGACTGGGGATTAGGAAATATTTCTGCACTGGAAGGGTGGTCAAGCAGGGGAACAGGCTGCCCCTGAAGGGATTTAAAAGACACATAAAAGTGGCACCTGGGGCATGGCTTAGTGATGGCCTTGGCAGTGCTGGGTTAAAGGCTGGACTTGATGATCTTAAAGGTCTTTTCCCACCTAAACAATTCTGTGATTCAGTGAAGAAACTTCCCCTGTATCCTTAGCATTGCCTTTAAGTCATGAGAGTTATTTTTTACAAAGGAATCTTTGTGCTTGCACAAAATGAAACTTCTACTGATATTAGTTCCTTTGATATTAATAAAAANTAATAGTGAAAATGTGCAGTTTAATACTTTTCTTACCTATGTATTTACCTTGGCAGACCACAGAGAGCCTTGATTATTTTCAGTCTCCAGCCAATGAAAATTGTCACCTTTTTTCCTTGATTTACACCCAGAGCTCTAATCATAAGCAATCTTAAGAGGAAAATGTGTGAGGGTGTCTGCCAGAGCTTTCAGAAGGAGTCTGTCATAACTCAGCAGCCATTCCAAAAGCAATTTCCAAAAACTTAATTTTGTTGGCCTTAAAGATATGTGTGCTTTAAAACTTAACTATTAGTTCCACATCTGTGTTCTTGAGGGGGAGAAATGAAGAGTATATGCTTTCTGTAATAAACTTACTCTTCTCCAGAAAAAAAATGGGAAAAGATTTTTTTTTAATACTTCTTTCACATGGAAATTTTAATTAAGAATTGGAATACCTAACTCCAATTGAGCTGAGCAGAAAACTCTGGGATGTTATGGCTGAAATTTTGTTCTGTAAGGAGAATGAGTGTGAATGGGATAACTTACTGAAAATAAGATTATGGAAAGGAAATGCTATTGTGTATTTCTTACCCAAGATTTTTTTATCAATATATATTGTCTATATATTTAGATATGCAGACAATCATATATACATATATATATATGCATATATATATATAAAGAAATATTTTTGTGTGTATTTACATAGATAGAGATCTATCTACAAAATTAATATCTAACTTGAAAAGTCTGAAAAAGATTAGTTCTTCCACAGCAGCTTTGAAGATCCACAGTATACCATCATAATACAGGCAAAGTACATTTCAGCTTTGCAAGTTTATTACACGGTAATTTGCTCTCTCTGGGAAGGGATTCACTCATTGCATGAGGAGCTAAATGTTCAGAAAACTTTTATTTGAAAACTCCTACCTCCCCAATGTTTCAAATTTTATTCACAAGTATCTTGTCTCTTATTACTTACATTATTTCTTGTACTTTCCATGCCCTACTTTTGGCCCCAAATAGCTGCAGACGTACCCAGGACTTATCTGAGCCATGTCTGAAATGAGTTCAAGAGGTACCAGACATCAGTGAGGGAGGTTTAGACTGGGGATTAGGAAATATTTCTGCACTGGAAGGGTGGTCAAGCAGGGGAACAGGCTGCCCCTGAAGGGATTTAAAAGACACATAAAAGTGGCACCTGGGGCATGGCTTAGTGATGGCCTTGGCAGTGCTGGGTTAAAGGCTGGACTTGATGATCTTAAAGGTCTTTTCCCACCTAAACAATTCTGTGATTCAGTGAAGAAACTTCCCCTGTATCCTTAGCATTGCCTTTAAGTCATGAGAGTTATTTTTTACAAAGGAATCTTTGTGCTTGCACAAAATGAAACTTCTACTGATATTAGTTCCTTTGATATTAATAAAAACTAGTGTCCAACCTATATATTTCTGCCTTTTCAACAGCTAGTGAGTTGTTAGTAGAGCAATGAATTGATGGAATGATCACAACTTTAATGCTACCAATAAAAAAAGAGAGGAAATAAGCCAGTATTTTAGGAACTGGTTGCTAGAATTATGCCATTCAATAATTCAAATGGGATTGAAGTCTTCTCTTTTTCCTATAGGAAAAACCAGTAATTAATTAATAAAAGTGGTAGCAGTAATTAATTATTTAGCAAGTATAAGAGGGAAAGGACCATGTGCAGCTCCAAAACCTGAATTTACAAAGTAAATTCTTTGTTCATGACAATTATAGGAAGAAAAGGAGGCAACACAAACAAGTGGGATAGGACCCGTTCACATTCCAAAAATGAACCGGATGTCCTAAGAGCTGGACCACACTTGTTTGTGTAAATTCATAAGGCCTGGACAGTAAAGACTGAGACTTAACTCTTCAACTCACAGAATAATTTGTTGTGGAAAGGATTGTTCTTTTGCCTGTCTAAATATGGATTCCATGACTTCTTGTATCAAAAGAAATATTTTACTTTTTTATGGATGTCAAGCTTCTTTAGACATAGCATTACCTCAGCTTGGTTAAATGGCATCATTTTAGTGTGGGTGATCCAGTCTCTATGTCCAAGTCCAGGTATTAGGTAGGATCTAAAAATACCTATAAAGAAGTTTGCCAGTTCTACTGGACATTTTTCACACCCCACATCTGCTCACCTATCACACACACTCAGGATGGGTGCCTGTCCTTGAGTCACCTGTCTCCAGTGATTTCCCACAGGGAGTTCTTGTGTCTTAGACTAAATTCTTGACACTAGGGCAACACGAAGCTGAGTGTCAGTAGTGCCCTCATTTTTACAGAAATTGCCAGCCATTGGAACAGTGCTTTAATATAACCTCGTCTGGAAATCCCAGAGAACATTCATTACCCATCCAGCATTTCAGGAACGGGCTGTTTACTGAGCTTTAGCAAAACAGAACTCTGGTTATGCCTCAGCTTTAATTTAGAGGCAACCTACCCAAACATCCTGCTGCTCATGGAACAACCAGCTCTAACAAGAAACCTGAGTAATGACATGTCCAAACCAAAATATGCTTCAGAGAGGGCACA
The DNA here is from genome assembly GCA_013399835.1 of Leptocoma aspasia. NCBI lineage: Eukaryota > Metazoa > Chordata > Aves > Passeriformes > Nectariniidae > Leptocoma > Leptocoma aspasia. Next base: position 47,393 of record VXAX01006118.1, on the reverse strand, counting down.
GCAGATAGAAGCACACGTGGAAGGAGCTCACCTGACTGCTGACAGCACGGAGCTGATGTCACCCATGAAGTGCACTGGAATGTTCAGTTCTCACAATGCTTGTCCTACCTTGGATTAAGGTTTTGCTCAGCCTCAGGCCAGGAATGGTATTTGAAATAATTTCAAACCTTTTGTCCTCACAGTCCTTTTGAAGCAGGCCAGGCTATTTTGTTTTCTCCTCGGTGCTTTTGACATTTTTTCCCTCAGCAGTTGAGCCACAAGTACAGCAGCTAAGCAGATCACAGCAGCACACATCCCATTCTGAACATGGACACTGATCTCTGAAGGCAGCAGCATTTCATAGCCTTTGTCACAGGGCTCCTAAGTCTTTGCAGACTTCTTACACTTTCATGCTGTTCTAATTAATACTCCTTCCTTTAAAAAAAAATCCATTCAGTGTAAGTGGGCTAAGTGCTATTTATCTAAAAGCCCTTGGCAGCTGAAGTCTGGATTAATCTTCTAACCCAAATCAAATCATGTCAGCTCAGATCAGCTTCCTTGTATAATCTGATTTTTTCAGGAAAGTCAGCTTCTCCTGCTGTGTGTGACCTGTGGCAGCAACGTGGAGATGGAAAATTGGCATCTCTCTGTGAGGAAGATCCTGAGACACTGGAATTCAGCACAGATTTCTTCCTTTCCTTAGAACTTTACCAGTTTAAATCACCTGAAGATATGGCTTGAACTCTTGAATACATTTCATGGGCCATAAATTAAAAAAGTAATAAGTCCAAAAACCTTATTTTTCCTGTTTTATTGCTTTCTCTTGGGGCAAAGTTTTCCTGTGTCTATTCACCAATCTTAGCCCTGCATAATTTTTAGAATAGCAACATAAATTCTCATACTTGTTCTGCATATGTATATCCTTATATTTAGCTATCCTGTGAGCTTCTATGATGCTTTGCAGAGTTTACTTCACAATCTTTATGCAGAAGAAAACCTATGCAAGCCTCCATTTAAAAATGAAAAGTCTGTAAGAGGCCGGTGGAAATTGCAGTAAACAGCAAATGTTCCTGCAGACAGATATTGACTTTACAGTGTGATTAAATTATATCCATCTTTTCTCTCTCTCTCTGTCATGCATTTGAACTAAACTTCAGTCACTTTGGCTTAAATTCACAGTTCCAGAGTAATTCTTTTCAGCAGCGACTGTTGTTGATGATAATTTTATATTCTGAGCAGATTAATGTAATATTTTTTTTATTAAGCATGTTGCCAAGTACGGTGCATCCCTTGGCGAGCTAAGTTGTCATTCTAGTTTGCCTTTTGTGAGTTTTTTTTAACCTTAATCATATTGATATTCTGAACACAGACTTGCTGATCTGATCTACATTTTGGCCCACAGACTCAAGGTCAGTGATACTGTAATATCATAGAGTAAATTGTAGCCACAAAAAATAAGCAAACAAACAACCCCCCCTCCCCAAAACAAACAAAAAAATTAATCAACCAACCAACCAAAAAAGCCTTCCCCCGCCAAAAAAAACAAAAAACAAAAAACAAAAACCACCAAAAAAACAGTATAAGAAAAAATACAGGTCTCAAAAATATTCATATTTCTCAAAAATACTGAATGCAGGACTGAAGGGTGGGAGAACCACAGATAGGGGAAATTTTTGGTTCACACGGTTTTCTGTGTACTGGGTTTTGTTTGAATTGATTTTTTTTTAAAATTCTGAAGGACAGTGTTAATTCTAAATCAGTCATAAACCAACCAGAAGTTACTTCTTTGCTGGCATTAATTTCATGTCATATGTTATGGCCTTTCTGGCAGGAAGCTAAATTAGCTTTTTCATTATAAGTTAACGTTTTCTCTCTCTCTGTCTCTGTCTCTTTTCTTTATTATTATTAATGTGTTCAGCATCTTTGACAAGGAGACACAGTCCCATCTGTAGATTACTACCTGCATGTGATGTCAAATTTGCTGCTTTGCAACAAGATTCCTGTGAGCTGCACTGCCTAATCATAAAAGGAAACTATTTAGGGCTGAATCCATAAAGAAAATTAAAGTGTCAATTCTGACTCCTGCATTCAAGACATGATGTGTGCTGATGCTTTGGACACAATGTCAAATTCATTATTTTGCCTTAGAGTCTTCTGTTTCTTATACCTCTGCCTCCAGCTCAATAATTTTGACATGAACTCGCAGCCACATCTCCCTAGGACATTTCTCCCCTGTGTCTCCTAAACTGAAGATCTGCAGGCAATGTGTCTCCAGATGCAGAGGTTCCCCAGGAGTCTCAGATTTCCTTAGGAGTATTTCCAAACCTATCTTGTTCTTGATAAAGCTGATTTTTGCATCTGCCAGATGCCTAATTCCCCTCCAAATCACAAACTGGGGTTTGTTATACCTGTAGCTAGTGCCAGGAGTGATGGGAGCAAAATGCAGGATGTGGGTTTAATGGTTTTTGATTGCCCAGGGACTTGAATGTCATAACTCCTACTTGCTTCAGGTTTCTTCTAATCACAGCAAATGAGCTGTTCCTGTGTGTCACGAGGTAAATATCTTTGGATTTCCCTTAATGAACTACTTTAATTTTGTGCAGAATAACTGAAGTTTCTTTATGTTAATAAGCAAACAGTTTTATTAGGCCAGTGTAGCCTAATGGTTGTTGTAGCACACTTGGAAAGGATGATTAAAGGATGAACTTTGCTGCAGTGCCCTCTAAATTATTTTATCCAATGTCTAGTGGCAGAATTGCTATAAAATAAAGTTTTCAATTCTATTGCTGTGATGAAGATGAGACTTTAGGATAAATATACTGACTGGAGAGCACCTATTGACTGAGAAATTACCTACGTATTCTTCAACACCAGCAAATTATTCTGCATGAGATCTTCATGATCTCTTTTAAATATTGGTTATGCAAATAACACTTAAAATTTCAAGAAGAAGAGAGTGCTGTCTGTTCGTTTTCTGCAGAGACATTTGCCTTTGGAGCTTATGTTACTTGTCAACAAAATTGAAGAATAGCTGGCATTAATGCTGTCCTTAAAACACTTCCTCTGTCCTCTACAATGCTAAAGTGCCCTTCAAACTCAGGCATAACTTTTTCTCTCTCTTTATAAAATATATATATACATGTAAAGATCTCTTAAAGATCGCAGGTAGTAGAGTGTAACACCAAATCCTTTAGATTATTCTGCTGTGAGACAGGTGAGCTGGCAAAGCTGGTACCTGCACCAACATGAGCTGCTGAAATCCCAGCGTAAGCATCTAAGCTCCTGTGTTCTGGCTCACCTGTCCTCTGGGAAATTTTAGCTGGAGCCGTGAACCTGTGAAAATAATTTCTCCACCTCGGAGAACAGCCTGTACACACTCAGTTTAGCCATTAGTTTCCCTGGAAACTCAGCAGAGACACCAGAGCAACATGCTTTCTCTGGGAAGTGCTGCCTGCACAACTCTCACCATCTGCAGGCTGGTGCTGGGTTTCCTTTGGAAGTTCAGCCTGCTTTTACTGACTTCAGTGACTCATAACTACACAATACTCTGCATTTTTAGCATCCAGGTTTCCAGCTGGAGATCACTGACTGAAGTAAAAAGAAACCTGGTGGCACCCGTGGATGATATAGACACTGCTGGTCTATGGAAACACCCACGGCACAGAACTGATGAGCTGCTTGAGGAAGAAGAGCAACCACTATTTCCTCAAACACTTCTGTTCTGGCATCACTCCCAATTTGTCTATCTGCTTACCATTTTCTCTTTCTTTCTGAAGCAATTGGTACCTACTTTTGCCCTTCCAGGACTTCTGGCTTTTCACTTTACATTTCTTTTACTGTGTTGCTTTATACAATAGACAGAGCACTGCTTTCAGTGTCTCCTCATGCAATGAACTTCTGTCATAATTTCTGTTCCTTTTCTAGGCTTTGATGTGTTAATCTAGCCAGATTTAATTTTGATCTTACTTTGGTACAATCAGAATGATATCAGGAAAATTCCTGGGGAACAATGAAATCATAGCAAGAAGACTGGTACACCTGATCCAAAATGAATCTACCAGGGCTATTGTTCTTCCAATTTTAACATTAAAAAATACCTACAGACTTACATGGGTATCTAAACCAAAGACATGTAGCCCACAGGTCCACAACAAATGTTTGGCTGATTTGATTTTTTTATTGTACATTTGTTAAAAGGGGAACAGTTCCCACTGAAAACATAGAGTGAAGGTTTATAATAATATGGTGTTTAAAACAATACTGACAATAATTTAAAAATCACAAGGAAATGAGGTAACATTAATAGTTCAACCTTCTCCAAGTTTCCACTATTTACAGGAGGAAACTATTTCATCCCCTCTTGTTAGCCTTTAAAATTATTCTCCTCTTCAAACCCAGAGGAGTCTCTGATGAAGCAGCACTGTCCAAATGTGAAGTGACCAGTGTGAAGAGATCTGGCTGGAAGCTGATGAGAAATGCAATCCCAGAAAAACCCTCCGTTCTGTAAAAATTAAGGCAATTAAGGCTCATTGAACACTCCTCTGGACCTACTGTCTAAGCAAATAAACAACCACCCAGCAGTGCATGAATGTGTAATTAGATGGAGTCTGGTGTTCACTGAGATGTGTGCTGATGCTTTGGACACAATGTCAAATTCATTATTTTGCCTTAGAGTCTTCTGTTTCTTATACCTCTGCCTCCAGCTCAATAATTTATCTATAATGCATTTAAAAGAACACAAGATAAACAGTAAAAAAAAAAAATAGCTCATAGAAACTAGCACAGCTGTACACAATGGGAATTTAAGCACCAAAGTAAAATAATCTGTATTTAAAAGCTGGAAGAAAATACAACTGTGATTCACTTAGACAGATATTATTAACTTAATGGAATATTAATAGGATATTCCATTTATATCTCTTGTTCTGTCCCAAAATCTCCTGAGATATTTTTCAATGAGATTTTAATGATAATATAAAATGCAGCTACTCCTGAGATAAACATCTATTAGAAATTAGTAACAAATGCATAATTTAAGAGCTGGGTAGGAAGAATTTGCCTGCTAATTCTATGAATTGCAATGTAGGAAGAACACCAGGCACGTTTCTAAACCTTGCTCATGCAGTCATTCAAAATACACACAATATGGTAGGACTACAAAACCTAAGGTTTTACGATGGAAAAATAGAATAACTTAGGTTTGAAAAGCCCTCTGAGATCATCAGATCCAGCTGATGATCAGCAGTGCCAAGGCCATCATTAAACCATGTCCCCAAGTGCCACATCCACATGGCTTTTACAGCCCTCCAGGGATGGGGACTCCACAGCTTCCACAGGCAGCCTGTCCCACAGCTTGATGACCATTTTGGTGAAGAAATTCCAAGTTCAGGTTCCAATCTGAGACTCCCCTGGCCCAGCCTGAGGCCGTTCCCTCTCCTCCTGTCCCTGTTCCCTGGGAGCAGAGCCCGACCCCCCCGGCTGTCCCCTCCTGTCAGGGAGTTGTGCAGAGCCACAAGGTCCCCCCGAGCCTCCTTTTCCCCACCCTGGTTTCCATTTTATCTTCTCTTCTCAGTGTTATTATTTTTCTCATTCTAACTCAACCACAGAGCAGAAACTCCCACACCCTGTAGCTGTGTAGTACAACTGGAAAGCCTTCCCTTCCCTTCCCTTCCCTTCCTTTCCCTTCCCTTCCCTTCCCTTCCCTTCCTCTCACACTTTTCCTTTCTGGAGTGATTTTTTTCACTAATTGACCACCTTCCCTGAGCTCTTTGAGGTAACACAGTAGAAAAACATAAGTGATAGGGGAGGGAGGAGGATTTTTCAGATTTTTTCGACACATTAAAAGAGATAAAAATCCTTTCTTGCTCTCTTGCATCCCTTTGAACATCCTTTTAACCTACATTACTAACAAGCCTTGTTGCTTCTTATTTAGAAATGCCAGTGAAAGCTGAAATTTCTGAAGGGTTAAACTGACAGGCTGCAGGAACTTCAAGGTGGTCTATTGAATGTAGGACATAAATTCAAACTTGTTTATGCTTTTTAAAAACATGTAGATTTGAGCTGACTGGATGTAGTACATTGCATTCCATCCCTGCATTTAGCTGGTAAAAAAATGTGTATTCTAAGGATCCAAACCTGTGCTCATAGCTTTTGATAAAAACATTTTTATGTCATGTTGGTCTAAATCAGATCATCAGCTAAGATTTCACTTGAAATATTTGGTTTATGCTCCACATTTCTCCCTAAAATTCTTGATATTATGAAAGGTTGGCGCAAAAGAATAAAGTTTTATCAAGTTATGTGCAAGTAACATATCTAACATAACAGAAAACATCCTTACCTTAATTATTATTATTATTATGGTTAATTTATTGAGATAAATCAAGGATGTTTCAGCTATCCCATTTTTCCACACAATTTTGAAGCCCATTAACGGAGGCAAACGTGGATCTGAAACTCTTACAGGTAAAGCATCAGAATGAATTTACCTTCTGGAGCCAGCATTGTCCTTTCTACAATAAATATCTGCATTTTAGCAGACAAATGACTGCAAGATGCCACTGAAGACAGATCTTTTTAAGGCCATGTTTAAGGCTACTTCGTTATTTCATAGTTTATTTTAACAAATCTGGCATTTTTCTATTTTAAAGGAGAGTGTTAGCTGTCTAATCTGAACTGAACAGTCCTTTTCCCTTTTATATAATACTGTACCTTAAAAAAATTAGGTTATATTTATAATGTACTTGCAGAATAATGAATAGCAAGAGATAATTGGCTGAAGCTGTTCCAATTCTCCTAGAACTGAAGATCCCAAATTTTGAAAATTAGGAATTACACCTCAATCTTGGCCTGCCTGATGCTGCTCTTTAATTAAAACATTCATTACAAAGCTAGCAAAGGGCTACAATGACATATCATCTTAAAGCATGGCTCTTTAGTCACCCTTATTTTCCTGGATCTGTGCCAGGTAATTTTAAAGGCGGGCAAACATGAATAATGTATATTTAAAACAGAATTCTTCTCATACCAGATGCCATTTCTCATAGTTATCACTGGACTGCTGAGAATTAGTATAATAATAACAATAATTGTCCAGCCCTACAGAAAAAAAAATTAATATTGTAATTTCCTGCTCCTAGGATAAATTGCCATATTTAAGCTCAAACTAACTCTGTTTGTGAGGAGTAAATTGAAAAAACAAGGTCATATATGATAAGGAAGAGGATATGTAAGAGGTCAAATAAAGGGGATATGTGTTGTTTGCCCAAGTGTTTTTTGTCTTTTTATATTTTATAACTCTGGGTGTCCCTGTTGCAGATGAAAACAATGAAGGAAAGAAAACGGAAATATTAATGAGGATTTGTTTACAATATACATACAGTAGTAACTTAAATACAAGAAGAAAAAAGTCATACGTGTTTTTCTGAATGGCAGAATGTCAGACAATCAAAGATATGAGAAAGGGAAAAATGACTTGTTCTTCCATCTGGACCCTGAAAAATTCCTTCTTAAAGTGCATTCCTGACCACTTTCAGAAATACATTTTTTAAGCCCCATGTACTATTTTCTGTCATGATTTCTCCCTGTAGTCTGCAGTCGCTGTTCTTCCCTTAGTTAATGCAGCACTCAGGGCTGAGTGGCATGGAATGGGACCTGGCTCTTAGCAGTGCTGTTTGGCTCAAATAATTCAGCTTTTTCTGAATCTGTGGCACAGACCCACCAAATGCTTCAATTCAAAGAGATTCCAGCAAGAATCTGAAAATACGGCAGCAGTGAACGCTGCAATAGTTACACTGTTCTCAAAAGGAGCCAGTGTTTGTTGGACACTGAATATTTTGAGTGCATTACAACAGGAAACATTAATCAAGGAATTTAAGTTTTCAGAAAGTTTGGTATATTTGAATTAGACCCTTGCAAGCTTTTTAGTTTTTGCTCCCGAGGCCATTGGTCATTTGGGAACTGTATGACTACAAGCATTGTTCAGACACTGACATCTGTGTCCTCATTTTCAGCCAAGGGTTAATGTGCAATACTCATTTCAGATGCACTCAGGAATTTGATGTTAGGAAAAATATAACTGTGGAAAGATATACCGTCCATTATTTAAGTCATCAATAGGAAGCATAGCTATGTCTCCTAGCAAAGCCTTGAATTCTGAGATTGACCAAAATTATATCTTCTCTGACTGAATTCAGGAATCAATTCTAATTTAATGGCAATGCCAAGAATTTAAAGTTCCCAGAGTTGAAAATGCAGATTTATGTTAGCCTTGAAAGGTCTCTAATATTAAATAAACCTTTGGAAATGCAGATTCATATATCATTTGCTCTGGAAATTAGGAGTAAATTATTGAAATCCCCATTAGACAAGAGGCCAGGTTGTGACCCTGGTCCAACAGGCACCAGGTTTGGTCCCACCACCAACTTTGGGATCAGTGCTCTGAGCCCATCAGTGTTTAAGAAGCATTTGGAAAATGCCCTTGACAAAATTAACTTTTGGTCAGCCCTGGGCTGGTCAGGCCATTGGACCAGAGGATCAGGACAAAACCCCTCCAAGTGGAATATTCTGTTCCATAACTTCATTCCCCCAGTCCCTGCCCTGAACTTCAGGGGTTGAGAGAAGTGGGAAGAGAGGTGTTTGTTGAAATCAGTGATGAACACATTTCTCCTAACAAAGCTGTATCCCTGCACAAAATATTGTGTAAGACAAAAATTCCTGTTCATTCCTATTGAATGCCATCTCTTCAGCTGCTCACCATACCCCTGATAGAACAGAATTATTAATCACATTAAATGCAATTTGGTATGTGAAGCTGGGTGAGATCAAGTCATCTATCATAGGATGTCATCTGTCAAAGGACCCAGACAATTCAAGGGTGCTGTTGGTCATGAAGAGAACCTTGAAGGTGAACAGCTTATTATACACTTTTTTTTTTGTTTGTTTACAGTTTTGCTTTTTTTCACATGCTAAGTCTGGAAACTTTCTGTAATTCAATGGAGATGATGGGGTCAACTTTTAAACTGAGACACAAATCCTCCTATATCTTCCTGGGATTTCACAATCCATTCCTTTGAGCACAGAGTGCTTCTTTATACAAACAAACAAACCCAGGAAAAGAACTTCTATTCAGAAAATATAAAACTAACAGAGCCTAATCTGTCCTGCATTTAGATATTTTAGTGGTGTCAAGGGAAGAGAGTTTTGCTGAAGAGGGAGAAAGGATACATGTTAAACTCTCAGTGCTTGGTGCAGGGAGATTTGGACAGAGAATGCTGATGCTGGATTTCACAGCACTGAACTCACACCAGTGGAAGCTGACAGATAAAACATGGGTAACACTAATTGAAACCTATTAAACAGAGCCATAAACCTGTGTCATCATCTGGGAAGTTGATTGTGAAATGTGCTCAGCTTTGAAGCAGTTAAGGACGCTTGGAACTCAAAATTCAGAAGTCTAAGCTCTCTAGGTATCTGTGAAAACTCTGCATGTATCACAAAGTGACAATTCAGCTAATATTCAAAAATTGGTGGCACTTTTTGTGCCCAGGATGAGCCCTTTGTATTCCTGTTACATTTTCCCCTGAGTATCTTTACTGAGACATTATGGGTTTGCCCCTGGCCAAAATGACACAGAACATGCCTGGCAGTACTTCTGTGTTCCTTCTCCTTCTTTCTAACAGCCATGGGCAAACTGATTCTTTCACTTTAATGAGAAAATACCTCTGTTCTTAAGATATGAAGGCAAGACACAGAGTGATTGTTTCTATGCTGACTTGTTTGAAATCTTTGTTTTTACAGAAGTGCTGTGCTGTGAGTGTGAAATGCACTTGACTCCACTTTAAACATTGTGTAAGCGTAAAGCACAAAGTAAAAGGGTTTTATTGAAAAAGTGGGAAAGATTTCAGTTTTGTTTATAAAGTCAGAAACACATTTACATAAGAAACACATAAAACCAAGTATCGTGTGCATACTGATATGGTAGTCTGCTTATAGCTGCGAATTTAGGTATTTTCTGATGTGTCTAGCAGAAAGTTAAAGCTCCTGCTTGGTAGGGATTTACTGCCAAATAAAAAGAGCAGGTTTTTTCAGGGTGATTTTCAATCTCTAAATTTCCATCCCTCAGTTTTGTTTCATAGCTTTATTTTTATCTTGTCTGCTGCAGAATGTAAATTAAATTTCAGAACATGTCCCTCATTTTTTTCTATTAATATCAGGGACCTTTCTTACTGTATTCTGCTTTTCTGTTTTGGTTGTGCAGCATCTAACAGAATAATAATTGTGAACTCTAGAACTTATCCATTGGAGAGTTTCTTATAGAAATAGAGAGACCTTAGAGCACTTCTTGTACACTTTAATTCTACTTTCAAAGCAAGAAGCTGACTTGTACTTTTACACTGTAATTCAGCTCTGTGCAAATCAATTGGTCTTTCACACTGTTCTTGCTAAGACTTTCTGGTATCATGCAACAGTTAGTCTTTTGGATCAACAGAACCTTATATGTGGTTTTATATGTCACTTAACCACATTGCTTTCCATGTGCAAGGTTTTAGTGGAGCTGGGACCATCTCTCACCCCAGCAGGGACAAATATTCTCCATCAGTTATTTTGCCTCTGCTGTAGGACACTCATGTACACACCTGAGCTTGGCACACTATAGAGGAGCCTTCAGGCTGTTGTAGCTGATGTTTGTGAGCAGATGGATGCTTGGATGGGACCAAAATTAAATTAGTACACTACAGGTGGTGAACAGATTATACTGAGTGTTATTTGTGCAGAAATCCACTGAACACCGAAGGCAATTCAAATGGAACACGTGTTTCCAGCAATAGTATGTGTAGATAACTCACAATTTGCTAAATGCCGTGATTAAAGGTTGAATTTAGCATTTTTGTCATCAGATTTTGCTTGGACACATATTTCAGTGCTTGCACAGTAGATAACTCCCCAGTCATTTTTAGAGAATCTTGTAAATCTCAGTCAAGGTCATCGTGAGCTGTTCTTTGCCAGTGTTTCCTCTTGCACGGTCAGGCCCTGAGTAACTGCTGAAGGAGGAGGTTCAGCGGGGCAAAGGTGCCTAAATCTTAATTTAAATGTCTCTATGGACGAGCAATCTGCATGGAGCTGGCTGGTGAGATGCCAGAGGAGCTGTAGGAGAACTGAGACACCTGGATCTCTTCCTCCACGCTGTCGGGCAGTAGGGCTCACGTGGAGGTTTTGGGGAGGAATGGCTCAAACATGGAATGTAGGGAATTGGCACCAGGAAGGTGAAACTGAGGGACAAATGGACAGAAGTGCACTGGAGCTTCCTGCTGGGATGTATTGCTTTGAGGGAAGCAGAGCACAGTTTGTCTGAGGGATTGCACTTGCGAACTTGCTGGGGATAAGACATCATAACTGAATTCACATAATTTTTCTCTCAGTGAACCGTTTCTATGTGGTAGAGCTGAGGCAAATTGTGTTTTTCATTAGTTTGGTGGCATGTAGGATCATGTACATAGGAATGACCTTCAGGTAAAATATTCTCTTTCCAGTTATGAGAGAACACGATCTGCTGAGATCAAAAACACTGCAGGAAGAAAACCTGGGCAGTATAAATTTTGAGTGCCGTGTCTTTTTTATCCAAGAACATTGTGTGTGCTTTTGGAGCTTCTGCACTGAGGGCATATTCAGGAGACCCCTCGTGAAGTTAGGAACTCTGATAAAGTTATTTTCCTCTACACAGGCCATCCCTGCTCAACTTTTAAATAAATTTCTTCAATACCTGTTATTTAGATCCACATATTTAAGAGAACATAGCAGTAAGAGACCCAGAAGGAGGGGCCTCTGTGCCTGTTTCTGCTGAGGTTGTGCAGGCAAGAAGTTGGATACTTGATGGAAAATTGAGGTCCCTGTTCTAGTCCAGAATTAGGTTTTCTCTTTGGTTGGTTTTCTTTGTTGTTGTTTTNATTGAAATGAAAGCTTTCTTAACAGTTTACATTTCATACACTTCAGCTGTTCCATTTTTGGTTTAAGCCTTCTTTTCTTTTTTTTTTTTTTGGTTTTGGTTTTGGTTTTTTGTTTTCTGGTTTGGTTTGGTTTGGTTTTGTTTCATTGTTGGTTTGTTTTGTTTGTTTGTTTGTTTGTTTTGGTTTTGGTTTGGTTTGGTTTGGTTTTTTTCTAATCAAATGAACCATAGCCTGTATAAACTCTTGATATATGATCATTCCTGTGTGGAGGTAACCTCTTGGTTTGGTGAAACCAGAGCACAAAAAAAAAAAAAAAGATAAGGTTTAAAATTGTTAATTTGGCTGTGGGATCATTTTAAGCTCGGTGTTTCTGCAGTGTGAGACCTCCAGCTGTGAAAGACTGATTCACACAAGGATAACATTCTGATTTAGGGTGACCCTACTTGGGCAGGGAGGTTGGATCAGAGGAGTCACTGTGGTCCCTTCCATCCTGACCCATTCTATGATCCTATGGGATTCTGCAACTTAAAATTAGGGGGGGTGGGAAGTGAACAAACATAAATATTTTACAAACTCACTTGCAATGTAATAGTTTTTCTTCACTGCCCCACAACCCTTTTAATTTATAAACCATATCTTTAAAAGCATTTCAGACAGGAAATAAAACATGTAGCAAACACCTTCTCATATAATTACTTAGAAATTCTTCCTGATAAACAACACTTGTGGTGCCATATTCTAATATCAAAATAGCTTCATAGGAATATTATCAGTGTTTTTTATCATCTAAATAATTGAGCTGCATCCCATACAGAGAATCCTTTATGTTTGTAATTTTAAATGCACTCATCCCATGTGTTTGTCCTCTGTGGAATTTTATTTTGTATGTTTGGGTTTGGTGGGATTTTGTTCCCTTTAAGGGTTTCATGGTATTTTAAATGCAAGATTTTAATTGAAATCTTTCTAATAGCTTCTGCTGCAGAGTGAGGCAAATTGCATTAGGCTGATGGGAGTGCCATTCCTTTCAGTGGAAGCTCTTAATATTTTAAAGTCAAGGTTACTATTTCAAGTCCAGTCTTTCTGACCACTACAGTTGACCAGCATGTGATTTTGATCAAGGCCTGAAGGAAACCATGGGCACAGAGAGCTTAGGAGACCATTATAATCCTACTAAAACTAGAATTCTTACATTAGCTACCTTCCTCCACTCCTTGGTATCTGGTTTTTTTAATGCTGTAGATGACTGGGCAGAGACTGGGAAAATCTCCTTATGGCCATGTTAATACTAAAATTTGCTATTTCTCAGAAGGTTCATAAAATAAAGCAGAAAACTGCCCTGTGCACCACCAAAGAAGGAATGTGGGATTGAGAAAGATTCCCTGGGTTATTAAATACAATCCTTTCCTTTCATACTCAATTAACCAGGTCTCTAAAGACCTTTTATTCAAAATACAGGATGAGAGAAAAGAACCGGGAGATCAGAGAGACGGCATTGCTGTTAAGAGTAATTTCTATTTTTTTTTTTTCACTGTTAGATATTGGCAGCTGATAAAATTTTGTGGTGGTGGGTCTGGTCATCTGACTGGGGATACCTTGTTGCCCAGTACAAAGGTTCAAACCAAGTGAGACCAATCAGATCCTGAGTATGTTAGAAATAAAACCACCACCAAAAACATCCCATGTGTATCATTACAAAATCATCTGCCAAGATGCCTCATTCAACTTTTAATAGGCAGAACAGAGCTTAGCAATTAATGTCACTATCTGTTATTTTCTTTGTAAATGATGTGTTTTTTTCTTCAAATAGTCCCTCCTGTGCACTAATCTATTTCAGTAATAACTAAATCCCTCCCCATTGGGATAAAGTTCAATTCCTTTGAGTGTGAAGAAATGTTATGAATGTGTCCTGCATCCTGGCAGAAAAGCAAGCCAAGATTCATCACGAGTTCTCTTAAAGCCAGAGCTGGGCTTGTAAATGAAACTGGTGCCCTTTATGGAGAAGACATGAGAGGCTCTGACAAGGGTCATGTTCACGTGAATTAAATTAGTTCCCTGAAGTGTAGTTTAATTTCTTACTTTAAGCTGTCTCTACTATCAATATGCATCTCCAAATGCAAAGCTACCTTTTTTCCTCTTCCTGATAAAATAAACAGAAATTTTGCTGTTCTATTCCATAATATGAGTGTGGTTTTTATTTGTCTCTGGAATGCCTTGCTCTGTGGAGAAAGGGCAGAGCTCAGCTAAGAAGTCATCATGTACAAAGGTACAGAGTGCACTGCATTCAATGAAAATGTTTCAAATTCAGTATTTGCAGTTTTAAGATTTAAAAATATCTCCTTACTATTTTGTCCCTCCTTGCTTTTTCTTTACCCCTCAAAAAAGGATGTGTTCTAATGACCCTGCCTCCTGAGATGCCAGATTTTCATTTGGATAAGTGAATTTCTAGGAACTTACATGGTTTAAGACACAGCCAATTGCCTCTAGATTGGCTTATTCAAAATCTGTCAAGATCAAGTTCCTGATTAAGATGGGATGTAAGTCTAAAAATGGATAATTTTAACCCATGATGATTGAGCTTAAGAACATAATCAGAACATGTTCTGTGTCTATTTCATCTCAGTACATGGTGGAATCTGAATTGAATGGCAGTTAAAATTTTAGAGAAAATGGAAAGAGTGCAGCAAATCAGAAGGAACAATCAAAGACAAAGTGAGGATCTAATTTATTTCTGAACAAAAGTAAGAGTAACTATTATCTCCCACATGTATTGAAATTCCATCTATGTTAGATCTTCATCTAGTTGCCAGAGGATTGCTTTATTTTTCACTTTAAAACTGGCAGATTGTGACAATGTTCCTGTACTTGAAAGACACTGTGCTCTTTTGCTCTGCATACACTGCCTCAGACCTCAGATGATTTTAGAAACTGAAACTACAGCAAACTGCATGTCAGTTTTCTCCCTAAATGTCTCACAGGGTCTGCCTATTTCAGAAAACCCTTCTCTCTGTGCCAGGGGATAATTGGCAATCAGCTCATTCTGAAATCTCTCGTGGCTATGAACACAAGGAGTTAAATGGTGAGACAAAATGCACACCTCTGCTGCAATCCAATAGCTCTTATTTCACCATATTGGTACTCAGATTCTTGTCTGGGGACCAGGAGGGGTTTGGCTTTTGACAGCTGTGATGTGTGGGCACAATAGGTGGATCCTTTCTTACTGACTTTGCCAATTGCCTGCGGGTTTGGGTATAGATCATGCACTGGAAGCCTCTGGCAGGCATTTCCTTAGTGTTCCATTCAGACCAACAAGCCTCGTGATCATTACCAAAGCTCACACTGAGTGCAGCACTGATTTTTGCACACAGTTATCCCAGTGCTAAGACTGTGTACAAAAATGCTTGCAAAATTAAGGAGTTTTTTTCCTTGTGCTGAGGAGCCCAGAACTGGATTGTTTGACCTGAACCACACAGCTGCTGTCCAGCCCAAGGGAGGAGCAGAATCACAGAATGGTTTGGCTTGGAAGGGACCACAAAGACCATCCTGTTCCAACCCCCTGCCCTGGGCAGGGACACCTCCCACTACCCCAGGTTGCTCCAAGCGTTTTGTTCTGCTGCCCAGGCTGGTCTGATCTGCTGCTCTGAAAGCGGGAGATGGGACCAAGCGGGCATGGCTAAAAACAGCCTTACTGCACAGTAAATACATGGCAAATAAATCAATTAAGACCTCCTCACACACATTTCTCCCTCTCTTCAAGCACAGCACCAATTGTAACCCAGTTAAACGCAACAGTTCACAGGTGTTCAGTGGAATTGATTATACACAAATCCACTTTTTCACTTCAGGCTTCCTTAATATTTTCATTGCTATTTAAGTTTCATGCAGTGAGAAAAAAAAAAAAAATAGAAAAATCCCATGGACTAAAGGCTGAAGTGCAGATGAAGATATACATCCAGATAGAGCTTGGGGTTAATTTTAAGGCATCTCTGCACATTACCCTATAATTCCTGCTGCACTACCCTACAACTCTTAAAATTTAAGAAGTGTCATATTATTTATCCAGCTTGAAGACTCACTTAAGGAGAACACGTATTTAGCAAAAGAACCATGGAACTTGGTCAAATTATGTATAAATATATATACATTTTATGGTAATTCAAAATATTTATTTCTCAAATAGTAGCTTTCTTCTGATCGGGCTGTTCCCATTGCCACACTGAGTGCTGTGCTATTTATCTTTCTTCCTTTCCTTCCAAAGGAGGAAAATTGTGCCTTTGAATTTCTGAAAAGATACACTTTTCACAAATATGTTAGGCTCACCAGGAAGAGAATGGGGGAAGGAGAAGCAACATATTAAGAAAACATTTTAGAATAGATTTTCAGGTCTAGGTGCTGTTTCTTGGCAGCATAGACATTTGACAAGAAGCTTTCTTTTGTAGCAAACAGTGCTTTTTGTTATTGATGTGCATCTAGATAACAAACCAGAACCGGTTATAAATTCTATATTGAAAAGAATCCTGAAAAATAACACAAAACTCTTTTAAAAATTGATACACTCACTTCAGACAGAGCGTTCCCAGCAGGTGATGGGAGGGGATTCTTCCCCTCTACTCAGCACTGGGGAGGTGCACCTGGATTTCTGTGTCCATCCTGGGCTTCCCAGTACAAAACAGACATGGACACACTGGAGTGAATCCAAGGAAGTTCCTCAAGGATGATTAAAGGACGGTTAAATCTCACCACACAGAAAAACCTACCAAAACTGTTCATTGCAGAATAATCTGAAAGACTGAAATGTCCCTTTCAGATTAGTTCCTCATAATGAGTAGATGTTCTACTCCCTTCGCAGGATTTCCAAACAAACCCGTTCTTTCATCAGATGCGTAGCTGCCACTGGATTTGGAATGAAAAGAGCCATTTTTGCACACAATATATCAGTCCTTGCAAGTTCACCTGCTGCAGGGGAGGGAAGCAGCTCTGCTCAGTGGCTGAAGGCATGGCCAGCAGGCATCACTGTTTAAATAATTGTAGCCTTGAGCTTCGTTTTGCATCAGCTGAGCAATTACCCTTCCTTCTGCCTTCTCCAGGTTCAGAGAAGCCTAAACAGTGGTGAGCAGAGATTTTTTGCAAGGTGATCCTGGCTTTTTTTTTTTTGTTTTTTTTTTTTTTCCTAATAACATTGTGTGGAGGGCAGAAGTTATAGCTCTGCAAACTCACTCCATAAAGGCCAGATGTTGGATCTATAACTTGTGTTGAATACTTAAAATCTGTTTGGGTTTTGCTCTCCAGGTAAAAATAAAACAGCAACAAATTTGACCATGGAACTGCTGCAGAAATTTCCATTGAGGATAGGAATTTTACAACTGCAAAAATGAGCATAATCAAGAAGTTCAGTGATTCGGGTCACTGATGCAGAGGAGTGGGGAAATTCTCAAGTATCAATTTGCAAAGGAGTTTTTCCCTGATGAATGTCAGTCAGTTAAAGGACAAAGATGGGTGTGCTGTATTTGTGAGATCCTTCCCTGTAGAACTTCAGTTGTTCCCTTTGGAATTCTGTAACTCACTCTGATCTCTCACACAGACACTGCTGCATTTGCTTCTTTCCTTTTTACGCCTTTTTCAGTTTTACTTTGTGGTTTTGATGTAAGCAGGGGTCGTAGTCAAGATGTGACCACTCTCAGAAGCTACACGGTGGCTTTAAGGTATTTCCTCTTTCATTTTCTATTTCACTCCCAATAACTCAGCGTCATTTTGCTTTTTGGCTTACTTCTGCTTATTAATATTTTCACAGAGTTATATCAAGTGATTCTGAGATGTTTCTCCAATGATCCTATCAACATCTAATGTAATTTTTTGTTTTCCTGTCATTGAGACCCACGACCTCCTTCAGCTGCTGTTACAGTCAAGTCTCTCTTTAGTTCTTTGGGTAAATTTGAATAATCAGTAACATTTCTCAGCTCACACTCTGTATCTTTTCTATATTACATATACCGGCAACTTCCCTTAATTGTAAAAATTTTAATTATTTCCTACTTTTCCCCCCATTCATTAATCACTAGTTAATCCATGGGACAACTCTTCTTTTTATCCTATGACAATGAAGTTTCTTTTGAAGAGAAGTGTTTTCAAAAGCTCTTTGAAAATCCAGGTTTAGTATTTATATATGAGTTTAAGAAGTGCACTCTTAAAGGACATGTTTTACGTATGAAAAAGTGACTTTCATGTCTTTTTTTTTTGTGGCTGTGATTACTTCTTTATGCTTTGTTTGACATTTTGATAATATTTCTATGAAACATCATGAAAATTATAATGTCTGAGGTATAAAATTTCATTAAGATTCTATGCAATATAACAAAGTAATTCATTATATCTTTCAAGATAATTTAATGGGGACCATCCTTGTGATCTTAATCACATATTTTATTAAACCTATGGTTAGAATACTTTCTCTAATCTTTATGTAATATTCCATCAAAATTTAAGAACACATTCCCTGAGTGTTTAATGAACTATTTCATAAATTTTTTTTTTTTTAAACTCTACAGAAGTTCACTTCTATGTTTGGAAATATACCTGTACAGCACACCTTATTTGAAGCAGTTGTAAGAACATAACTGATCCCATTTCAGTAAAAGTACTAATCTTTAATGTAAATTACTCTGTCTCCCTCAATCTTTATCTTTACCACAGATTCCTGGAATAGTTTGGGTTTGAAGGGATCTGAATATGGTTTCCAATCTTGCTTACCTGCTTGTGTTGTTGGCCTGAGGTGTATCCAGGGATGAAGAGCAGACACCTACAGATTGATTTCCAGAAGTCAAACTCTGTTCTTCTCTCAGCTGAATTCTCAGCAGCTCTGTCGCCAGGTGCTGCCTGGAGAAGTTGTGCTTCGGAGGTAAAAGATTATCAAGCAAATCAAAGAATAAAAATGTGAACATTTTTCTCCATCGATTCTGAAATGCCACTTTTATGCCTTTTTTTCCACTGGGAACTGGGCAGAATGGGGTTGAGAAAATGCTTTGCATATTGAGTATTCAATTGGCCTTCTGGGGCAATGGCAGCTGGGACTTGCAGAGGAAAAGTAAAACTGTCTAGACTTTTCTCATGGTGGCAGAGCAAATCCCTGATCAGTGGGGACAAAAAGAAGTTTTCTTTTTTTAATGAATCTTGAGAGATGACTTGAAGTTGTTTTGGCTGCCAGTTACCAAAATGGTCCCTAATGAGATCCCACCAGGATATAGCTTATCTATTTGATGGTCTTGGAGGTCTTTTCCAACCTTAATGATTCTATGCTGGAAAAACAACCAAGGAACATTTTTTTCCTTCATCTTTCCAACAGGCAAATATGTAAAATAAATGCTGTCAGCAGCAGAGGGGTTGGCGGTGTTCTCAGGTTCCTTCCTTGTTTGTGCTCTGTTGTATTCCTGTACTTTCACTTGTATTCAAAGTTCCCCTCTGAAATATTCTCCTGAAGAGTTTTACCTGCTGCTAAAAGGCCAAGCTTTGTGTTGGATGAAATGTCTACATAAATGACCTCAAAACACAGACGTTGAACAGTGTGATAAAATGCTATAAAATACACCCCACACAGGGACATGATGCAGCAGCCTGAAATGTCCCTTATCACATGCAAAGATAAAATACCATGGATGGCATCTCACACAGCTCTGTGATGCTTTGAACAGCATTTCAAAGAGAAATTCTATGAAACCTGTTACCTCAAGCAAAACACTGATCAAATGACAAGGGAAATTAATTTGGATGGTGTCTGGTTTTTGCAGTATTGTAGCAGGAGTGCTTCTGGTTAAGTTTTTATCACTGGAATTTGCAGGGACGGTGGGGGACTGGGCGGTAGAACCACAGAATGGTCTGGATTGGAAGGGACCTTTTTTTTTCACATTTTATCACACCAAGGTTTACCTGGCATAAGGTAGATTTTTAGCTGAAGCTGTTGGAGCTAAGTTCTGTTCCTATCAGCTTTGAGAACCATTGTTTCCATACATCCACCCATACGGATGGAAGCATAATGAAGAATAAAAATTCCATTTTTCTTCTTCTCCAGGACTCTAACAGAGCCTTATTCCTGAAG
Source organism: Leptocoma aspasia (assembly GCA_013399835.1). NCBI lineage: Eukaryota > Metazoa > Chordata > Aves > Passeriformes > Nectariniidae > Leptocoma > Leptocoma aspasia. The sequence goes on along the minus strand of VXAX01006118.1, from coordinate 27,383 downwards.
GCAATGAAGTTTTGTTCATTAACAACTTCTCATATCCCATCTAACAGCCTGAGAAAACACCTCAGGAAATCTGGGAAACATCACATGATGCATGAAGCTGATGTTTCCACGATGTAATGGAACCCCTGGCTGACTTACCCACTGACAAGAGAAACTCTTCAGACTGAATGAACATCAGAATCTACTTCAGGGTGATCTGAAGAGCTCCCTAACCCCCTCTGAGAGTACTTCCAGGATACACTGCATGTAGTAATCACCCAGCCCACACATTGCTCCCACACAGAGATTCCTGGATTCAGGCATTTCAAACAGCAAGTTTGAATCCTGCTACTAAATTTCATAAAGCTGTCATGCAACTCTGCTGCCTAAAAAGAGGTTTCATTCCAATTAAGTGAAACTGTGCCCATCTGAGAGGAACTGGCAAATATGACAGTGGTGTTTTATAGGACTGCTCTCAGCAATTGGTTAAAATTCCTAAAGATAAAAGACAAATCCTGGTGCCAAATTCCGTTGCCCATTTAATGGCTGGGCCATTGAAGACTTTGTAGGGAGTCTGAGGTTTCCAAGTGGAGCTAATAGGATTCCTCTTCTGTCTTTCTGGAGTGGCACCTGATGCCACTAAGCACTTTAATTCAAATTGCTGTTCACTGAACCATTGTGACACTTTCCTTTGCCTAAGTATGTTCAGTTTTTAATAACTGTGTAGGCTCCCAAATCCTGATTTCTGAAAATTTCATGCTGATCCAGGGAAACAAGGTATTGAGAGCGTGTCCAGAGCAACAAGAAAAACACTGTCACTTTCACAGTATTCACAGAATACATACACCTAGCTAAACAATGTAGTTATTATTTCCATTTTTGAAGTAGTCACATATAAAGTCTACCTGTACCTATTGCTTTTGGAATGAATCGTTTTCAGAAGCAGAATGGGTTTTGTTTCCCCCTTAAGTTACTCAAAACAGACATGGGTAGAAAAAAAAAATCCACACCTCCTGAGATCTAGACAGCAGGAATGTGTAAAACATGGACATGCCATCCACTGGGAAGCTGAGAAGGAGAGGTGTGTTTAATCTGGGAACTGATTATTAACTCAGTGTCTGTCCTTTTTGCTTGTCATACTTAATCAAAAATAGCTCCCTAGCCCTCAATTCATGTACTGACAGCTCATACCACTATATTTTAGCACATGCTACTGTGATTTTTTACATGAAATGTTCCTAAGATGTGTTTAAGGTGAAGCATCTTAGTTTCGTGTTTCTGTGTCAGAATGTCACGGCAGCAGTGGCTGCTCAGATCTGTTCCTGTTTAGGTTTCATTAACCACCATCCCAGACTTTCTCCTTCAATACAAGCAGCAGGCTTTAATTTGAAACAGGCTGGTGAGACAGACAGATTCTGGCATTTTTGGAATGAATATTTATAGCCTTCCACTAGGCTGTGAGTCACCCCTGCAAAACAGAAATCTCTGGTTTGGAATAACAGTCCCTCAGCACATGGAGAAAAGTGCCAGTTTTGGAGTGAGGGACGGGATGTTGTCATCTCATGGCTCATGGGCCAGAGCTGCTCACTGTCACAGGGCTGCCAGACATTCTGGATTTGAAGAAAAGCCACTGAGAGGCATTAAAAGACTTCTTTCAGGACAGTTTTGCTTACTACCAGTGCCCATAAGCTCATGGAAGTTGAGTGTCATTTCCAGAGGGTTTCATGGAGGCTGAGGAAACTTGACCAACTTCATGGAAGTGTCCACATTTTTAAAGGTTTTAATGGGTTTCAAAGGCAGTTCATCCTGGCTGTGTTTAAAATTCATCATAAATGTCCTTCTTATTCCACCTCACGCCTCTGGCAAGGACTTTCCTCTGCCTTAGGACTCTTCACACTGGGATGTTTTAAGCATCTCTTATTTTTTATCATGGAAATTTGATGTTACTCCTGTACTTATAAAAACCGCCACTTTGTCTCATGCTTATAGGGCCTGGGAAGAGGAGGAATCATCAGCCTGCTGGTCATTAAGTTGGAATAGAACCATATTTCAAATTCTCTACCAGAGTATTTCCAGAGAGACTGTGGCTTGGGGATTCCAGAGAAACACTGGCTAGGGTGGCCTATGTGCTGCATCTTGGTAAAGGAACTTTCCTGCATCTCCCCAACATCTGCCACTCGAGCATGTAACTGCAAAATTCCCCAGCTTGAAGCTGAATTTTGGTCTGAGTACTTCCAGAAATTTCACAAATTCCTCTGGCAGAAGCAGAAATAAGATTATGAACTTGGAGAAAAAGCTTTCTTCAGCTTCCAGATGCAAATCTGCCTTCTAAACTAAAATCACCACATCACCTAAATGGAGCCAGGATTACAGAATGAAATGTGACACAAAAACAGATCACCAATCAATATACATTCCTCTCAGGTAAGACCTTTATTGTCTATTTTGCTTTCTGCATGTAATGCAGAAATGTTCAAAGAACGTTTTGTACTGTTCTTAAAAAAAAAAAAAACAAGACAAAAGTAATTAATAATAATAATAATAATAATAAAATAATAATAATAGACTCTCAAACAAATTAATGTCTAGAAAAATAAATCTGCTAAAAGAGTAAGCTACATACTTGCCATCTAAACAATTGCAGTGCAGCAGTTAATGAGCAGGGAACAAAAGCTGTGTTTTCTTCTTTCTTTCATAGCTATAGAATAGAAAAAAAAAATGTAACTTGAATTTAATAAGCTCTTGCTTAATTTATTGGATTAATTTAAAAATACATCTCATAATGACTTTAGCCTCTAAGAAGTTTCAGAAGCTTTTAATGCTTAAAAGGCCAGATGCTGCAGCGTGTGGTGTATGTTCAGGCATAGTGGGTCTTACCAGACGAAGAAATAACATCTTTTAAAGGGTTTTGTGCCTCAGAAATGCTCACACGGGTAATTTGCCTGACATTTTAAAAATTTAATTTAGGGTTCTTAAGAAAGAGACATAATCATCAAAAGCAGCTCACTTCCCATCCACAGAAATTCCTTAATGGTTCGAAATATGTGCATACTCTGAAAAATTACTTGACTCACAACCATGAACTTTTAACACAATTAATTTAATTTGTAAATTGAACAATATGCATCATTAATGACTCACAATTTCCAATTTGCTGAACGGTTTCTGCCTCATCTCTCAGGCATTTCGGCCAAGCCATTTTCTGCAGCTTTATGTCGCCTTTAGGTTCTGTGTGACTTTCCCACCTTAACTCTGTCCTGTCCAGTGTGGAATTTGCTGCTGAACGCTGTTGATGAAGAGAGGGGCCTTCTTACGAGCTGTTCACACAGAATGAGGAGCCCTGCCTTCTTCTCCCTCCTTGCAGATGATGTGTGGAGTAAGATCTTAACTGGAAAATTGTTTCTGGTCTTCAGCATCTGGCTCTGTAAAGGCATTTGCAATCAAAGTAGGTACCTACATAAAGTACACCAAATTTTAACCAAAATCTTCATATTCGTACAATGCATACAGACTGGTGGCCTGCTCCACCACTGATTTATCACTGCGTTTGGCGTTCATGTTTGAACGATGCCTCAGAATCTGAGAATCACAGAATCACTGAGGCTGGAAAAGACAGCTCCAAGATCATCGATCCCAACCATTCCCCCAGCACTGCCAAGGCCACCACTGACCCATGTCCCCAGGTACCACATCCGCGTGGCTTTCAAATCCCTCCAGGGGTGGTGACTCCATTACTTCCATGGGCAACCTTTTTTGTGAAGAATTTTTCCCCAATATCCAATCTAAACCTTTCCTGTGTCACACTAACACGCAACACAAATTGCAGAGACACAGCACAGCCACAGCCGAGAGAAGGCAAGGAAGAAGCAAGTTTTAATTTTATTTTCGTATTATATAGAGTTTTGGGAATGACCATCAATTGGAAGGTGAAGTTACCACCTCTCCAACCACACTGGTCAATGACAAAGTCCATTAAACCTTTCTCCTCCCAGGAGAAAGAATGAAAAACAAAAAGACAGCTCAAAAAACACATGCATGTTTACAAAAAGCAGCGTGAGAAACTCTGTCGCAAGAATGAAAACATCAGAAGGCTGAAAATCAGAGCGACATTCCTGGAGTAGTTTGAAGCCATTTTCTCTTGTCCTATTCTTACCTGGGAGAAAAGCCTGACCCCTACTTGGCTACAACCTCCTTCCAGGGAGTTGTAAAGAGCAATAAGGTCTCCTCTGAGCCTCCTTTTATTCAGGCTACACAATCCCAGCTCCCTCAGCAGGAAGGAAAAGAGACCTGTGAGATTTTTAACAGCCTGATAATACAAAGAGTCCATGAAAACAAGGTAATCAAATTGCTGATTTCTAAGGCATTAGTCAATATTGCCTAAATCTGCCAAGTATTTCTGTGGGGTTAGAAAGGCAGGTGGAGGAGTTTTTGGTATGATCATGGTGTAATGAACCCCCTTTGGGGTTTTCTTCTCCAAGGGTTGTGCCAAATCATGAGAATGATAAAACTGCCCCTTGGAAAAATGAAGTAGCACTAGGACAGTAAATTCTGGCTACCTTTCCATTTGAAGTTTTGACAGGAAGTGGATGTTCTTTGAATATACCATGGTTTAGGATGCTTCAAAAAGATGAGGCAGGTGGTGTGACATGCCTGGGAGACTGTGATAACTGAGATCCCTTATTTATCAGGCAGCTTGTGTTGAAAGCCATGTGCCCATTCTGAAACCCAGGAGAAGATGAACAGAAGAGGTTGCCATTCAACATTGATGTAAGGGATACTGGATCAAATAATTCAGCTCTTCAACATTTCAGGATGATGGATCAACAGGATAAATTATTCCCCCAGAGTTTTAAAAACTTTATTTTTCTTTCCATATGCCTCTGAACTAATAAATATAAATAGTGTATCTATCAGTAGGATGATATTTATTTTCATAGTCATATAGCCTTAATATCAGTAGACACAACCCAAAAAATGGTAATTTCTGTCTCAACTTGGAAATCATTAAGTACCTTATAGGTTGGAGTTATGTGATGGCATTGATCTGTGTGCTTAGCCACTGTGAGAGAAACAATCTAACGTTTGCCTTTTATATTTTATGTAACACAAAAAGGCATGATAAGGAGAAATTCAACAGAGAATTTAAAAAGCAGCAGGATTTGCTGCAAACTATGCATAGCTGAAGATAAATTCCTGAGTAAATCAACTCATCTCCTCAAAAAGAGCCCACATATAAAAGTGAAATGCACCTGAGTAGGAAACCCATGTACAGGTTGAGGGTTTGTATTGCTCAGGTGTGTTTGACCCACAGGTAAGTGACAGCTAATAACAACAGGGAATGAAATGTGGAAATGAAAAATAACCTTTATTTAGACATGATTTCTTTTCAGTAAAATAACATATTTTAAATTACAAAACGATTGTTAGATACTTAATGTAGTAAGAAACTCAATTTCAGTAGTATTTAAACACATATTCCCAAAGTTTTAACAAATGAAACAAGAAACAAGTTTTGAACTAAGCAAAAAAAAAAAAAAAAAAACAAACCAAAAAACCAGACAAAAAACCCACGCTATTTTTTAGAATCTTAAATGTCGTAACAGTTCATGACCATCACAGTTTTCTTCACTATGACAGTCTAGTGTTGCTTTGTGCTGTTTAGCTTTTCAAAGAAATTATTTTCAATGTAGGAATCTACAAAAGAAAAAGAGATTCTGTAGAGAAACTAACTGGGGCATTGGTGCAATCTTATTATCAACAAAACAGACAAAAATATTTTGAGTTGCAGTTAAATTTGATTTACTGATCAGATAAAGTATTTTTATTCTGAATTATATTAATTTCAGGATTTTTGTATAAATTGCATAAGGTGGGTATGTTATGAAGAAAATGAGAGTATATTGATATTGAAATAAAATATGTTTGAAGTAATTGCTTACAATAAACTTTACTAAATATAAATCAGGTGTCAATTCACTGGACTAAATAACTTGGATCACTGCACACTATATCAAGGAAAAAGGATTATGAAGAGAAAAAGTAGGAAATTAATCCACCTGTGGTTCCCAATTTTTTGTCTGCAAATACCTGTTCACTGTAGTGATAAGGAAAGGAAAAATGGCTTAAAATTGAAAGACAGGGGGGTTAGATGGGATTTTGGGAAGGAATTGTTCCCTGTGAGGGTGGTGAGGCCCTGGCACAGGGTGCCCAGAGCAGCTGTGGCTGCCCCTGGATCCCTGGAAGTGTCCCAGGCCAGGCTGGACAGGGCTTGGAGCACCCTGGGACAGTGGAAGGTGTCCCTGCCCATGGCAGGGGGTGGGACTGGATGAGCTTTAAGTCCCTTCCAACCCACACCATTCCATGATTTCCCAATGACATAGAAATGACACTCACCACTGCTTTAGGTAAGAGGAACCACTGTAAAGTTCTTTTATCTCACTGCAGTTATCTGCCCTAAGCCTCTCTCAAGCAAAGTTAAGGACACAATAGGAGGTAGAGGGTCTATTTCACTCAACTTCTGTCAGATTTTTCAGTAGATAAAACATTTTTGTGGAAAGTGACAGAACTTCTCAGCCCTCCAAGATGTGAAATCCTTTGCATTGGAAGTTTAACCAGAAGGGATGTGCTGATGCAAGTTCACTGAAGCTTTTGCCCAAACTCTTTGGGGAAAGTTCTGATTTTGCTGTTTTAGGTTTTTTTTTTCAATGTATTAACTTAACTCTTCCATTTGTGTAGAGGAATATGGTCATTGGATTGCAAATAGAAAGAGAATATGATACACCTAACATCCTAAAAATTCAACAGAAGAAATCTGTGTGTATTCTTCCCATTTCTCTGATGGCTGTACCATAATTTAGAAGAAATGAAACTAATTGCCTACATTCCTTCATGTAAAAACAGGTTATGTTAGGGTGTTCACTCAAGGCAAGATACTTCCCTGTCAGTCTCTGTCACTGCACTTCTGAAAAAAGCTCTCTTGTGTTAGCTAAATTAATTTAAGATTGTTTCTACTTGTAAAAAATCCACTTAATTTTCTAATTATCCTACCCTGATGTGTCAAAATGATAATGTCACAACATATCAGTGAAAAGGTCAGAAGAAAAAAAATAATTGCAGCTGATATTATACTGGGAAAAGACTGTAAGTGGTTTAAATTATTTGGAAACCAAGATTAGGTGGCTTTTGCTTTTTTTTATTGAAGAAAAGTCCACATTTTATTTTTTTCATTATACAATAATCTGTGTCCAGTTATCTGTCTTTTACTGATGACAGAAGGACCTTATTGAGGAAAAAAATAACTGGCCTCTTTCAAAGTGCTGTAAGGCTCTTGAAAATGTACTCTAAAAACACCCAAGTGTAATGTTCATTTAAAAAAAAAAAAACCTTCAGAAATCTAGGCAAGAGCTACAATCCCCATTAGCATATTCTATAGAGAAGTCAAGGTGAGAGAGATAATCTGTCTTGGCAAAGGAAATGAAATCTTGAAAAAGGAAAAGGAAGCCTTACAAACACACAGGAAAGGAGATATGATCAAATCAAATGCAATTGAAAAAAACCCGAAATTTTGCAAATGCGCTGACCACAATCGAATGGACTGGGATGAAATGAGGTGCAGTGAAAAGGACCAGAACTTGTCAAAATTAAGCTCACTGAAGTTGCAAAATCAGGGGGAAAAATCAAACAAGGAGACAGAAAAGATGGGAGAAGAATTGAATGAAATGACACCTACTAAAGGAAAAAAATTTAAAAAAGATTGCCAAATGCAAAATTATCAAAAGGCATGGGAGGCCGTGAAGTGCTGGGCTATGGACCAAAGCTTGCCAAATAGATTCTCATTGAAATCTTGAAAAAGGAAAAGAAAGCCTTACAAACACACAGGAAAGGAGATATGATCAAATCAAATGCGATTGAGAAAAACCAGAAAATTTTCAAATGGGCTGACCACATTCAAATGGTCCGGGGATGAATTGAGGTGCAGTGAAAAGGACCAGAACTTGCCAAAACTAAGCTCACTAAAGTTGCACAATCAGGGGAAAACATCAAACACGGAGACNTACGTAGAGAGGCAGAACTGCATTTTTGTGTGCATCAATATATTTTAAGTCAAAATTTGGGTTAGTTCAGTGTTTGACATATCTTGGCAGCTCACAGATATTTTACTTTGCTTCTCTTCAGCTTTGAAATCCTNGAAGTGCTGGGCTATGGACCAAAGATTTCCAAATAGATTCTCATTCAAAGTTCAAGATTTCATGTCCTTTGCCGAAAGTAAATGAAATCTTGAAAACAGAAAAGAAAGCCTTTCTATCATTTCATTGTACAATAATCTGTGTCCTGTTACCTGTCTTTTACTGTTGACAGAATGACCTTATTTAGGAAAAAAATAACTGGCCTCTTTCAAAGTGCTGTAAGGCTCTTGAAAATGTACTCTAAAAACACCCAAGTGTAATGTTCTTTTTAAAAATGAAAATCCTTTCATTATTCTAGAGCAGAACTACAATTCCCATTAGCATATTCTATAGAGTAGTCAGGGTGAGAGAGATAATCTGTTNCTTGTTTATGAATTCCATGCACAGTGTCCTGCTGGAAGCTTAGTCCAGAACACTTCTGTTAAATTTGGAATAGCTTAAACAGCAGCAAGGCAAAGAAGATTATGTTATTTATTCTCACTACTTATTGTTGTTTCAGCCCATTAAAGAAATATTCCCCATGTCCCATAGGACATATCAATTCTGTTTGAAACATATTTTATTTTAAAATACGAGAATGAATATTGAACTTCTAATGTAGGTTTATGCTAATGAGAAAAGAGAGATTGGTAAATAGAAATTGTGCATCTCAGATAAAAATTTTACAGTTAAAATACATGTTGAAAAATAGAAAAATATATGAAAAACAGAGGTGTTGTTCTCCTTCTGTCATATATAAAGAAGAACTGTGTACTCAATTTATACAGGGTTTCTCTTAAATTATTAGCACAATTTGTATATGAGATTTGAGTTCTTTATTAATTCAGCAACCATTAATACATCTGCACTTTCAAGACTCTGGGCAAAGAAAGCTTTTGCCTCACACTTGTATGAAATTGGAATTGAATGGACTGTGCTAAAATTAAATCAAGGAGAGAAAAAAAAAGCATGGAGTCACACTGAAATCTGCTATGTATCACTTGACTAATAATATAGCAGAGAGCCATCCACCGGCCATGTTATCATCAACTTTTTATCTACCCTACATGACTTTTTAATACTCGTTATCAAACCTGGTCTAAATTTCAGCTGAACAGTTGTGTTTACTGTAATTTCAGCTTCTTGTTGAGAGTTTCCACATTTCATCAGAGAAAGATGAAAAATAGCTCTTACTTTCTTTCACCACTTGCAAAAAGTAAACCATGAGCTCTGAGGGAAATTTGCAATCTAGACCTGGCTTAAATTCTGGGGGCACGAACTGGACACGTGTAAGGAAGGAACATCACCCATTTTTTAGTCAATAATCCACTGTTTTAGGCACTCAAAGAAGAGACAGGGCAAGGAAATTCAATTTTCCTCTCTACCTGTGGAGATTCAATCACGGATCTCTCATTACTCACAAGTGTATCCCGGCTAACCTGCAATATCTGATTGTGCCTTTTTCTGGGGTCATCCCACTGACAGTGTTCCACTTACTCTCGTGGTGCTTACATATTCAGTGGAATTAGGTCTCAAATCCTGGCACTCTAGATTAGCTCCTAATCCCTAATTTATGGAGTTATTTTCCATGGTTCTCTCACACTGGCTTAATAAATGGCATTGACTGGGAAGACTGCGAGTGCCTTAAAATACAATATGCTTCACTATATGAACAAAGCACTCTCAGCACGATGAGAATATTAAACCTTGATCCCCTCTTCCCACGTGAGAGCCTGAATGATGGGGCTCTGCAGCACCAGGTAGTGAGACACAATTACTTCATTTTCCGTGGTGGGACAAGTGCCTACGACAAGCCCTGCATTGTTTTACTGTAGAGCTACAAACATCCAAGCATAAAACAACTCTCTACAATTCTACATGAAAATAATTAACCACTGAAAGGATCTGCCTGGGGATATGGCTGAATTTTTGCCATGTGAGGCTTTGAAATAATGCTTCAATAGACTTTGAAAAGAAATTATTTTGCCATTTTAAAATATTTATGTCTTATTTGAACAACTAGTTTTAGGTTTTATGCAAGAGTCGGTAGGTGAAATTTGAAGTCTCCTAAGCTGCAAGGCAACAGATAATATTTATATCTTCTGTGCCTAAAATCTATTATTTTTTTTTAAAAAGTTGCCTTGTGATTTTTGTATATTGTTATTTACTGTCCACTCTTTCTGTTCCTTTCTTGACAATTCTGAAAAAAACCCCTTACATTTAATTCAGTGAAATATATATTTTTGGTCGCCCAATTTATTCTTGTAATTAACATTTCCATGTTTGTTAACATAATGGTACTTAAAGCATTGGAAATTGTAATTTATTAATCTTAACACAAGTTTCTGTATTTGACTAAAATATTCTCCAAAGCATTTTGGCATAACACTAACCAAGGGAATGAAAAGGTCAAAAAATTATTTTACTGGTTAGTTCTTTAGAAGGCTGGAGCAATAAGTTAAAATTAGGAGTCTTTTAAAAGACTTGGAGGGAACTCAAAATTCTATAAAGCTGCTTTGCCATTAATAGATTAATTCATTTTCACTAAATCACACATTAATGGTAAATACAAACTTTATATTTTACATTTAGATTTTTAAGTAACATTCTGCATGAAGTAAATATACCTCATTATGTGCTGGCCCACTAAAAGTGAGGCAGAATCAGCACTCTCCACAACAGCAGCCTTTTGAAAAAGGAAAAAGTTTCCTTTTTCAAAATTGTACAATTACTTTCCAACACAGAAGGGCCATGCAGAGAAAGCAGTGACACAGGATCCACACAAAGTTTATCATGGAATCACCTCCCTTGCAAGCAAGTCCAAACGCTGCACAAGCACTTGTCCAATCAAGCTTTGAAATATCTCAAAGGATAGATATTTCCATAGCCTGTCGTGAAGAAAAAGCTTTTCTTCATATTTAATTGAAATTTTCTACATTTCAATTGATCTCGGTTGTCCCTTGTATTTTCCCTGTGCTCATCCTGGCTCCACATTCCACTTCCAGGCAGCTGAGGACAGCAACATGATCTCTTGTTAGTCTTCAATTGCTAAGGCAAAATAAACCCAATTCAACCTCTCAACCTCTTCTACCCTATCCCCCACAGCAAAGTGCAGAGTATATTTTTGTACAGGGTTACAGGTCTTACATCTCCAAGTCACTGCAGATGTAAAGCTGGGACAAGTTTTGCAAGAGAATTGGAATGGCTGGTGCTCTGGAAGAACCTTGAGATATATTCACCCAAGCACATGCCATAGATCAGGGGAGAAAATTTGCATTTCTGCCCCATCGAGATGAATTGAGTGTTCTGAGTGCACATTAATGAATTCTGGTCAGTCTTCTGAGGCTGTTACTAAGGGCCTGTTGCAGTCTTGGATACATCTGTGGGAGTATGTGCCAAGTACTGCAGGTAATGGCTGTGCTAAGTTACTGTCAAACTAGTGGCAATAGCTGGTCACTAAATCTTAACTGGTCATTTACTGCAGCTGAAACAAGCCAGGAATACGGATTTTTTTCCTTCCTGACTGAAAAAAAAGGATCTTGAGATCCAGAAATACTTCAAGTAGGACAGAGGGACCGAGGTGATATGTGAAGAGTTTAAGGGCTCAAAGGAGGGTTTTAAAAAGCAAAAAAAAAAAATCCAAAGACACTACAGGGGTCTCTAGAAAGGAGGTATAAAGGCACAGTCTTTTGTACTGGGAAAGACTGCTGTGGTGGCAGGACCATCTGAGGTTAGGGAATATACAGTAGAAAAACTCCTTGGTGAAAAAGGAAGCTGCAACCTTGGAGCATTGCTCTTTTTTACTGTGTCGTACAGGCCAAAAGAATTCTATGGCGCAAGCCTCCCTTAGATAAAGACCTCACACATCCTTATGGGATGTATCTGGGAGAAAAAACATAACTAGACCTGTTCCAATATTTCCTGCCATCCCTAATGGACAATAATCAATGCCTGTGGAGAGAGGGAAAGGGAACTGAACCACGTCTATTCCTCCACTGCTCTTTAATCCACCAGGAAAAGGGAAATCAGGACTCAGTGGGTGAAAACTGGATCACAGACTGGTTTGGGTTGGAAGGGACCTTAAAGATTATCTCGTTCCACTCCCTGCCATCTGCAGGGACACCTTCCACTGTCCCAGGCTGCTCCAAGCCCTGTCCAACCTGGTCTTGGACATTTCCAGGGATCCAGGGGCAGCCACAGCTTCTCTGGGCACCCTGTGCCAGGGCTTCCCCATCCTCACAGGGAAAAATACATTAAATTCTCTTCTAATTTAATTTTGAAGTGATTTTTCCCTTGATTTCTCTGAGACATGATATCTGCAAAACTTTATTCCTTGAAATGCTGAGCTGATTTTTTTCACAAGCAGAAACTGATGATGAAATTAAAGGAGAACATATCCTCACCAAATCAAATTACTTTGCTGTTGAATGCTTGGAGCTTTAGAATAAATAGTGCTTAGTAACACAGGGATTGGAAGGAAAGTCACAAAGTAGAAAAGATTATTTTGTGAAACAAGCCAGAAAAGAGCCACATAAATCTGAATGAAGTGCAAAACAGAAAGATATTTCTTCCATTAACAGATTTTACATAGGTATTAAATAAAATCCTGTGGTTTTTATCAAAAAAAAGGCTATTTCAATTCATGGCAAGCCAATGCTATTCCATGTTTCCTGAACATCATCTTTATAAATATTTATTGATTTCAGGTGATGGTTTATTAAATTAAAGGCAGTCAAAAACCCTCAAATGTCGAGTTGGGTAGAACACATGTTATAAAGCTCAGTCAGTTAATTTTCCTCAAATATGATTCCATCAAAGTATGTAAACCTAATTTCAGAACCCAACGCTTTTTAATCATGTGGAGGAAACACCTTTTTATGTCATAATCCTTTTTTTTTTCCAGTGTGTGGATATTTAGACTAAACATGCAAATAAAAAGAGAAAGAATGCTTTAACATTTTACTGTGGGTGCTGTTTCACCACGATTTTGGGAAGCCTCAAGGTGACCTGAGATCAAAGATTTATCTTCTGGTTCAGAATAAATGATCCTAAATACAAGTCCCTCCATAACAGGCCACAACAGGATTTAATTGTTTTCTATGATGCTGCTGTGCTTTCAGCTGAAAACAGTACAAAAGATACATGCCAGTATAATCCAAATTTCTGGTATATCTTCTTTAGTAAAAATTGATATTTACAGAGAAAAATATGACTGGAGAGTACCATTAGAGACAAATAACCAAGTAATATACTAAAAATAGGAAACTACCTTAAATGGCAAAGAAATTCAAGTTTGGTACCTTACATAATCAAACAGAAAGCAAGTTTTTAAGTTTCTTGATCGGTTTTTTTGGTGTTTTTTCCCCCCTCATTTAATTCTGTCTTCAGTGATATCTAACACCTGAAAAGAAGGGTCATGACCAATTTTCAGCACTCAATCTAACATGTACTATGAGGCCCTTTGAACAGCTATGACGATTCCCAATTCTGCACAGTGTTAAAAATTAATGATCGAGTTCTTGGTGTCACAAGCACAACAGTCTTGAAAAAATGCTGCAGACTATCAGTGCCTCACTTGTCCTTTGTTGCCACCTGTGTGACAGCCAGCAGGTAAAATAATATTAAACCATTGTTTCGAGGGCCCTTTTGCTCTGTTTCAAAGCACATACCAGAAAGTGGATGACAGGTTTGTACATAAACAGGTGTAGTGATTTTGGTTCGCCAGTTTGAGATTTTGCCAATTTTGAGATTTCCCAGCTAATTTCAGCAATGAGTGTGGTGGTTTCAGTGCTTGCCAGTTACCAGTGCACTCACCTCCTGCTGTGAGGTAGGATTAGAAGGAAGGCAAAGCAGGCTCAAAACTTTAAAAGGGTATAAAGAAAAAATTATTAACAGTAACTAAAAGAAAGAGTAATAAGAATTAGAGCAAAACCTTCAGAACACTTCTCCTCCCTTCCCCCACAACATTTTCTTTCCCACTGATAATGTAAAGAAACAAAACATAGAATTTCAGTCAGTTTACCACCTTTAAAACAGTCTTTCTTCAGTTCACTTAGGGAGAGAAGTCCTTCTTATTAATGTTATGGAGATTTCTCCACAAGAAAAAGAAAAAAAGAAAAACAAATCAGTTCTCTCTGGCTCTCTCTACGAATAGCAGCCTCCGGGGGAGATCTGCAATCATGAAGTCCCTCCTGTTTCCCACAAGCCTTCCCACAGCTTTTTTATGGGCCATGTCGACTCATGAGGTATCGTGTTAAAGATGAGCTGTTCAAAGGCAAAAGTTCTCATTACCTGTTTCTAAAATCATCTTCATCCCTGGGAACAGAGTTCTTCTTCTTCTCTCCCTGGGGACACAGGGTCTCATCACTCTTCTCTCTTTCTCTGTTCAGCTTCTCATGGGATCACAGCTGCTTTAACATCTGCTTACTTCAGCATGGAGGCCTTCGCATCACTTCCTGAAATGCCTCCCTGCAAAACCAGGGCAACAGGTCTGTTGGCCAGTTTGATCTGTGAGCTGGACCAAAGGGAAGGGTCACTTTCTCATGGTTGGAAATAACTTTTGAGACAGAGCTGAAAAAAACCAAACTCTTTAGTGAATTCATTATCTCTCCAGCCTTTAGCATATCCATGCGTTTCCCCAGGGTTAGGCTAATGTGTTTCTCAATTCCTGGATTGCTTTAACAACAAGAATAAAAAACGATAACAAAATGAATTCCCAAACCCATTCAGAAGCATATGAGTTTTGAATTTTAAGTATTTTGCTGTTTCAAGGCAAGCCCTATAAACAGAATTTTCTGAATCAGATAGAAGAGCTTTGTGAAATACCTCCATGGTTTCTTACCAGCCACCAGACAAATAATTTTATACCTGTATGAAGAAGTATAATTTTATACCTGCTCATGAAGAGCAAATCAACAATGGCACCTTCCAGAAATTTAATTAAGAGCAAAAAACTCTTAATGAACACAGGCTATTTTAGATACAAGGGAGTTTCCAATCATAAAATGCGAAAAAAGCTCCTTTAAAGAAAAACAACGAGAACATGTATGTGTGCTTTCTGCTGTCAAGTATTTTAGATTCTTGTCAAGTCTTTCTGTGATATTTTATAAACACAAAAATTGAAAAACAAATAGTAGTGGAAGGCTGACTAATTTGTCAGTTTAATGACACTAGGACTTGGTGTCCTGGCAGTATAGATGGTATTGCACTTTTTCAGATTTTGACCTCTTAAACATTTCCCAAGGAACTTGTAGTGCCTTGTATGACTTTACTGACACGAGGTTTGATTTTATTCTTAACCTGGCCCAGACCCTGAAAAAGCTTCAGTGTTTCCCAGGTGACAAAGTAAAAGTGACTGATTTGCTCTAAAAAAAAACCCCATGAATTGAAATAACCAGTCTGCCTTGGGTGACCTCTTGAATTCCTCTGACTTTAGGTGGATAAACTTTACAACTACTACTACAACATAAGTTTATTCTAGCTCCAAGAAAGAGAGATCTCAAGATATTCGATATTTTAAGATATAAAAGTCTTGAACTGCTTTACATTCAATGGTATCACAAAGAAAACCAGAAATTTCTTGGGTCATGCTTCAGCTGTTTTCCTGTTGGGAATTCTTTGGTTTAAAGAAAGTTCTCATAGTGCATTATAAGTGAAAAATGTAGACTTTTTCATAGATGCGCAAAGAATCATATAATTGAGAAGGTTGGAAAACACCTTCAAGATCACCCAGTCCCACTGATGCCTTGAGAAGGCTGCCCTAGAACAGAGGCTAGGCAGAGTTAAAGAATAAAGCAGGGATTTATTAGGAGGTCTCAATGGATCCACCTTGGGCAGCACAAGAGCCCAGCCAGGGCTGCACCCCAGATGAACCCAAAATGGTCACAAAATGGATGAATGGTGATAGGGTCTCTCACTTTTACAAGTTCTGCTCCATTTGCATATTGGAGTTAATTGTCCAATTACAGCTTTAGATTATGAAGTTCCATCCTTCTTGTTTTTTTCTCTTCAATTCCCCATTTTTTATACTCTTGGGCCTGTAACTTGTATGATTGTCCTTGGTTCCCAGCTAGAGAAGGAATTGTTTTGCCTGCCTACTCTGTGAAGAGAGCGTACCACACTTAATATGAAGCTCAGAACTACACACTAAAGCACCACAGAATCTGAAAAATACAGAAGCTAAAACTTAAGGCATCACAACCATCAACCAAGTTACATCCACAAGCCCTTCTCTCATCTGTGATATGGGCCACTTTTTCATAGAAGGAGATTAGGCTGGTCAAACAGGACCTTTCTGCTTTTCAGAAATCCATGTTGGCTAGACTTGATCTCCTGGTTGTCCTTCACGTTCCATGCAATGGCATTCAGGATGATCTCTTCCATAACCTTGCCTGGAACAGAGGTGTAAAGCCCTGGTCCCAGCAAGTTTATTTAAAATGGGCTTAAGGTACCACATTTCCCTGAGGTGGCACAAAGGAGAACTCAGCAAAACTCCCCAGGAGGTTAAAAATCAAACTTTACTGTCAAACTTTAGAATATCAGGAATTTGGCAAAACTTAAAGCAAGAATTCAGTCAAAATAAGAATTTCACAAAGCACTGACTTATCCAACTCTAACCCATCCAACCCTAAATTAACCAGATTTCAAGAAGACAAAATTAGGAGTAGGAAAGGAGAGAAAGAGAGAAAAAGTGAGAGAAAAGCACCCATACTACTGAGATCACATTAAAAGGCTAATGAAGATCTCAGTAATTACTTTGTGTGGTTTTAAAGACACTACCTGTGCCAGTCTTTATTTGTAGGGAGTGATCTCTTGTTAGTCAGAACAATCCCTGCTAGCAAGACTTGCACTTTCATTTTGGTTTTTTTTGCTGCAAGATGCAGGTTATCACATCTGCCCTCTTGACCACATTAAACACTTCAGTTCATAGGATATAAAAATCTATTTTTCTGCACAGGGTGTAACTCCCCCTTGTTTCTCTTGTGTCTATCCTTTAACAAGGTAATAAATCAGTTTGTCACCCTGAGAGAGGCCAGATGTGGAAGTCAAGCTGAGTTTCACTGTCCAAAGGGGCAGGAAAGTTGGCTTGGAGGCAGAGAGGGTCAGCCTTAGTGGAGTTTGCTGTTTGACCTCCCTGAACAGGCACTTGGACTCTGCATTTGCTTTGGGTTCCCTTTTCAGCAGCACAGAGAACCAGGGCAATTACAGGAGCAGCAGCCAGGGAGGTGGAGAGATCACAGGTAGCAACAAAATGAGGCATAGAAAGTCCAGGTGAGAAAGGAAATGCATAAATCTGTTTAAAAAATGCCCTTTGCATAAAGTTTCTGGAGTTTTAATTTTTTAAAAAATATAGCCTTGTCATAGTAATTAACGGATTTTTTAAAAAATGCTTCTCAGAACATATAACTTAATAGATCATTTGTTTGAACACCAGCTACGAAATTTTGCAGAGTTTAGGAAAGAGGGGAACAACTTGTGTTCCTGAACCTGTTTGTCATCATAGATTGAAATGTGAGGAACCAGGGACAGATGTTCTACAGCAACAGAATTCTCCTTTCAAAATGAGATAGGATTGACCACCAACAGAGCAACATAACTGCATAAATCAAATTCATCTCAACCACAAGCTATATATTTGCTTACACTGTCTTTACAAGCCACTATAATAACACTTTTTTTGGGGCAGTTTTTCTTTTTAATGTATTCAGTAAACTAGAAAAGGCTTCACTTGGGTGTCCTAGAGTTACTCATTAGGCCACAGAAACTTAATCACTTGCAATTATTTCTCCTTATCCACACTGAACGATCTGTGAGAGACTTAAGAGACAGCAGAGAAAAAAAGAAGAAAACAAAGAGTTTGCAAATAATGTGAAACAATCTTAATAAGAATGAAGGTTTAAAAGGTGAGTAAGACTGTAAGGAAACATGTATAGTGTTTTTATTGTTGTTCAGGCAGTAAGTCCACACAGTCAGTGATGAGTTTAAAAAAAACATTAGAGTCACAGAATGGTTAGGTTGGAACAGACCTTTATGATCACTGAGTCCAACCCTTAACCCAGCACTAAAACTAGGCCACCACTAACCCCTTTTCCCAAGGGCCACACCTACGTGTCTTTTAAGTACCTCCAGGGATGGTAACTCCACCACTGCCCTTCCAGAGCTTGGCAGCACTCGCTGAGAACAAGCTTTCCTAAAATCCAAACGAAACCTCCCCTGGTACAACCTGAGGGCATTTCCTTTAGACCTATTGCTTGTTACTGGGAGAAGAGACTGCTCCCCACCTGGCTCCACTCTGTCGCACTATCGCACAACACGAAACGCAGAGACAGAGTGCAGTCACACCCGAGAGAAGGCAAAGAAGAAGAAAGTTTATTTTGGTTTTCACGTTATATAAAGTTTTGGGAATGACCATCGATTGGAAGGTGAAGTTACATCCTCTCCAACCACACTGGTCAATGACAAAGTCCATCAAACCTTTCTCCTCCCAGGAGAAAAAATGAAAAACAAAAGAACAGTTAGAAAAACATGTGCATATTTACAAAAACAGTGTGAGAAACTCCATCACAAGAATGAAAACATCAGAAGGCTGAAAAAATGAGATTGACAACTCTTCTTTCAAGCAATTGTAGAAAATGGTAAATTTCCCTCTGAGCCTCCTTTTCTCCGGGCTGAGCCCCTCACTCAGCCTCTTCTGGTTCTCCAGGCCCTTCCCCATCTCTGTTCCCTTCTCTGGATTTGCTCCAGCCCCTCACTGTCTTTTAACATTTAACCTCACTGTCACAATCCATGACATGATTTCCTTAAAGGTTTTGAGCTATTAGAAGCGTCTTGTGAGAAAAACGCCACGGAATTTTTGTTGGGAGGCTCCCATCATGTGAGCACTCCAAGCAGGTTACAAAGGCAGCTGTCAGTTCTGACATTCAGTGAACTTCAAGTGCCTGGATTTACAGCCTTAGGGAATATCTTGTGGAAGAGTTTTTCATAATTAAACATCTGAAGGGGTTTTGGTGTGTGTTATGGCATCACGTGGCATCAGAAAGGTTCCAATTTGTGTCACTGGGCAGACTGGAGGCCTCAGATCTATAGAAGCAAACATCTGTCACTTCAACTGCCTCAGTGACAGACAGCTGTAGAAGGCAGTTTTCCATCACATGGCCAATGACTAGAAAAAGAATAATAATATAACTTGATGGTAGCATTTACTAACATTGACTGACAAAGCAAGAAGGCCAAGAAAAAGAATCCTGGAGTTCCTCCTAGCACATAATTTCCTAACACTCTCTATGTTTGTACTTTTCTCTGGTCATGATAATGTATTTCTCTCCTTCCATTCCCTCCCCTTCGAATACCTTTTTCAGGATACATCTGTTCTTATTTTAATTATACCTTTTTTTAAATCCCTCTGCCTGCTTTTGTAACATTTGGTTACCTTTCTCACTGTTTTCTGCCTCAGCTTTATTCTTTTCGGTATTTCTGTATGATTGGACTGTAAACACCTTTAAAAAAAACCTTTCACTCCTTGGAATCCTGTTATTGGAGAAGGTTCAGCTGTATTCATTGAAACTTTAAAAATCACATGTACTGTGAAGCAGATGTCTGAAGAAGGCTACTTTATCCTGAACAGTTTAAGCTGTAAAAAATTATAAGCCTGCTTTAAAGTCCTACAAGTCAAAGTATTAAACTTCATTGTGTAGTTGTTCTCACCAAGAAACCGTCTGACAACCTGCTGTATGGGCTATTTTTTCTCCTGCAATATCCATCCCTAAGGAATGCAGACAATACCTGACAAGCAATATCCTGTGTCCAAGAAGTTCAAGCAATCTCAACACAACATATTCCTGTTTGTTTCCATGCAGGTAAACCATTCAAATGAATACCAAAGTTCTAAGGCAGACCAAATGACAGTTTTTCTAATGCTTCACATTAGAAACTTTGGCTATTATTCTTAGTCAAATTTTTATGCCTCATCCTTTAACCATTATTTAATAAACCTCATGGAACCAGTCATCTCCTGTGCACCAAAGAAACCATTTATCTTCCACACAACCATGAATGGAGCCTCCAAAAATCCTACTTGAAGGCTGCAATGAGTCAAGTCGTGCTTTTTAAGGGAGAATGTGATTTAGGTTCTGTGCACTGCACAGACAAACAGTTTTTAGGACTTGTTGCTCCTGAATACAGCAGCTGGAAATTTCCATGCACAATTCTCACCACGCTGACAAGCACAGCACAGACAATAAACTCTAGGTGGGACTCCACACAGTTGTGATGATGCCTGGTAGAGTAATGAACAAGCAGAGCAAGATCTCCTCTCCGGAGCACACAGGCTACAGATTTATCTTTTAGAAAACAGAGCCATGTTTTCTCTCATCCTTTTTCCAGGAGATGGGAGAAAAATATATGCAGCCACGGGTGTCTTAACAAGAATGTACAAATCTACAATACTAGAAACAACAGCCCTTATCCCTCAGAAGGCTTCAGAAGAAAAGCTTGTGTTTCACCACAAACTCAGCTTAGGAGAAATATATGTATTTTTTTGATCTGGAATAATGGCTGCTTATATCTGATTTCTGTACACAAGCTGTAGGATTTCTTTCTTGTCATTGCAAAGAGTATTTGGATCAGGTTTGTAGGTATGGATAAGGGTGAAATCCTTTAAGAAGGAATCTGCAACTCCCATGAACCTCTCACCCACTGGCAGTTAGCAATAATTAGTAGAACTTGGTTATCTTTTTTATTTGGTGTCCATGGCAAGGTGTTGGCAGCAGGGCCTGCAGGGAAGCCTCTGTCAGGAGAGCTCAGGGGCTGCCCCAGCCAGCTCCAGATGGATATATCTGTATATATGTAATATATATATAAGAATATTTATATTCATTTATACACCAGATAACTGCAGTATCACAGTAAGACCTTATCTAATCTTACTGTGAGTCAAGAATGTGACATCTCATAGAGCAGCAGGAAGGTGACCCACACTTTTCATTGTTTAATATAAGAGTACATGGCATAATTAAAGACTGTAACAAGTGAGGAGCACTGACTGTGCTGTATCTTTTTCAGCCCAAAATGGCATCTCTTCTGCTGTGTCAAAGCTATTAAAATCCAAACCCTACTACGATTCAGACAGAATTGCTAGCTTTTCACAGACATGATTGATTGGCCGTTGCAAATTGTTGAAAACCAGCTGATTAGGTTTTAGACAATCAATTGCACAATGATGGGCAGCAAATGAGGAGGAACCAATAAAATGCATATGCTTAGAAATTAATGACTTAAAGACTCCATCTCACACATGCCAGGCAATTTAATCATAAGGAGCACAGGCTGTGACCTCTGAGTGAGATGTGGTAACTTGGCAATCAGGAAGGTAGCAGTGGCATGATGCACTGGTCTTTCTTTGCTAGACCACCAAGAAATGATGAAATTATTTGTGTAACTTGCAGCAGCTTGAGCTCACAATTGACCTAACTCTTTTGTTGTTTCAGATTTCAGCAAACCCCTCTCCTGTACACTTACAGCCCTAAGAAATGTGTAGGATTCAGAACCTACATTCCCTGTTACAGCATAACACCCCATAAAGCCTGGTGAGTTTTCTCTCATCCACTCCTTCTATTCCTCCTACTTCTTCTTCAAAAGATGTGCCTGAACGTGTCCCAGAAACAAAGAAGTATTTCAATTCCTAGAATGTTTTGGTTGATTTGAAGTGGTTTGAATGATTAGGCATGGCCTTTGTTCTCTCACCATGAGGATCTCCAGCAGATCTGATGACTGAGTTGTAAGTGCTCCACAACAAGACTCTTTTGAGACACGTGCAGGAGGCAGGTTTTGGGCAAAGGGCCAAGAGTTTCCAATAAATTGTGAACGTGATTTTTGGCATTGAATTTGCTGAAGGGACAGATTTGGAGATTTCCAAGGGAGAAAACTGTGGCACTTCCATATGCGTATATACGTGTACATAGCTATATAAAAGGGAGGGAGAGTTTATAGTTCATATATACATATATATATTTCATAAGATTATATAGTAAATAAGATTTATATTTCCTACTCATTCTGCTCATTTCTGATCAGTAGCTGCTAGACCTGCCTACTAAAATTAACCAATACAGGACAGCAGATGAACATAAAATTAATGACACACATTGACCCTTATATTTTTTGGCCTTTAACTTTTTATGTGAGGATTTCAAAGCCATAATATTTAACACTCTTTTTCATTACAGATCTCTTTTGCCAAGTTTTTTTAGCTATGATAAATAAGATTTTGTGAATTGATATGTTTGTGAATAGCAACCACATCAAGCCATATCTGATCTTAAATTATCTTAACTTCTACTGGAAAAGGGAAACCCAAACACTAAAAAGAGACTTATTATGAAAATCAATCAAATAAAATGTACAGCTAAGAGTGTCAATTCCTTACAGTGGGCACCCTTTCTCTAATCATTTGGAAACTGAAAGTGGTTCAGGCTCCTCTGAAATAAACAAATTTGGTTCCTCTGTAATGTGTCAGTCCTGGCTGAGTTAACACATTCAGCTGGAGTCTAACTGCAGTGCAGTGCTGAGGAGAATCAATGTCTTACTGTACACAGTGATTGCACAAGTTAATTGCTCTTTAGAGATGGAATATATTTCTTTACAGTAAATACACTGGCAAAAAAAATGATTATTAAATAGCTACTTTTATAAATACGACTTTGGTGACTACTGATTACTTCATATCACCAATGCACATAAAATAAATAAAAAGTATTTGCTTTCCTTTTTCTTTTTTAATAATGAAAAAAGAAATATAAAAATTGAGAATGAGACTACAAGTGAGTGCAAAGCATGTATGAAACATTAACTGTTTTAAGAAGCCATTCCTACTCAGTTATCTGGAAATATCCTGTATTCTCTTGCTCCTGGAGTACATTCAACCAAATTTTAAATAATTTTATTTTCTTTTGCTGTGAAAAGGACCAAATAAAGTGTTAACCAGGTCAGTTATTTGGCAAGCAGATGAGGAGGTGAGTGTTAAAGGTTGTTTAAAAAGTGTCAGATGCTTTGCCAGTAAAACAAGTGACCATCACATTGGAAATAAAAGGCTTAATCTACTTTTTGCAGAAGTTGTAGGTTATGGTATGGAGTTTTATATAGTGCACCCCATCTTTGAAACACTCCAAGGGAAGATCTGCACAGCCACGCCACTTTAGTCCAGTACAAAGCTCAGAACAGCACACTAAGTCCCTCCTAACTTATACACTCGTGGTGCTTGCTTAGGACTTATTTCCTCACAAGCCAGCCCACGTTTCCAGCGTTTTGCATGTGGGAAATGGAGCAAGGCAAATGAAGTGCCTTGCCTCAGGCTAGGTAAAAAGGCTGGAACAGAGCAGAAGTGTCCTGCCTCGAGGCAGTGTTGCTGCCTGCCTTCTGGGGGGGATGTTTGATTTCTAGCGACTGCACCTGTCCGATTTCCTTTCCCCATGCTGAGGGTTTCAAAAGGCACTGGCTGCTTTGCACTATTTCAGTTCTGAAAAGTGGATTAAATATTTACCTGGGTTATCAACTGGTTCATATTAATTGTGGGAGGTTTGAGCAGCCAGAATATATAGAATGAGGTGTTCCTAAGCTCTTGCATCATTTTCAGGAGCATGTAATCACAATTGGCATAGAAAAAGTTCACTCAAAGCATAAAAATGTGTACATTGGGTACACATAAAAATGTGTACATTGGGTACATGGTCTATATATACTACATAGTAGTATATATACTACTCCATACGGAGTATACATAGAAGTCTAACTCTACCCTAGAGTAAACCAGCCCTTGGGGAAGCACAAAGTGAAAATATAACCCCGTATGAGCCTAAGCCCTTACCAGTCTAACTCTGTCCCAGTTAAACCAGCACCCTGGCTGGTTTAAAGCTGGCTGCTGCCTACCCTAGGATCAGGCAGCTGCCTGTGCTGCCTTCCTGCACTGCCAAAACCATCTCAGAGCTGCTCTGCTCACCAGGAACCTGCAGGAGCAGGGCAGCAGCATCAGACACCACTGAGGCAAATGCAGCCAGGCTGAAAACAGCAAGTTTTGCACCCAGCTGGAGATTTGCTCAGGGTCTAAGTAGGAGCCTGTGCAGAGGGTTTCTAGGAGCAGTGAGCTCTGATCCTGAGGCAGCTCATTGTCCCAGAAGTGGAGAAAACACAAGGAAAAATTCATCCCATCACAAGCTCGTTTGAGGGCTCCAGCACCACATGGATGTCAGAGCACCTCTCTGGATGCTGCCCCATGGTGTCCTGCTCCAGGATGGAAGAGTGACCAGGGGGTGGCCTCAGGAACATGAGCAGCTGGTAGAAGATTCAGTTCTTGTGGATTCTGTAATGCCTAATAAATACTGACAATTATCAGAGACATTGACTTACCTGTCTTCTTTATTACTAAGGCCAAGTTTCCTAGAACAAGGATAGACTTTGTGCAAGAGATAAGACAATGTATTAGTGATACTGTGGAATGTGGATGAGGTGTCCAGCTCTGTCTTGAGCTCAAAGACTGAAGTTTAGCTGGCACCTGAAGAGGTCAGTGGCAGACCCTGACTGTCCTGAGGGGACAGAGCAGGCCCACACAAGGTCTTTGGTGAATCTGATTGCTCTGGCCAGCTGTACAATAGAGCTTACAGACAAATGTCAGGGGTTTCTGTGGTCCCACAGAGATGGGATTAGTAGCAGTTTCTATTTTTGCTGGTTGTTTTTAGTCAGAAAGAAGTAGCTCACACAGAGAGACACATGCAGGTGACTGTGAATGTATCAGCCTGGAGATAACAAAATTCACAGTGTGTAGAGACATCAGAGCTCAGGGACAGAGGATGTGACCTGAGAACCGTTTGTGATTTACAGCTGAAAGGTCCTCTGCAGATACAAAATCTGTGCTAATAGAATAAAAATCCATTTAGTTTGACAGAGCTGGGATGTTTCATGTTAGCACCCAGGACAGAGCATCTAAATCAGCTCTGGGAGTGCTGCTGCCATTGGCCAGGGGGACTGGAGGCCTCTGCCTCCAGTGCTGTGGAAGGTTTTGCTTTGCCTTCAGTGCTGTGAGCACAGCCAGGGATGCTGTGGGATGCAGGAAATGAGGCTCCCTCTGCCCAACAGTGACGCTGTAAATCCAGTTCTGCAGCTCAGTGGGAACAACCTGCAGAGGAGAGAGTGCCTGCACTGTGCATGTTTTGAGGAGTCACACTTTCCACTGGCTCTGCCCCAGTACTGCTTTGCCCCAATGAGGTTATCAACAGATCATCACAAGTGATCAAGGTGATTCTTGTCAGATGAACAGTGGCACTAACATTCTGGGCATGCCATCCCACTGCAAACATAGAGTAAAATCTGCCAACCCCTTTTCTGTGGACTTGGAAAAACAGTTGTGGAAAGAGAATTCAAGAGGCCCACCAGGAAATCTCAGCATCTAGGTCCCACAGCTGCTGAACTTGAACAAATCTGGTGAATTGTGATGTTAAACCATGAGAGCTTGTTTATTTATGACAGTCTAGATGTAATTCTACTGAGGACAGTTGCTTCTATGCCCTGAAATGTACTATTTATTCACAACTCTCAGTGCTGAATTAGTCCATGGCTGCTGGCATAGGTCCTCCCTTTTGACTTTGACTTGAGTCAAGTTTGAAGTCTGATATTCCAGCTAATATTAAGCTGAGACTTAGGGCATTCTCTGTCCACTTCCCCATACTGAAAGATGTCTGAGGTCTGCTTTCATATATCTTTATTTGGGGAGAGTAGTTCACCCTTTCAATTAATTTTTCAAAACTCCACTTACAGAAATAATTTAATCTCACTGTTCCTCATGCACTGAATTAACCCAGGGGCTTGGCAGCCATGCAAACACCTGTCAGACCTCAGTGAGATGGCTGCTGGTGGAAACAGGAGCCAGAGAAATCTTAATTTGAATTACAAACTTTATTTTCAAATGCAGCTCATACTGTTTTTGTGATAAGGCTTTCTTGGGTTTGTTTTTTAAAAAAACCCACTGCCTCTGTCTTTTTAAAAGTAATGGCTGCTTCTTAATGTAATGAGATTTTTCTTAATAATGACACAGCACATAATTCTGAAAGCCTGGGTGTAAACTTTAGCCATTTGGAAAAATGACCTTTTGTACTATTACTGGAATTAGCTAGCAGGATTTGGTGCCTGAATTTTGTTCCTTCTGTACCATAGAAAATAGTTCAAAACCTGTTGCTCAGAGTGCTGGTTTTGACTGGGGTTGAGTTAATTTTCTTTAGTGACCAGAGTGGGGATGTGTTTGGGATTCCTGCTGAAAAAGGGTGTTGATAATACAGGGATGTTTTTCTTATTGCTCAGCAGGGTTTGCACAGCATCAAGGCCCTTTCTGCTTCTCACACTGCCACGCTGGTGAGGGGGCTGGGGGGTGGCCTGGCTTTGGCTGGGATAAACTTAACTTCTTCTCAGTAGCTGGTACAGTGCTGTGTTTTTAATTTAGAAGGAGAAAAAATATTGACAAAATACTGATGGTTTTGTTTTTGCTAAGTCCTATTTATCCTAAGTCAAGGATTTTTTTTTTTTTTTTCTTTTGGGTCTCATGCTCTCTCAGTGAGAAGGCACAGAAAAGAAGCTGGGAGGGAGCACAGCCAGGACAGGTGACCCAAACTGGCCAAAGGGCTATTCCACACCAGAGAATGGCATGCCCAGTATATAAACTGGGGGAGTTATCTGGAACAGGGCCTGATCTGGGTTCAGAAAGTGCAGAAAATGCAGTTCAGAAAGCTGCAAAAATGCAGCTCTGGCATTGTTGGTCAGGAGGTAGTGAGCACTACCTGTTGTATTGTGCATCATGTTTGGGTTTTTTTTCTTTTCAGTTACTATTATTATTTTCCACTATTACAGTATTTTACTTTGTTTTCAGTTACTAAACTTATCTAAATGGTTAATTTTTAAACTTCTCCAAACCTACAAGTTTTACTTTTGATTCTCCTCCCCACTCCACCAGGGTGGGAGGGGAAGAGAAGGATGTTGAACAAGTGGCTGCGTGGTGCTTAATTTCTGGCTGGGGCTGGAACCACAAGAGCGTATTTGGGTACTTGGGAGTGGACACAGACAGCACAGCTGACCCCAAGGTTAGGGTTAGGGCACCCCAAAGGGATATTCCATAGCATATTCCATCAGGATCAGTTCACAAAGAGGGGGAGAGAAGGAAGAAGGAGGGACCTGCTGGATTTCTGCTGGAAACTCAACAGAGCA
>VXAX01006116.1:0-11522 GCA_013399835.1 Leptocoma aspasia | reverse complement strand
TAACAGGAGTAAATACACACACAATTCAGTCTGCTGGAATTTTAGGCTACTGAGAAAATACTTCAGACTCCTCNCTACTGAGAAAATACTTCAAAGACTCCTCTTTTTTTTTTTTTTTTTAAGCTATGGCTATTTTATTTTTGATAATTTAAGAAGAATTCTTCAGTGGGTGTTTGTTTGGGTTTTTTTTGCCTACAATAATTTTGTTTTCTAAAATACATTTATACATAGCAAATATACTAAAAACTGGGGGTGGTTCTGAGTCAGTAATGCTTTTGTTAGAAAATTAATAAAATCTTACTATGCAGTGGTCCAAATCTACTTCACAATGAATTTGTCTTCCATGTTGGTCAGTACCCAATGACATGAAGTGAAGATTATTTGGGCTAAAGAGTAACTCTGCTCTCTGTCTGCTGGCAGAGCCTCTCCAATGCAACAGAGTTGAGGAGACTAGACCAAGCTCTGAGTCACCAGAGCCAACTCCTGAAAGACGTGGAGCAGGACCGGCAGCAGCTGTGGGAGAGTCTCCGGCAGGCAGAACATGCCCTCCAACAGGCTGCAAAGTGAGCCCTGGGGCCTGGGGGATGTCACTTAAAATGAACAAAAATTTCAATTCCTGCTTCCATGGGCAGGGTTTTAGACCTGGCCAGTGTAAGGCTAGAAGAGAAAACTACATCTGTGTCTTTTTTTTTTTTAATTCAGGGATAGTCTTCTAAAACCAAAAGTGTTAGGTCAAAATACTAGGTCATACATTTTACGCAGTTGTCCTATAATAGTGCTCCAAATTCTAGGTGCTGAAATAACTGGCAAATAAAATACCTGTGCTATCTTACTGATCTGATAACATCTCTTTGGCAGACCCTCAAAGTTCTGTTTATTTAAGAAATTATTGTTCTCTGTGTTTCCACGCCATCTTTTTATAGACAGATACAATTTATTTACAGTAAATACAGAAGCATTGGCTAGGGGACAGGTCTTAGCTGCCAAAGGGACTGAAACCCATTTTGGACCTAGCCTTTCCTGTGGAACAAGATAGATCTTCCAGCAGATTTCAGGGAGTTTTGGATTTAGACATAATTCCCACACCACTTACAACATAACCTGGAGTGGAAGGAAAGGCTCAGGCACTGGTCTTGAAAAGATTGGTGTTCAAAAGGAGCCCCCATGACTTGAAGGAGCTTATTACTAACCTATTCTTATGTCACATGGTCAGATAAAAAACCAAATCTTTGCAAACTTATCATAGTATGAAGTATGTATTGTGAATAATATTGTTCCATGGCTAGGATCTAAAAAAATTTTAGTAATTAAAATTTCTCATCATACCTGGGTTCATTTGACCTCTGAAGAACAGCATCTGAGAAGCTTTAAGGGCTTTATGCACCATGGAAATAATGCAATTTGTGTAGTCCTCAATGAAATGTTGAACAAGCTAATTAAAATTATGAATGCTATTTGGTATGATTTGGTCAAAGCGGGTGTCACCTGCAGAAGGATTTGCTCTAGAAAGCTTGCCCTTTTCATCTTGCCTCAATCTATTTTGGACATTTTAGTAGAGATCACTCCTTATGGCCATACATATTTCCAGAAAAGGTTATTTTAATGTGAAGTGACTTTATAACTGGCATTTTTTTTCAGTATATAGCAGATGAATATCAACAAGGAAATCTACTTTTCCCTTCATTGTTCTAGCAGCTCTTCACAACAAATAGGGTTTTTTTCTCCCTTTGAACATATAATCAAAGCAGATGAAATAAACAGAATCTGTCAGTGTTTTCCAGTACAAGAATATAATACCATCCTGCTAGAGACTTTTTATTACCTCTATATCCAAGCCATGATGGTTGTTCATTGATAGGCCTATAATTACATCTATTTTAATTGCTTATCCTTAACAGAAGCATCTTTCATATGGAAATACACCAATGTTAACTATTTTTAGGGTTTGCATTGGAGATATGAAAAAAAGAGAAAATCCTAATAGTTTGAGTTATCAACAATTATTTTACAAGTCATGACAGCCATAAAGTAACAGAAGATTAATTTCTACATTGGTAGAGTTTCAGTTCTACAAATTTACTCCGTTGTTGTTTTGTTTTTTCTTTTGTAATAGAGACAAAGAGTTAATCATTAATCATATGAAAGCTGTGGAGGCTGCCCTGAACGCGGTAAGAATTTGAAGTGTTCCCTCTGATTTCTGTTTCCAAACATGCCAAAACCTTAGAACTGCTTATTCTCAGGGGAGGAGAGCAGTTGCTGCAAAGCAACTTCCTTTCCTTAGAGTTGAAGTTTCCTCCCTCAACTTCTTCCATCAGAAAAAAACCACAGTGAAATAAAATGCAAGTTTGTAGTACACATACAACTTGTTCTAAATGTAGAAGTTACAACAAAATTCACTTTCCTTCCCTCACTGAGCACTATTTCTATTTCACTCTAAGAGGAAATGCCTTAGTCTGTTAAGCATTGCAAGCAAAATTGCAATTACACATGAACTCAACAATATCTGATATCTTTGATATTTGTGTTACAGATTTCAGAACTAGGTGCTACGGCACCTTCTCTGTGGTAAATATCTTGCAATGTTCCTATATTATTAACCATTATTATTTCTGGTTGCCAAGTGAAGACTAATGGAACACACAAAAAATTAGCAATTGTTGTGGAGTTAACCCTCTACTGAATAATGAGATGTCACATACTTGGTGGCTGTAAAACATTTGGCTTTGTGTCTGCTACTTTAATCTATGAAACATCATAAATAGGAAAAGAAAAGGCAGGAAGTCATACTCTGTAGTCAGAAACTTCCACAGTTATTTTTTTAAAGCATATTTTAAATTTAATAGTAATCTCAAGTTTTGTCTCTGACTTGTACAATTGTGCCCTGGTATAGGACTATTTAAAGATCTAACAAAGCTGTACATATTAATTATTTAGGAGAAAGGACTATTTTCAACTACAGCTTTAATAGCAGATGGTTTTATAACTGTTTTTAATCTAGAACAGCACAGAGCAAAAGAAGTGTTTTCATTACCTTGGAGTGTTGATTTCCCTTACTACATCTTTAATTCCTAGCGACATGGGAATCTCTTCTTTAATTTAGTTTCTGCTAACCGTTGTTACTGCTAACTGTTGTTACTGCTAACAGTTGCTAAACTGTTTAGTTTCACCAAACTGTTGTTAATTTGATTTTCAGATATCTTTTTCAAGTCTCTTTCCTTTAATGTTCATGGAAAGTGACAGAACCTAAACTGTGTGTTTCACCTGCAGCAAACGGTGCTGACNGGTAGCATTCTCTCTCAGCACTGTGAATTAGAGATTTATTTGCAATGAAAATTCAATCAGTTGTACTTTATTCATGGATGTTAGGTCCAGTGATCAATGCAAGTCCACTCAATGGGCTCAAGGGGATGCAGTCCATCCCAGCTGGTGTGTCTGAAGGAGAATTACCACTGATGCTGGGGCTTTTTCCCTTTAGGTCAGAGACCAGGCCGTGGCATCAGGTGCTGCAGCAGCCACGCTGCCCCCCAGCCTGCAGGTCGAGACCCTTTCAGAGGAAGCAATGAGGGGCAGGCCGGAGGCTATGACATTCCAGGTTAGAGTCTAAACCAAATCTTGTTTAATTTTTTTTTCTTTCATTTTTTGCATCTGAGATACAACAGGCATATAGACTGCTCTGAGCATGTGGAGAGCAAAAAGCTTCAAAACTATTGCAGTCAACAGTTGAAAGACAATTTCCATATGTACTTTTTACACTTGGTACTTCAGAGATGATGGCAACTTTTAATTTTGCATGCAGTTAAATAACTGATGAGAATACAAACATGGACAGAAGTATATATACTTAAAAATTAATATCCCTCTATCCCCCTCACTTTTTTCTCATTAACATACACAAGACTAATTAAAAAAAAAAAACACAAACAAAACCAAAACTAAGTAAGATCCCCATAAACAAGCAAAATCAAACAAAGAAAAAAGACAAGATTTTTATGCTCCTTCTTGGTCAGTATCAGATTTTTTTCAACCCACAGTTCTAGAATTAACTGGGGTTTTGAGCATTCCTTATTTAAAATAAACTGCTATTTAGAATGTTTAAATATAGAAGCTATTTTGCTCATGTAGGTTTAAAGACTTGCACATTTCAAAATACTAATTTTGTTAGGACAAAACAATGAGTGGGAAAAGAAGAAATTTACCGAAAATGTGCCATATTATCAGCTCTGAACATAAATTCAGTGCAATGCCTGAATTTATGTTTAAATTCCTCATTGCCTTTAAGTTTGATGTCTTCTACAGAAACCATCCCTGAGTCTTTATAGTTGTGCAGAATACATTAGTGCTAAGACAGAATTCTTTTCCAAATAAGAGAACAAAAGGCAGAGTGAGTACATATTTCTTTCATTGTACTTCTCTGTCAGAATTAGAGAGTAGGTAATCAAGTAAAGTGCAAGGAACTTAGACAAGGTAAGTATTGCATACAGTGTGTATGTTTGTGCAGTAATTCCTTCCAATTTATTGTAGATTTTCTGTTCTAATGCAGTATATAATTGCAGGATTAGGGTCACAAAATGAAACATTCAAGAAAGGCATATTCTAAGCTGGAAATTATTCTTTGTTGCTCTCTTGCATGCATACATACATTTCAGTATGGTAAAAATATAAATTATGTGTGCATTATCGTGTTTCCACACTAAAATATGGAAATATGAAATATGTAATGGCCTTGAGATTCCCATGATGCCTAATTAGCACAGACAAACTTTTCCATCAAAGGGTAGAATTACAAATGTCTCCCCAGTACACTGATGGTCCATTTTAGAGCTGCACAAAAGGTCCCACAGATGGCATCTTTTCACAGGATGCATTGTGGCAATCACCAGCTTTTAAATCCTGATTTTCTAATTTGGTAGTGGATGCTGCTTCTTTTTTCTTTTTTATCTCATCCCAACTCCCATTCTTTTTTGACCTCACAATGATTGCAGAAGCATCTGCAGCCTGTTCCCTCTTTCTTTCCAGAAAAGAATCAGAAACACAAAAAGTTGCATTTCATATTTGCACAAAGTACTTGTGGTATAACTAACATAGTACAGTACATGCTGTGGAGCTCGCTGGTGGGGCAGAATTGTAAAGTTCTTGCTCACCTTGGCAGCTTCAGGTACACTTGGTAACTCAGGCCATATACAAACAGCACCAAAGGCTCACAGTCTGTGTCACTGTGAACTTCCTTTTCTCCAGCCCTTTTCCTCTTTCTCCCTTTCCTCATCTCTCTTTCCCCCTTTTCCCTCTCTCTCTCCTCTGCCCTCATCTCTAGTTCCTGTTTGGTTCCTTTCCAAGCACATTATTGCAGTTTTATTTTAAAATTTGCCTTTTGTAGACAGAGGTCACTTAATGGATTTTAACTTTATTCTATGCCAAACCGTATTAAGGGCAATCCTGCAATCCTGAGTGAGGTAAGCAGTTAGGAATCACTTTAGGGACACTTGTCATTAAAAGCAGCTGATTTGTTTGCAGGCACATCCTCTAGAACTGCCTTAGTCTGTGATGAGCACATTTCAATTAAAGGCCTTATAACCTGCAAGAATCCTCTTTTAGGATTAGAACCACAGCACCAAGACATTTTGGAGATTCTTTCTGATGAGAAAAGACGTGATATGGGTTAATTTGCCACTGCTGTTTCCTAGACACCACAATGAAATAACCTGATTGATTTTAGCTGTGTTAACATGTATTCTGAAAATCAGTAATGTGAAAGCAAGGAAAGGAAAACTGCAAAAATTTTTGTAAATCCCTGTTTGAGGTACTAAGCTGATTTTTGTCTATATCACAGGTTTATATTCAAAAGATGAATTTCGTACTATCTGAAGGGAAAAATTATAACAAATAAAATGTGATTAATAATTTCAACAGTTAGTTCAGACTACTTGGGGTAGAGATAAAGTTACCAGTATTGCCAAATCATTTGTGCTCTCTTGTCCTGCCAACTTTATCATCAGTCTAATCAATATAACAAAACTGGGACATTCTTCCACTATATACATGGAAACAGTTACATTTTTCCAGTTATACTGCAAGATTATTTGTTTTCAGAGGTCTGTAGGTTTACAATGTTTCTTTTGTTACTGGCAAGTTAATTTTTTTGCTGTGGAGTGGAAGGATTAGTAAATTGACTCTCCTTGGAAGTCTGAACATTATCCTGAAACTGTGTGGTAATATTTTGTGAACAGAAATTGAATCTGCAATGAGTCTTGTATTGAAGTAAAGTGAAAAAATTGTATCAAGAGCTCAGTGCTGTACTGCATCATTGCAATCATCTCATGAAAGCATCTTCTAACTAGAGTGTGGAGTCATTCCCAGTTCCTCAACGATATTAATATTCAACATTTCCTTTAGAAGAAATAAAAAATATTTCTTCCTTTAGAAGAAATAAAAAATCTGTTAGAAATAAAAAAGTGTTAGAACCTTTTGATGTTCAAGTCCTGGGCTGAAGTTCTGCCTGGCTTCCAAAGTGCATTTGGTTTCTTTGCTAAAAGAACCTGTCTTTTGTAACAAATTTGGATAGTGCTATTTGGCATTTAAATGTGGCTTGCCTGGCACTAATGATTCCTTTTACTTTTATTTAAAGCACGTGCTTAAAAATTTTATGGATCTCTACTCACTGGCAGCTGCCAGAGTTGAAGCATTACCAACAGGAAGAGAATCTTCGCGGGTTCACGTTGAACCCGAAGCAGCTATTACACCTCTTACTCCTGCTTCTGATGGTAAGTCTCCTTTTCAAGCAATTGTAGTCACTCTAATGTAGGGTCCCAGCCAGGATCTCCCTTCATGCTGCACAGCTTCTTAGGCTAATACAACAACACTTAATTTTAAACATAACGGAGCAAAAAATAGTGCAAACAGAAACATTCTGAGACATTTTGCAGAAGAGAAAGAGGGTGGTGAAAGTTAACACAGGGATTAAAATTACTAGTGTATTTTTATTTCTCTTGGTCCCTATTTGATTGGGGGTATTTTGTTTTTAGTTCAGATTTGTTACATTGTTGGTTGGATTTTTTTTGGTTTTGGGGAGTAGTAGTGGTGGGTGGGTGTTGTGCTTTTGATTTTTTTTTAAATTTGTATTTCCCTTCCCTTCTTTCCTCTGTTNGTTTGGGTTTAGTTGCTTGGTTGGTTGGATCTTTTTGTTATTGTGTAGTAGTGGTGGTGGTTGGTTGGTGTTTTCTTTTATGGTTTTTGATTTTTGTGATTATTGTTTTTAATTTCTTTCTTTTCTTTTTTTTTAACAAAGGGTTTTTCCTTTCTGTTAGAAACTGCTAACATTTTGTAATAGCCTTTCCTTGCAACCATAACCACTTCAGTTCTGTGCATTTCCTTGCTTTTTAAAATTTACTTTCTCTGAACAGGATCTGTGCGCGTTGACTTTGAACCCAAAGCAGCTGGTTCACCACCTGCTCCTCCTCCTCCACCTCCTCCTCCTCCTCTTCCTCCTCCTGATGGTAAGTGTGCTTTTCAAACAGATGTAGTCACTGGGATGTGGGTTCCTAGCCAGCATGTCCCTTCATGCTGCACAGCTTCTGTAGACAAATACAACAATATTTAATTGTAAACATAATGAAGTAGTAAAACTAGAGCTAACAGAAATGTTCTGAAACTTATTTCGGAAGAGAAAGAGGATGGTGAAAGCTAACACAGGGATTAGAAGAATTACTCTAAAGTCCTTTATTATTGTTCCCTGTTTCCTTGTGGGGTTTTTTGTTTGCTTGTTTGTTTGTTTGTTTGTTTTAGTTTGGGTTTGCATGCTTGGTTTCTTGGAATTTTTGGTTTTGGAAGGGGGGTTGATGTTGGTGGGTGGGTGTTTAATTTTTGATTTTTTCTTACCTCACTTCTGTTAATTGTTTTCTTTCTTTCTTTCTTATTTTTACCAAAGGCTTTTCCCTTTCTTTCTGTTATAAACTATTACCTTTGTGTAATAGCCATTCCTTACAACCATAACCATTTCCATTCTGTGCATTTCCTTGCTTATTAAAAGTTACCTTTACTGAACAGATACTTTTCACCCTTATGTTTCACCAAAAGCAGCTGGTACACCTCTTCCTCCTACTCCTGCTCCTGTTCCTCCTCCTGCTGGTAAGTCTGCTTTTCAAGGAATTTCAGTCAGGTGGTTGTGGGTTCAGAGCCAGCATTTTCCTTCATTCTGCACAGCTTCTGTAGGCAAATAAAACAACACTTAACTGTAAATGTAATAGAGCAATAAAATTAACACAAACAGAAACGTTTGAAGACTTTTTTCAGAACAGAACAGGCATGGTGAAAGCTAAAACAGAGATTAAAATTAGTATTGGAATTGTTTTCTTTTTTCCTATTGTCCTTAATTTGCTTAGATAATTTTGATTTTAATTTGGGTTTAGTTGCTTGGTTGGTTGGATTTTTTGATTTTGGGCAGTGGTCCTGGTGGGAGGTTGGGTGTTTGATTTGATTTATTTCATTTATCACTTCTTTTAATGTCTTTTTTTTTTAACAAAGCCTTTTTCCTTCCTTTCTATTATAAACCGTTAAAATTTTTATAATAGCCATTACTTTCAAGCTTTACCATTTCAGTTCTGTGTATTTCCTTCCTATTTAAAATTCCCCTTCTCTGAACAGATATTTCCCAGCCTCGCATTTCACCCCAAGCAGCCAGTACACTTTCTGCTCCTACTCCTGCTCCTGCTGGCAAGTCTACTTTTTAAGCAATTGCAGTCACTTGGATGTGAATTCAGAGCAATCATCTCGCTTCATGCTGCACAGCTTCTGTAGGCAAATATAAAAACACTTAATTGTAAACATAATGGAGCAATAAAACTAGTTCAAGTCAAAATGTTCTGAGACATTTTTCAGAAGAGGAAGGGAATGGTGAAAGCTAAGACAGGGATTAAATTTTTTGTAATTTTTTGTAATTAATTTTTTGTAGTTTCTCTTTTTCTAGTGGTCCCCATTTTCTTAGTTGTTGTTATTTTGGGTTGTGTTTGGTTGCTTTGTTGGTAGGATGGTTTTGGTTTTGGGGAGTGTTGGTGGTAGGTAGGTGGGTGTTTCATTTCTGATTTTTTCCTTTCATTACTATTTTAAATTCTCCTTTTTTTTTTTACCAAAGGCTTTTTCCTTTCTTTCTGTTTTAAACCATTAATGTGTTTGTAAAAGCCGTTCCTTGCAACCACAACCATTTCAGTTCTTTGCATTTCCTTGCTTTTTAAACTTTACTTTCTCTAAGCTGTAGAAAGTTGTCAGAATGGTTTTTTTTCTTGTTACCCTCTGTCTTGCATTTCTTTCCTTGGAAATAGTTTAGGACAGAATTCAGTATATGTGGACCTCAAATAATTGTAACTTTTTCTTAGTACTGTTATTCCTGGATGGCTTATTTGCTTTGAAAGGTGTGAATGTTCTTACAGTGATAGTAAGTAAAGTAATATCTGATAGTGTCGTGGGTTTGACATTTGCTAAATGCCAGTGCACCTACAAAAAAATCCTTTACTTCTTCTCCTCTGCTATAGTTGTGCAGAGAACGGGTAAAGAACAATTAAATGTTTTCCTGAAATGAGATAAGGATTAGAAATAAAATACTTTAAGGGCGAAACCGGCTCAAAACTTTAAAATGTAGAAAGAAAAATCTATTAACAGGATTAAAAAATGATAATGAGAACTAAAACCACTTTTCCCCTCCCCCAGCCCTTCTTTCCTTCCCACCAAGAATACACAGAGACAAAACATGGGGCTTTTAGTCAGTTTGTCACTTCTCAAAATCTTTCTTCAGTTTGCTTAGGGAGAGTAGTCTCTTTTGCTATGCCATGGGGTCTTTTCCCTGGGAGACAGTTCTCTGTGAACTTTTCCAATGTGTTTTTCACAGAGGCGGATACACCTTCCCAGTGGTTCCACAGACTGCCAGTTACACAGAAGCTTTTGCATCACATCCATAGATGCCTCCCACGCAAACCCACCACACCAAGGAATGCAGGTATCCCAGTACAAGTGCTATCCTTGTCTGGTGGCTTTGCTCCCACATGTAATAATTGTAACCAAATATTATAACTCCTGCAGTTTTAAATAATAACAATATGAAACTTATATTATAAATCACATTATGTAACTTAGGACAAGGTCTTCAAAAACACATTAGTTCAACACCACACGTGCTATTTGGTAAAGAAACGGCCTTTTCCACTCAGATTGTTTGATACTCAGTATTCATGTTACGTGAACTTCTGACTTGTCAGACTATTGTAACATACTTGACTATTACAGTAATTAATTTCAAATTTTGCCTGTAACAATATGCCTGACTAATATTTGAAGAGCATTAAGTGTTGATTTCAATTAATGGTGAAATATGTCCGAAACCAAATGAGTTCCTTCTGTGGTCAGCAGGGCAAGTATTTCCCAGTAACAGTGACAGGGAGACTAAGGTAGAGTAAGTTGGTTTACTTGATTCAAAAACACAGCCTTGGAATTATAACAATGAAAAGATCTCTGTAAGAATTTGTTGCACTTCAAATGAAGTGCTATTGTTTTCCAACACTTCCTAGGGCAGGATACTTGTGCTAATGTCCTTTGTCTATTAAAGATTAGTATCTATAATCAGGTGTCATGTCTTTCAAATAAGCACTTAAGACAAGAAGCAAATAGTTATAAATACTTCATATACATACCCTTGTGAGAGGTATTTAGCAGCAAATGTAGATTTTCTCTTGATTTCTTTTTTATTCTTTTCTTTTATTCCAGGACGTGGGGGAGAGCCTAGACATCAACGTTTTAGTTATGGGCCAGAAAGCCAGCTTGAACTGAGCTCTATCCAAGATTTCCGGCCGCTGCAGACTGAAGGTGACCTATCCGCCGATGGGATACACGACAGCACCTACATTGAGTCTGGAGCCGGCACCACCTCCAGTTTCACACCCAGCAGAACCCCTCCTGTCTCTGGAACCAACGTACCCTCTGGTGTGTCACCCTACAGGAACTAGAATGTCTCTAATGAAAATAACCTGTCCTTGCAACCATAACCATTTAGGTTTTGTGCTTTTCCTGGGTTTTCAAAATTTACCTTCTCTGAATGAAATTTACCTTTTCTTAACAGAACCTGTTCAGCTTGTACCGCAGGGAACCACTACACCTCTTACTCCAGCTCCTGATGGTAAGTCTGCTTTTCAAACAATTCTAGTCACTGGGATGTGGGTTCCCTGACAGCATCTCCCTTCATGCTGCACAGCTTCTATAGGCAAATACAACAACACTTACTTTTAAACATAATGAAACAATAAAACTAGTGCAAACAGAAACATTCAGAGACATTTTTCAGAAGAGAAAGGGGGTGGTGAAAGTTAACACATGGATTAAAATTATTACTGTATTTTTTTTTCATTTGGTCGTTATTTTATTTGCTGGTTTTTTGGTTTTAGATCAGATTTATTGCTTGGTAGTTTGGATTTTTTTTTTTGTTTTCTTTTTGCAAGTGGTGGTGGGTGAGTGTGTGTTTGGTATTTGATTTTTTTTTTAATCTT
>VXAX01006103.1:235687-273340 GCA_013399835.1 Leptocoma aspasia | reverse complement strand
TATTATAATATATATTATAATATGGATAATAATATATGTATATAATTCAGATTTTGATTATGCTATCTACATTTTCCTTTTTCGTAGCTTTTTAAGATTAAAAAAAGTCTAATGATTACATTATGGAAAGACATAATGCACAAGCAAAATGGACCTCTGGCTCTTATTCTGAGATCCAGGACTTACTCAATGTGTGACTGGGCAAACTCTGTAGTCATCTGGTGCTTCAATTTGTTTACAAAGAAGAATAAAGCGGAACCACATCAAAAAGATGCATTAGGAGAGTTCATTTTTCATTTATTGAGGGCCTTGAGATTCTAGTATGAATGGTGATGTAAATTCAAAATGTCATTATCCCAGTAAAAATGAACACATTTTTAGAAGTTGGTGGGAACTGTAATTATGCTTATTTAGTATCAGGAAAAAGCAACCACCTTCCAAAATTAAATAATTATCCTTAGGATATTTCCAGTTTAACACCTCCTCCTTTAGCCCTTCTTACCCTACAGTAGTGCTGTCTCTGTAACTTATGTGTTCCAAAATCCTTCTACTGCCCTGTGACGTTAGAACACCACTCAGTAAGGGAAAAACACTTGGTGCAATGGCAATGGAAGTGAAACAGAGGTTTTCTGTGCCTGCCATATTTCCCACATTGGGGGAATATGCGTCCAAAAAAAACCGAACCTCAAAAGTAAAAAGATAAAAAAATAACCACCCTAAAGAACCTCTCATCACTGAACCTAAGGTCTGACTCTATCAACAGTGTCAGAAACTTTCTTTCACAAGGTTTTTTATTAATCAGTGCCCATTCATGTCATGAACATGTGATAAGTCAAACAAACTGGTCTGTGGTTGTTGGGGTAAGAGTTTGCTTCAGCTATTGTGAAAAGAACTAAAAATAGCAACAGGGATGTGGAGGAGGAAATTTGTTAATTTGGACATTCACCAGACATCAGAGTAAATTGTCATGATTTCACCAGTATCTTAACACTCGCCTTCACATATTTGTGACAGAGTCACAGGGGACTGGTTTTCTAACTTCAGTTTATAAACTTGTGCTCCAAGTCAACTACCAGCACTGTGGTTCACAAGAAATGTTTAAGAAAAACAAATGCAAATATTATGCCTTGTGTCCTTAATAATCTCTAATTAATGTGCAGGTGGAGCTCATTGGGCACGAGCTGTTATGGGTGAGTTGGGAGCAGCTGTCTGGCCTTGCTCTGGCTTGAGACTGAAACCTGCAGGACCCAGATGTGGTGCCTACAGGACTGTGAATTACACAATCACAGGCAGGGTGTGAGTTAAAAGAGTTGCAGAAATTGCTCTTTTGCAACACGCAAGAGGATGTGAGGAAGTGTGAAGGTGTAAATTAAAGAAGTCGTCTATATTAACCTGCACCTCTGCCAAGTAAAATCAGCCAGCTTTGGACTCCTTCACACTCACTTAGGCTCAATTGCACCCACTTACCAGTGTTCAACTCGCACTTTCCTGACCAATGTAATAAACATGTGATGTACCCCCTGACAGAGCAAAATACCTCAAAATTCCTCAAAGGAGCAGTCAGCATCCACCAATTCCAGAGGCTGAACTTATATGTAGTTTAAGAATGTGTGTTTTTTGCCTAAGACAAAAGGTGTGTTGTAAGAATACCCTGCCTGACACTTTCTAAAGTTCCTGCACATGCATGCTGTGCTGGCTGAGGTGAGCTGAGTTCATGTTTGCCTCCAGTGAGGAGTGCCATCATGATACATTGTGTATGTGAGGAAGGTAGAGCCTGATGCTGGATTGCGATCAAGCCCTATTCATTTTATACTCCCAGTGACCAGAGGAGATATGTATACAGTCTCTTCCAGAGATATTTCTTTTTTTGTAGGACAGCATCAGAAATCAAAGCAAATCTAACCAGGTAATTGCATCAAGCAGTGAGGAGCTTTCTGATTTCACATCAAAAACAACCCCAGTGAGTTGTGTTCCTCCTCCAGTGGTTGATGACAACCAGCTTGACCTCAACAGTTTATTACAAATAACATGAATCTGGCTCAAATAATCTATTTCTGTTTTAACATGAGCAACACAGAAGAGAAGGGGAGTGAAGTTTCACAGGAGAGAAGGGGAGTTTATGTTAGATTTTTATTGATGTTCTGTAGATTTTTTTTATGAGTAGCTTTGTACTCAGAGGAGCACATGAAGAAACATTGCCTTTTCTTTGTCAGGAAATAGGAACTGGTTTGTAAAACAGGCCCAGGGAAGAAATGACAGCACTTGTACCCAATCTCATCTTGAGGCTGACAGCACTAAGCCTGGTTTACAAGTCTATCTCAGCTCCTCAGGGTGTGGGTAATGCAACTTTAATCAGCCTGTACGTGATTTGATCCCAAAGGTCTTTCTTAGTGCTTACATCTTATGCTTCTGAGGCACTTTGAAACTTCATTTGGTGCCAATCCCTGTTTCCAGGAAGAGAACCAGAGGGTTCCTGGGGAGATGTTTGTAATATGCTGCAATAAACAAAACCATAAGGTGCATGAACTACTTCAAGAAAGATGAATTAGTTAGTAGGATCTTCTGAGAAAAGTTCACATCTCCTTCATTACCTTGCCTTTTATGTGTATGTAGATGACACTTCAAACCATTCCACTTCTTCTTTCCCTCTCCCCTAATTACCTTGAAAGAGTGCACTTGTGCAAAAAGACTGTGATGGCATTTTCTCAGATGGGTTAGTGAGAAGCTATGAAGAATGACTTTCAAGAATGACTCTCCATCCCTTAGGTCATGTAATTGCATAGTTTAAATGAATCATTTTGAGTTGATACTGACAGAGAAAAAGCAAAATCCAGCTCAGAAAGAAGACAGTGGGTGGCACTTGAGTCCCACAGGAATTTCTCTGAGGAAATTGCACGTGGCAGGCTGCTTCCTGTACTCCACAGGCCTGTGTGAATTAGGTGGTTGCCCTGTTTTTAGGACAGCAATATTGAAACTAAGAAAGTAATGCTAGACACCTGCACTTCCCACATCTCAGGAAAAACACAGCTGAAAACAGTGGAGAAGAGCAGATGTTAAATAGGTTAAATTACTCGCTATGAAACACAATAATGTATGCATATATTGTTTTTTGCTACATTGGGTTATGGGCACCCTTGTCTTCCCAGACACAAATTGAATGGGGTGAGGTCTAGTGCAAGAGGGGCAAATGGGTTAGGACTTGCACCTCCACCCCATCACCTCTGTTCTTTCACCTTTGTTTGGCTGAGGAACAGAAAGGAAAAGTCATGGTTTGATAGCTTAAAAGCAATTAGTAAAGCCCTGCACAGGCATTAAACATTCACATTGTCCATGGAGATGAAGAAAAAAGTTGCTGGCCTTTACCCAAACTCTTCTTCCCTGTTTGTCTTGTGGATTTGTCATTAATATGTTATTTTAAACAGCAGGCCTGAAAGGTTAAATGGTACAGAAATTACACACCTTTGCTGAAGAGTGCAGTGCGTCTATAATGATCCATCCCAGGAGTAATAACCAGTTCCTTCTCTCATTTACCTGAGCATTCTTAACAATATGAAAATGATGTTGATTCTAAGAGGTATAAAAAGAAAGAAAAAATGGGGAAACACCATTAGGATATAAGAAAGCAGAAAAGACTAAAGCAAAAAGGAAATTAAGATGTTCAGATTAATTATTTGTAAATGGAAAAACTTGTAAATTCAAAAAAATTTCCTTCTATATGGGAGAATTTTTGTTAATTTATTTCTTAAGTAAAAGCTTTTAAAATATCCTCTTTAGCTAATTTTTTAATGTACCATGCTTCTTTAGATCTGGAACCAAGCTCCTAATGGCTATTTCAGGAGAGGAGAAAGTAAAGATGTGAGTAAGTTGCTGAAGAGGTGAGACAAAAAAAAAAATGGTAAGGCCTTCAAGGTGGTCAATAATTGAACACAAATATGACATATTGTGATTAAAAACCGGTACAGACTAAATTTAATTCTGCCATAGCCAGCTGGGGATACTGGCCTAAGCAGAAGTTAATCAAGATCAGACTCACCCACTCTCTTTTATTCACAACTCTTTTATTTGCTGGTTAGTGCTGTTGATTTAGCTGAAGAGCTCATTCAACTGTAGGGACCATGTGCGTTGTGCAAATGCCACTTGGGGACTTTAAATGAAAAGGAGAAAAAGCAGGACTTGAGGGCCACTTCATTTTTCATATTTCCAGCCTGTTCAGAGACCCATGAAGCTCTCTGAGAAATGCTCTTGAGAAGCACATGTGCTGCCTAGGCCGAGCTGAGTGTTTCAGCTCAGGGGAACACTGACATCCATCTTACATTCACTAAGATAATTTTGTGCTTTATGGGGTTTTTTGGTGTGTTTGTTTGTTTTATCAGTTTTTTGTTTCTTTTGTTTGAGAACCAAGCTTTATCTGATGCCATTTAATGCCTAGAAACATTGATTTTTTTTTTCATCTGTTTTACTTTTCATTTCCACTTTCTTCTGCATGTTTTCATTTTGCCTGGAACAGATGCATCTAAATCTGTGCATGGCAGGAAATGATGGAAAGTTTGAATCACTGAAAACATCATCATTGCTTTCAGGCAATTTCCAATTCAGCGGAAGAGATAGACCAAGACTGGGGAACTGATAATGTGTTTATAGTTGCCTTATCTATAACAATATTGTTATGGTTTAGTTATTGATCTGTAAGATAACAAAAACTGTTTAATTGGATGTCTTAATAATTTCTTTGGAGAATAAAATATATCCATTGATTCTGCTCAGGTAACTGATCTTATATTTGAAGGATATTTTTTTCGATTGCCAAGGAATGTGCGTATTAACAGAAGTCAATCATGGAAATTTAATCCAGGAGACAAGTTTTACAAGTTTTCCTTCTTATTGCTAAATAAATGTTAATGGGCATGAAACATAAAATTCATACATTGGTAAGACTTTTTCAATATTTTTAATTTTTCTTAGTGATTGCTATATGGAGGGTCCTGAAAGTCTTATGAAAATAAAAAATCTCTATTCCAGTATTCCCCTTGCAAAAAGATTTTTGTGAGCTGGCAGAAGTTCAAGACTGCCATTTAGCTTTAGAATTTTTAATTAAAAGGCAGAGGTTTTTGTACATAAGTACAGGGCCCCAGAGTTTGCCATGAACACGATAACTAATTTTGGGGCAAGATATGCAAATTTATTACCTGAAGTCACTGTAACAGATTTTTTTTCAGTAGTTTTAGATCCTGTCTCCTCTTCAAATTGACCAAAATATTTTTAAGCTGTAAAAATGTGTTGTTTTTCTACATTTTCATCATGACCTCTTGATGCTAACTTTTTTTATATAAGAGAAATTGAGAGATAGTGAGAATTTCTCCATATGTTATTTGTCACCAAGAAGATAGGATAGAACTAAACACTCCTACACATTTTTTAGTTATTCTGGACTGCTGTACTATAGCC
The DNA here is from genome assembly GCA_013399835.1 of Leptocoma aspasia. Classification (NCBI taxonomy): domain Eukaryota; kingdom Metazoa; phylum Chordata; class Aves; order Passeriformes; family Nectariniidae; genus Leptocoma; species Leptocoma aspasia. Next base: position 267,895 of record VXAX01006103.1, on the reverse strand, counting down.
TATATTTTTTTTCAAGTGTTGAACATAACTTATATACATACTTTAGATAGTGAAAGTGTAGCTTAATTAAATTATATAGCTCATACTTGGAACTTCCAGAGAAAAATCAAAGATGTGGCCGTTTTTTTCACATACAAAGCTTTGTGAACTTTGCTCTTACAAAGCTGCATCCTGAGCTATATAGTATCACTAATATCTTCACTTTAACTTAAACAGCTTTATGATTAAGTCATAAGAAAACAGGCAGCCAAAGCATATTCTTGTTATGAGTCAGCCTGAGGGTCTATCTCAATTAGTGTCTTGTCTCCAACTTGTAGAGAATGTAAGAACTGGTCAAAGATATGTCACCTTGAAACAATATTCACCTTTGCCATTTCATGGGTTAGCAGCTTTTGAACTTTGCTATCTCAACTTCCTCAGCCTGATCCAGTAAGGAGTCACTCAGCAAGGAGTAGTAGCTTCAGTCATTTATAAATTCAAGCATCTGTAATTTGCCTTTTTAGGGACACTGCCTATATTCTGCATTTTGCTTTGTTCAGCTACCTTCTCTTAATGTTGCATTTGGAGAAAATGCTACTTTCATAAATATGGATTTTAAAACAGTTCTTAGCTGGAAAACCTGCTCATATGCATAAATTCTACAAGTGCAAGATTTATTATAAGAAAATATCCCATCTTTATATTCCGCTTGATTCTTGAGAAAATAATTCATAATTCGGCAGTTAATTTCATCGTTAATTTCTAGTGAAGCATTTAAACTCAGCAGAGAAATACAGATAAGAAAAGGCTTTTGTTCATAAAATATGTTAAAAGATATAATTATTTCATTCTTGCTTTCTAACCCTATAATTTCCTCATCCTCAGAAGTCTACAGTGAAATAATTGTGTGTCATTTGGAGTACTGACATTTTGCTCCTACTTTTTAATTTGGAAAAGCAAGTAGTGTTTGCTGATTACTATCTGAAATAGGTGCAGGAAGGAAACTTAAGTAAGTATTAAGCTTAAGTAAGTTTAATAAGAAACAAAAGACAAGAGGGATATGGTTTCACTTGAGCCCACAATATAAATGGAAAAATAGAGACAGTATTGCTTTCAGAAGAATAAAGCAGAACAGGGAAGAACATGGTTTGAGAAGGTTACCTTTTTTAGTGAAGTAAATGAAATAGTGAGAAACAGCTCTCTTGATTCCTCTGAGTTTCTAACTGCACATTTGACCTCTAATTTTGGAAAGCAAAACACATTTGCATGCACATTAAAGGATGGTGATTCTTTGCATAGTGTTACAGGACTGTAAGCTTAGTCTTCTGAATTCAGCTCTTATCTCTGTTTGTAGGTGTTCTACATGACCACAGGCAACTCCTTTCATCTCTTTCTTAACCTGGAGGTGTGGGGCTGTGATGACTAATACCACCATAGACATACTCTTTAAAGCAACTAGTGCATCAGATTAGTTCAATTAAGCCATCTAGATTTCCTCCATAGTTAGTGAAAAGAGGTGGACATCTCCAGAAGCAATTAATTCAATTTACCTTTGAAACCCTCCTAATGTGGAAATAGTCACAGGGTGGTTTCTTAAAGCAGAAGTGTCTTTTAAATTATCCATATCCAAAAGAACTCCATATCTTGAAACAAAATTTAGGTGCATGTACGTAGCCATGTTGAATGCCTCAATGAGGTGTAAGGACCTCAAGCTGATAAGTGCTAATTTTGAAAATTTTTATTTTCATTCAAAAGCTGTAGTAAAGAAAAATACTTGGTAGGTGCTTCTCCTCCCCCCCCCGCCACCTTGTAAAATGAGAAAAATTAACCATTTGACCATATTAAATCTCCTTTGAGATATAAAATCATTCTAGAAAACAGTTACTGACATCCAAGATCTTGGCCAAAACAGTATTTGAGTGACATTCTGCTTGCAAACCAAAAACTATTAAAAATAGATACCTCACCTATTGCAGTGCCAAGTTTGCCCTTTTTTCAGGAGCTACTGTCAAGTCTGTCAAATGGAAACTAATTGACAATCCAATAGAAAATTGGATTTTGTCAATTGACTCCTTTGTGACCTCTTCCTTCTAGAAACCTCAAGGATCTAGCAAGATTTTGAAATCTGAAACCTCTTATCTGTATTCTGATGGTATTTGGTCAACTAGACATTTTCTCAGATCTCGTCAACTGTCTAACTACAGGACTTTTACTCAGAATAGAAAAGCAATTTTGATGATAAAGTAAAATGAGAAATTATCAAGTATTGGACCTTTTTTGTTTATACAAAATTTGATTATGCTTCTTTTGTGCTGTAGTCAATGAATTCTGGATTCCAGATCTGGCTGACTTTTTTGGACTACATAGCATCTTGTGATGCAACAGGAACACTACCATTCCCTCAGCTTCCATTGGACAGCCCAAAAATGACCAAAATTGAAATTTGGCCTGTGTTTGCTAATGCTAAAAGTATCCCCCAAAACTAATCCAACCAACAAACAAACAAACAAGAAACCAAAACAGAACACTGTTTTTGACTAGTGACATATCTGGCTCTGGTCCTGACTTTTGCTCTCTTCAAGGTGTCATATACACATTGGAGTGATGGTGGGCTGCTGAGAATTCAAGAATTGAGGAGTGGAGTGGAGGAATCCAAGAGTGGAGACTGATTCTGCTTTCTGACTTGATGAAATTTTATCCCAGACTATCTTGGTAGTGATAGAAAGAAATGCAGATTTTTGCAGTCACTACCTTTGATTTATTAAATAAAGCACCTAGTGAAAACTAAGAAAGAGAAAATTCAAGAAGTGAAGGCAGAAGTGGGATTTTTGGCTATGATGGAAAAAGAAGTAAGAAAAGCAGTAGGCAAGAAAGGTGAAAGGCTTGATTTGCCAGTTAATTTCAAAAATTGCCTATCCAAAGAAGTCATGTTGTCTGCAAATCATCCACATCCTCACCATGAAACATCAGGGAATTATGTCCATCTTTTAAATACTGCATTTCAGCTGAGGGTCTGAAAACAATTTCACAAATAATGGACTAAATTTTCATAGTCTGAAAGGACATAATTTTAAATACCTTAAGAAATCAATTTTTTCTTCCTTCCTACAGGTAAAAAAACCAACCTGCTAATCTAAGAGAATCCAACTGAGTTAGCAATACCTTTCCAGTGCAAGGAGGCATCAGTTGTATTATCCTGCCTGTGACTTATTAATTAAATGTTTGACACACCTGGAAGAACTATAAAAAACATAAATGAAAATAACCAGATACTCTACTGTTTAGATTCTGTTTTCCTTCCTGATAATTTAAAAGAATTCCTAGAGGAAAAAGTTCAATTTAAACTCTGATATATAATAATAATAAATAATTTCAGATGCTACGTATCAGCTATTTTTATATGGTTTTTCATTTGACAATATTTTTTATTTTCCCCATCATTTTCAGCTTCTGTGATGTTCTGTTCAGCATTTGATACCAACCATTTTTGGTATGAATTAAAAATGCTAAGTGTCAGAACAGAGCTGATATTAAAGCCTTTGGTCTCAGAGCCAGACTAACATGAACCTGGTTCTGTTTATCAGCAAAATCTTTTGTTGTCAACAGTTTCAAATGCCAGAGCTCTTTTAAATACCACTAACACCACAAAGCCTCATTTAAACATGTATTAGCAAGGTAATCCTTCAATCATAAACTTGCCACTAAGACATAAAGGGGATGATTACTGACATTCTGTGCCCTTTTCAGAACCACCCAAGGGAAAAAATATAATGAATATCCTGGGCTCACAGTGACCCCAGCCTCTTCATAGGAAAACTAAAGAAAATAAACCAAAATTATGCTAGCAACCATTTCCCTCCTTGTTCACCTTTTATTTTACTTTAGACAACTGGCAAAAGAGTTGTACCCACAAAGTATCTTTGTCTAGGTGGCTGTAGCTTTTATTAGTTATACTGTTGTGGGGGAAGCAAAGTAACAGAATATGATGTCTAGTTTAAGTCTTGGTCAATGCGTATGATACTGGGAGGAGATCATTCTTATCAATTTCAAAATGCTCTAACTTGTCACTCCCCCTTCCTAGACTCTTGCACAGCTAAATAAGGAGTACAACTAATTGCCTGTTCAATGTTTGATCTACTACAACAGTACTGCAGGCATCAGCATGTCCTGCTGAGATGTTAAGAAATAATGGCTGTTGCAGTACCAAATTCAATATACTTTAAAATAAAATAAATAAATGTACCCCATATCTCAAACATGTCACTGGATGCATCTTGAAAATCAGCTGAACTTACATAACAAGTTCAACTCATTTGCAACAATGCTATAACTATTTATTTTGAATTCAAAAGAACCTTCTCTTTCCACTGCCTGCTTACTGGTACTGCTTTACAATAATGAATCCTTTCATTCGGAGAATCAGAGTTTAAAAATATCCTCAAGATGGCCACTATAAAATGATGCGAAATTGGAATAGTTCCTGTCACCACAAAAGCTTTGAAAATGCATATTAAAAACCCTCACCCCACCTGGGAAGACAGTTAGTTATTCTTACTGTCAAGTATCCTGGTCAAAAAAAAATCAAGTAATTTGTGAGTCACCTCCTAGGACTTGTTTGCACAGCACAGGATGAGCTGGGTCAGACATCGATGGAGCTCCTGAGTCTGGGGGACTGAAATCATCGTGGCTCTGAGCAGCAGGTGCTCTCAGGGTGCTTTAGGAGGACAAACACTGTGAAGATGTGACAGTGGTGCTTGCAGTCCAGGGCAGTGCTGTGTGTAGTCCAGGTCTCCTTGCTGCATGCTCCCACCTGCAGTGGGAACCCAGCTGACCAAAGGCAGAAGTAGGAACCAGCCCAAACTCACTCTGAACCTGAGGTACTCCTGGCACCACTGCCTGTGTGGGTGTACTCAGGGCTGCTGAGTAACCTGGCGCAGTGTGGAAGGAGGAGAAATGCCATTTTACAAGAGGCAAAATGTCTCCATGAAAAATGAACCTACTAAGTCCCACTTGATAGCTTGGTAGCTGAAGGGTTATGTTACTTGCTCTGCTTTGCTGCTTGTCTCTGTAAGCAGCTTTCTATGTGCTAGGGGACCATTTCACCATTAGAGTAAATCCCCTGGAATTGCACAAGTTACCTCAGGGAAAGATTTGGCACCATGATCAGTGGCAAGCTGTAACTGTGTGTAGCGCTCTGTACCTTTCTGTACTGTGGAAAGCCCTCTAATTTCCCTGAAGGGATGGCTGAAGCTTTAGTCCAGGTGTTCACATAGTCCAGATTCCTCACCTGTAAGCAGTTCTCTGTGAAATTCTGTATTTTCCTCCTCCTTTTATTTCAGCTATTTTGCTGCCTGTGAAAGTCCTGTGCACCAACTCGTTTATAAAAGAAATATGTATAGGAAATGGATAAACTTTAAAATTGTGTTCTGATCTTGGAAACATTAGCGTAAGTATGACTTTATGAATGTAACAATGCTGAATAATGTAACTGAAAATGACATCTACAGTTAAATTTTTAAACATTTATTTTTCACCCTTACTTTCATCCTCCTGAGCTAGTTATTCCCTTTTGGAGTAGTGCAGGAACATGGGATTCTACAGCTACAAGGAGCCAACTAAATCAAAATGTTCAGTTATCTGTAGCTTGCAATAGATCTAGACATGTGCCCAGAAACCAGCTGCCACTAAAGGCAAACAGCTCAGAAATATATTTCTTGCAGCAAGAGGGAATCTGGCAGAAGTTAGAGTGTGCTTGGCATGTAAGAGTACAAGCAGAAGAAAGTTAAAAATCTAAAACCATGATTGGGTTATAGGTTAAAAATACCCAAAATATCACTGAATATGCACATGCTTTTATCTACACACTGAGGGGGTCAGTGATCCATTACATATTTGTGATCACCAGATTCTACCTTAGTGGAAAGTGGTAAAGAGATAGGTAGAAAAGAAAGGGGAAGGCAAATATTTAGTTACTTCAAAATGAAATCTATGACTTTTTTTTTTTCTGAGTGAACTTTGCAGTTGACTTCACCCTAAATCTATGGGACAAACTACTCAGGACATATTCACCCATGGTGGGTAACATCCTGTGCTTTTAAATATTTCCCCTAACTTCTATGTGATGAAGCATATACAAAGTGAAGTGGGAAAGGTAATGGAATCTGACTAGTTCGATTTTTTGAGTCTATTTTTCAAAAAAATTCTAGAATAAAATAATAACAACAAAAACAACAACAGTAATAGGAATGAAACAACAACAACAACAACAATAGTAATAATGAATAATAATATGGAATAATAATAAGGAATAATAGGGAATAATATGCTTTTCAGAAAGTTAAGATTTAAATCCAGATTTAGAAAGCTGTCAGTTTTGGTCAGCTACATCCTATGCAGTATTCAGTCTACCTTTTATACCATTTTCACATGCCTTTGCAGGACCATGCACAATGGTGCATGATACATGTAAAAATAGTTTACTAAATCACCCAGTCACCAATGATGCAATAATAATATATTATATATTATATATAATTAATTATACTCTTTCATTAGAATCTCCCTAAATTTGAGAAAATTTTAACCGGTCTCACGATTTTTACTCTGTAGCTTGGAAATCTGTCACTGAAATTCATGCCTCTCCCAGAATTATATCCCCTTTTTTGTATCCACTTGGATTATTTCCTGTTCTCTCAATGCAGTAGCAGCTGGAGCCACTCCTGGTGGCTGCACCCTGCACTTCACACAGCTGTCTCCATGGCTTTTATAGTGTTTTCCATTTCTCATCCTGTTTTCTCACTGATGACTCTGGCAAAAGAGACAGTCTCTCTATTGCAGTAAAAAGTAACACAATCTTAAACACCCATCCCAAAATAGCTGAGAGGCTTTGTGGCTCAGACGCAGGAAAGCAAAATCAGTGCCTAGTGCTGCATGTTCATACGCCTCAGAGCAGGCTGCAGGTTAGGAAGGCAACAAGAGCGCTTTTTTTCTATTGTTATTTTTTAAAAGCCCATCAGTTAATAAGAAGTCCCATGCCCGGTGGTACCTTGCCAGAAAGCTACTTGTAGGGCCACTGCCTCCCTGCAGGTGTCACTGCCCTCTCGAGTGCTGAGCCTCGGGACAGCGGGCACTGATTGAGCCATCAATACATCCAAATCAGGCCGGCGTGTGCAGAGTCTAATAGCTGATTTCATTACACTGAAGTGACAAGGCGTAAGCTGTCGGGTGTGAGGAATGGGATTGATTTCACCAAGGGAAGCAAAACCAAATGTAATATTAATCAATAATCCAAGACAAATCACTGTGAGCCTATTAACTTGATTTTTAATTCTGAGGAACAATTTGTAGTTAGTTGGAATTCTGGACTGATTTTTTTCTTACCAATTGTGCATTTCAGGAAGACGTACTTTGAGTTCACACTTATTCTTTTAGAGGCAGAAGTTTGTAAACAAAGACACAAACAAATCCATTCATAATTAGTCTTCCTCTCTTTCTTGACAGTAATAATGACTAATGGTAACCATTTATTGAGTCCATTTAGTTAATGGAATCATACTATTGGTTTAGTTTTATACAATTTTTAAAATTTAATTCAGCTGCAACAGTCTATCAGGCAGTAAATGGCATACCATGAATCTTTGAAGTGCTTTTCTTTGAGATGAGATGGAATAATTGGAAAGGGTTTGGCCCCTTCAAAGGGGACACATTTTATATTCAAATGTCCATTTATAACGTTTGCATAAATTTGTCATTTGGACATCTATAAATGATCTCTAAAGCCATAGGTGGCTAAGGTTCTTCCTAGAATAAGGTATTTCCCTTAGAAGAGTTCCTCTAAAATTCTTATGATCTGTATATGTCCTTTGAAAAATCTCAATTATATTAGGGAATCAGAAATTCTGAGGCATGGTGGAATACTGAAAAAGGGTTGGGTTTGTACATCAAACAGTATCTTCAACAGACTGGTTACAGAAGACAGAGTTTTTTTAGTGTCTTTTCTTGATATAACCTCCAAAGTTTACTTTTCTGTGCCACCTGGGAAATCCGAAGGATTAGGCAAAGTGTAATAACATTCAATTATAGCAAAGAACCAGCATGTGCAGGGGCTAGCAGTGATGCAGAGAGGAAAAACACTGAACAGGGGGAGATTGGTCTCTTCTGTTGCTGCCTTACTCTCATGAAAAATGAAGAGAAATGTGGCTGCTTTTCATGCTGGCCATTGAAAGGCAATGAAATGAGGTAAATTATGGCTTGTATTCTTCAACAGTTGCTGCTGTTATAGCAGTTCTATAAGCAGTGTGCATTTTCCATTTGCCCCAGCTTTCCAAATGTCCACTAAAAAAATAAGAGAGGAGAGAGTAAAGGTGGGTGGAGGTTAAAGGTGGGAGGGAGAGCATACCAGACACATTTTTGTGTATTTCAGAGAGTGGGGCACACATAGTGTGCTAAATATATTCTTGATAAGGTTGTCCTTCAAAATGAGAGAATTATAGGTCTCCTCCATGTGTGTTTGTTTTTATGGCTCCCAGAGTCTGATTCCTGTGGTGCTCATGATGCAGCACAGCCATGTACTGGCTCCTGGATGGTAAGGCTTTTCCAGTGACAAGCGTGGCCTGTTGCAAGGTTCAGCTAAAACGTTGCTGAAAGTGGTAACTACATGAGTTGGGTTTAGGAGGGATGACCGAGGTTAGCAGATTTTGCCACAAATTTCAAGAGTGCTTTTGGCAGGGAATGTTGGACAGCACAAGACATTTAAAGAAAGAGTCTGAGGTGCTATACTGGTGCTACATTTGGAGGTTTACTTTCACAATCTTATTAAAAATAAAAGAATACAATAAATCTAAAACATAAGTTAATAAAACTTTAAAAAGAGCATGAAATCCAATTACTGCCACTTTTCTCCCTTAACACAAATGTATTTAATTTAGTATTTCCCAAAAGCTCTACTCAGATGTAAGATGTGCATTCTTGGTGTTTGTTTTTTTTCTGCACTCAAAAGCTCCTGACACTTTTCACTGCTTATGAGAGTCAAAGAAGAGCCAAATAGAGAGCTCTGTGTTTTTTGTTTGTTTTTCTGTCTTTTTCTGGAATAGTAGAAGCCCTCAGGAGCTGGGACCTGAGGCTGGCTGCAGCTCTTAGAGAGGAAATTATCATCAAGTGATGCTCTTGGAGGGCAAGGAGAGCACCTTGGGATACTGAGGAGTTTCTCTGAATTAGCTTTTAAGACATTGGGTATCTTTCTGGATTTTCTCTTTTGCTTGTTTGAAACTTTCATGACTCCAAAGCTGGATGTTCCATATTTCTCTTGCCCATACTGATCTCTCCCTTTACAGATGTTCAGTTCCCATTAATCATCCTACTGACTCCAACTACAGGGTTTTTTTGTTTTTTTTTTTTTTTAAATTGCTGTCTTCTCTGTCCTTCCATTCAAGGAGAAGTCTGAAACTTTTCTTGTTCTCCAGAGCAGTTTTAAGGAAGAAGTTAAAGCTCCAACACCTCTCTCTTGCCCCTATAATAACTTTATAGGGTACTTTCAGTACAAATCTAAGATTTAGGAGCTCCAGTCCAAGGCTTGTAGTTCACACATAATTCTTGAATTTTCTGTAAAAGGCTTGAAGGGTGTCTAAAACTTTATTCCAGGAATGTGAAGATGAATGTAGGCATTCATCTTTTCTTTCTCCACCAGTAATGAAGTCTGTTTGAAGAGCAGTCCAGTGATTCAACAGTGAACTGTAATGAGCTTTTCTGGACTTGAAATAGGCACTTGTTGGCTCCTGTTTAACTTATTTCAGAAGTCTGCATTGCATTACTTGGGATATTTACATGCTGGTGTAGGCAGTTCATTGCAGGATCTACCATTTCTAATGAATACAAGACTAAAAAGCTCCTAATCATAGGAACCATGCAAAAGATGCCTCCTCTACAGACTATTTTATTTTTTTGAGGTCTCCTAATGCATTCTTTTCTGCAGTCTGCACTGGGTTGTTCACTTGTTGCCCATCTTGAACATAAGTAGAAAGCTCAATCACTTGCAATCATTTGCATTCCAGCTTCTCTGAATGCAAACCAAAATCCAAACCCCATCACAGTTTCTCTCATGACTGAGTATGAAGGAAAACAATGTTACATCAAATAAATTTTAATAATTCTTTTCAATAAGGACAGAGAAATCATTCTGTAGCTTCCCTGGAAGACTATTAAAGTAACAAAGAAAATGCTAAAACCAAATAATCAAAGCAGGGCTTTAAGTTTGTGAGATCACTATAATTAGGACAAATACACACAACTGTAGTGCGTTTTTCTTTTTCCTCCTCAATTATATTTAATGAGTTAAGATGGGCTTTTAGCTAATGAAAGCATGGGATTGCTCAAACATTCATAATTAATTACATGGGTATAACTGAAGATTCATATGTACTTAGATGTTGGAAGAAGAATTTTTTTTGAATATGATTATTAAATTTCAAAGTGTTATGACAATAAAAAGAAACATCCCAGTAATCATTTCCCACAGTATGGTTAAATATAAAGACACCAAATTTTCCTTTGTGGAGAAGAACAAATTTTTTAATTGTGAATATAAAGACACACTAAAGCAAATGTCTTGGAATTTTATAATAGTCTTGAAGGTGTTTGTACGCAAGAGAGGGATTTTTTCCTAGTATTTGCAAATATAGCAAGGTGAATTAGTGGAAGGAAGCAACTAAAGATGAATATTAGGAAATATTTTCTTTTGCATTGGGGTCAAATTGGGTGTGAGACTGAGTCTCTGAAAGGAGGTAAAAACAGCTAGGCCTTTCAAATTGAGCTCAGTAAAACAACAGAGCAAACATATTGTGGGAATCACTGCCTCAAAGAGAGGAGCTACCACTGCCCGGGTACAGGTGAGTGAGGCATACAAGCATGCAGTACCTATCTTGCCTCTATTATCCTTTCTTTTCCAGCCTTTCCATACTAATAAAAAGAAAAAGAAAGAGAGGGACTGGTGATATTATTGGTGCTTAATTAAAAGTTTCATGGGTCTCCAAATGGAGGATTCAAGTGTCCAGCTTTGCTAAGCTTTCTTAAGTTCAATTCAGAATTTTGAACAGTGAGAGAGCTGTCAGAAATGCTTTTATAATCATTTTGTGATGACCTAATCTCTAAGGCTACCTTAGACCCAGAATATGTCTGATAATTTTTGTGGGTTGCTCTGATTCATGTTATCTTGGAAAGACACCATTATGCCAGCCTTGGCTGGCAGGAGCTCAGTCAAATCACCTTTCAACATGCTCTTTATTATCAAGAGATCAGGAGCTGGAAAGGAATTCCACTGTAGGTTCCTAAGTAGCTGTCTGCCATACAACTAAGCTAGGAAGGAGAGAAGAAGAACAAAGAATAACCTTGGGTCCACAATTCAGGCACACTATGCAAGTCCTGTTCCCTGATGTTTTGCAATCTACTTTGTCTTTTTCACCTGTGGAAAAAGATTGTGAAGCATCCATAATGTCAGATGAGAATCCTGTATTCCTTTAATAAAAAAGGGACTGGCTCTCTACATGGCCTGAGAGAAAAAGGGCTTTACCAGGTCAGATCAAAAATAGCCTAATCCTGGATTCATTCTATTACAATGGACAATAGCAGAAACAATAGAAAAGAGAACAGAAAAAGGAGATGCAAATAGCAATAATTGCCCAGATGTTCAAAGGAACAAGCTGTCCAATAGGCAGTCAATCCCTGAACTCTCAAACCAAAGCAAAGAAAAAACTTCCATACCTTCAGACTCTACACAGGAATCAGATAATTTTATTTTTAGTTCTAAGGCAGTGGGATTCACAGTTGAAATGGCCTCAGGAGCACTATAAGATGTTTGACAACCAAGAACTATGGTTGCAGTTTAGCCCATATGCTTAAAATTAATGCACACTGTTGTTTTCTGAATAGCCCATCAGTGTGTGCAGACAAGAGAAGCCAAGCCAACAAATTAACAGACTGTCTCTTAGGGGAACATTTCAGTAATTTCTAATTTTTTGTGTTTGTTTCAGCCTTTCCAAAGTCTTTCATACATATTCTTTCTTTTCTTCCTCTCTCTTTTGTGTCTCTTTTTCAAATTTTTAAATGTATTTACTGAAACACCACATTCAGTAACACCTCTAGGCAATGCCTCCTGTGATAATCTACTGTGGTTTTAACTAATGACTTTACAATTTCCATTGTTGTTGCATTCCTCCTACTGTTCACGTTTCAGTGTTGGATGCACAGACCAACTTGTTCACGTAGACCTGTGTGACTCCACAGCCCAGTTTCCCTTCCTGAGAGGAGGCATAGGAGGGTACAGTTCTAGCTGCTGTGCGGGGAGAGCTTCCTTCATCTCAAGGGAAATAAAGTAAGCTAGAATGGAATGGGAATTTGCTTTGCAAATTCACTCTATGGGAGACAAACTGACTTAGGAAATAAAGACTTTCACCTCTAAGTCACCAGTTTGAGGTCAGTTTCTGGTGCATGTCAATAGGAACTTAAAAGCTTTACCACCCTGTGACTTCTCTGCAGTTTCAAATTTAAAGAAATGACAGTCTCAGGCTAGTTTCTCATAAACACCATCACGCTGTCACTGCTAATTGGGCACTTGCTGGAAGCATTGGCAGAGCAGCAAAAAGACTGAATGAGCCATTGACATTGAACTCACCTCTCATTGCTGCATGTTAAGTGGGGCTCTTTGCTCCTGGCTCTGTGCTGGCTGTGTGTCAGTAGAGGTAGACCATGTAGAGCCTCTTTCTGCCTTCTTATCTTGCTTTGGGAACCCAGCTCTTTAAAAATTGTATTTACCATTTATAACTAATGTCACTTAACATAATTTTGAAGAGATAATCATCAAAGAGCAATGGGTAGGAACTATGGGAAAATTTTGGTTTAATGTCAAGAAAAACATTTTGAGAACAATATACTATGTTTTTACTAACCTGTGTCTGACACAGTCTGGCTGACTCAAACTCTAGACATATCCCAAAATATCTAAGGCTTGCTTTTCAAGCAAGGCTTACTTCCATAAGCTGTACGAACAGAGATAAACCTCTGTAGCATGTTCTGATCTATAACTTTCCCCCAGGAAGAATCTTCTCTGTTTTCTTCTACTTACAAACCAAACTGATCAGCACCCTCATTACTAAAAAAAAAAATTTAAAAAAAAATTTTTTTTACATTTTATTCTCTATATCATTGCATATTATATTTTTTTTCATATTAGAGACAGAAGAAAATTTAGACTCTCAAAATCCAGGATAGGACAGGCTACCTCTGATCTTTAACATTCTATATACTCTATTAGAAGAACTTATTTTACAAACACTTTTATTGCTCAGTGAAATTAAGGGTGGTGAGACACTGGAACAGGTTGTCCAGAGAAGTTGTGGATGCCCCATCCTTCGAGGTGTTCAAAGGCCAGGCTTCACGGAGCTCTGAACAACCATGTCTAGTGAAAAGTCTCTTTCCCCATGGTAGGGGATTTAGAACTAGATGATGTTTAAGGGCCCTTCCAACCCAAATCATTCTATAATTCTATTCTATTATACTATGATTTTTTGGGTTTAGGCATCTTCCTGTGTCTATACTTGCATGCTTAAGTTCTTGTCCAGAGCTAAATCCTTCTCAAGGCTTTAACTTTCTGGTATTTTACCAGGTTCTTATGCAAGCTGTTATTTCTAACGAAAGCTAGTTATGCTGTACCAACTACTGTCTAATAAGATAATATATATTCTGCCAGACAGATTTTTGTTGATCTTGGCACAAAATATGCTGATAATTGCTCAAACTGAGACTGTTTTTTTCTGTGTATTTTGCCATGTAGGAGGTTCATGGACCTTTTCCATTGTTGTAACTGTCTAGAGTAATCAGAAGCTAATGCACTGAGGATATATAGCACACAACTACATGAGAAAAAACAAAAGGTTAATTTATACTAAACTTGCAGACTATGCCATGAGTAGGAATTTGGCATCTGTCTCACACAGTCAGAGAGAATAGTTCTTCTTCCAAGATCAATAGGCAAAATCCAAGAAGGTGGTCATTCCTGCACAGAAGCCAAATGAATTCTATATAAGTTGCAGATATTTTATCAAAATCATAAAACTTTTCAGTTGTGGTAGAAACATTTCTTTGAGTTAGAACTCCCATTACATCCCTTCTTTTCTTTGATTTATGGTCAGCCTCTGGAATTCAGTATCACAGGAATTCAGGAAATCATATATGGTGGAGGAAATTTTGAATGCTGCATTATGTGGTCTGACAGAGGCAATCATCTTCTTCAGCATCTTCTTACACCAATAACATACTTCACTAAGACCATTAACAGTATTGCTCAATTGGTCAATGCGTTCTAAAGAATAAAAAGGTTAACCTGGAAAGTAATTTTGAGAACAGGATATAGTTTTGGCCATTCAAAAATAAAAATTAATGTATGATCTATTTTGAGTCAGTGTATGTTGACATTTTTAATCTCTGGATAACAGGAATCAGCTGTTAAAAAATGCAGCAGATACCTAAATTCCTTGCATAAGGGCTAGGCTTCCCACTGTGTTTAAAGCTATATTCTCAAAATTTTGATACCTCTCTACATGATTTTTCCTCAAGTTGAGAGCACGTGGACGAATTTTTACCCTGAACTTGTGCAGCACCTTTGGAAAGCAGCCTTAGGGGAAACTGTTCTATCACAGGGTGTGTTTGCCCTCAGCCCTGTGGGGTGTTACCTCCTGTTAGGACTGGATGGATGACAGAGAGCTCCAGTCTCCTCTGCACCTTTTAGCTCTTCTTTGGGTACCCATCCATAAGAAATTTCTGGTTTGTGTGATATATACATACCTCACATAATAGGTCCTGCCCACGAGCAGGGATTTTAAGTACTGCATCAAATTTAGTCATATTGTTAACAAGTTCACAATTCTATCAATTTTTATGCAAGTATTTTATCACAAAACCTTTTAGAATATATTCCCCCCCCCCCACCCCCCGAAAGAGTTAGATACTGTTTTTCTTATTTTGTAATGAAGAAGATATTTTGACATAGTAAATCTCTGTCAAAGAAGAGGGAAGCCCTTAATACTGGAATCTAATTTTCTGCTCAAAACCCTCTCTCAGACTGGTTTGCATTATTAGAGGTGAAGATTTTTCTCTGTTTTGACAGGGCACCCTCACTTAACCTGCAGTACGAGTGAAGTGGCAGTCAGATCACTCTTCAGTGTGAATATTAATGAGAACATTCATAATAATCCTTCCCTTTGACAGTGGAACAGGAGCTAAAGTCCAACAGCAGGATCAAACAGGGTGGCATGGTACATGCATCAAACCATCTGGCTAATGCATAGCTCAAGGAAATGAGCCAAAACATTTCAGTCAAAACTCTTCACTGGAACAGTAATAGCCCATGAGTTCCTTTTCCCTAAAAACCCTAGAGGCAGAACAAAATATCCTGTCAGAATACATCAGTGCAGTGGAGCAAGAAAAAGAAAAACTTCTGACAGTGCATTTGACCATGTGAAGGTGTTTGTTTGTTTCACAAAGAATTTTTTTCTACTCATCATTTTGCTCCCTCTCCCTCACCTGCCTTCTTTGTCTTTTCCTTCACACACACTCTATGTCTGGCTTTAACAGCCATTAATTATTCAATTAAAAATATCTTTAATTTAAAGACTTTTTTTTTACAAAACTTCCTTTTCTTTAGTTCATTGTTGTGTGACTGACTCAGTTGCTGAAGTGACTCCTATCATTTCCCTACTCTATGGCAAAGAAAAAGGCGGGTTTCCAAAAATTTGGCTGCCAAGGACATCTTCCTGGATCCTGAGGCTTAAATATAAATCCAAATACTATATTATTATACATATGATTCCCCAGCATTGATATTGGTCATGATATTAGTACATCTTTGGTAGAGGAGCGTGTTGTTCTTGGTATTAATAACTGAACTTATTCTTACTTAATCAAACTGCCATGGTCCGAAAAGCCCAGAAAATGAGCTTCCAGCCCATTCTAAGGTGTGATACTACTGGACATAAGGTGGTAAGAGCTCTTGGTGGCATTAAAACCCATAAAAATGTTAAATGTACAGTTCTAGACACAGATCTCAATGTTTGCTAACACAGGAGTGTTTCCAAATAGGACACATTTGTTAGCTTTTTAACATATTAGGCGACAGAGGCCAGATATACTGGACTTTGACGGCTGAAAATCTAAACACAAAGGATGAACTTGCAAATTCCATTCTTTCTCCATTAGTCATTAACATGCACAGTCATATTGAAATGATATAGCAGATTAATACAGAAGTGCACTGAAGAAACGTAATTTTTAGTGTTCAAGTTTTGAATGGCCGGTGCAGGTCAAATTCAGAGAGGTAATGTATGGAAAAAGCATGCTGAGAGGAAAAATGTGAATATCCAGATTGTAACTGAAATGGGAAAGAATAAAGCCAAGTTTTTAAGTTTCAAAGTCTGTCCCGTTGCCAGGAGGAGATTTGCAATAGTGTTATCTCTTAAGTTTAGGAGCAAACTGGAAAAGTTTCCAAGGCAAGCATATGACTGCACAAGTAATTGCCACGTGCTGCTGTATGATGCAAGAGAAATTTGCCTGAGACCTGCAGTGACCCATCAAGCCATGTGACAGTATGATGTAAAGGGGAGCTGGTTACTGATCTGGGAGCCATGGAGCTCCCTCTTAGGTGAATTTGCAGGCAGGAATAGGTGATTTAATATTTTGCTGGAATTGGTCTCTGAGAATAGCTTTCCCCCAAAATAGAAGTATACATAAGATATTTATAGCATTAAATAGAATTCTACTGGTTAAAAGCTCAGAATCAATTCTGCATGCATTTTGAAGACTGTCCTTAAATTTTAGCATAAAAAAACTCCACTCAAGGCTATCATGTTTAAAATCAGAAGTGGTTTCAAAGTTCATTGAAGTATTTTTATTGTTAAAATATCTCAAGCAGCTTTTTGAAACAACTGAAAACCAGAGATTTGTTTGGAGAAAATTTCTATCCACCAATCCTTTCTGAGCTGAAATATAGCAGTGTTGAAAAGGTCACTGATCTTTGGGTTCTCAATGAAATCTATTTAATACTGCTCTCTTTCTTACATTTGCTGAAGTTTTCATGAGAAGTGTTGTATTTCCATGACAGTTCATGTTGTTTGTATATGAAAACTGCAATTTCAGAAAAAAGTGGGAGGATTTGAGAGGTTTTTTAAGATTTGCAGCAGTTTTTCCAAGTTTTTTAATTCTAATTTTTTTTTGTTTTTATCCCTAAAGCCTAAGTAACTTTTGATTCAAAGCATACAGCTTCTTTTTACATAGGAAAAATGTAAGGTTGACTGTCTCACAGTTACTTTAAATATTTATAAGCTTACATACTAGATAGGATAAGTTCATCAACCTAATGTCTAGAATCACAGACTTTGTTTTGCTTGATGTTGTTTATTAAATGTATTGCCTACCATAGTTTTGAATAGCCTTGTTTAATGTCCTGTTCTCCAATACTAGATCATTACTGCTAATAATGCTGCTACTGCAGACAATGCAGCCATTACTGCTACTACTACTCTGGAAGCACCAGTAATATGCAGCTGAAATTGGAGCATTTCTTCTTGGAAGTTCAGCACAAAAAAGCCAAATGTCCCAAAAAAGGTCACATAATTGAAATCTAAGAGTAGACTCTACCATCAGCACAAAGTGCTACAACTCCTGTTCTGCTTTTTGTGTAGTGAACAATTTTCCCAAAAGGAATTTAAAAACCACACTGTACCTGAAGAATCAGTAAGTAAAAACACTATCTCCAGCCTATCATGTGTCTTATCTTATGTAACATTCTGCTAATTTCAAATGGACATTCATAATGAGTTGCAGTGAAATCTTTAAAAAGCCTCTTGTTATCACTTTTATTCTATTTCACTACATCATTTTTTAACATGTTTGCAAAACTCTTACATGTATATTCCTAATTAATCATAATTTCACACCTAGTCTGAAGATGCTCAGTACTTAGCAGGATTTTTTTTATCTGTGTCTAGATCAGTTTTTGTAATTATGTCTGTTTCAGAAAATGTATTGTGAGAGCAATATAGCTAGTATTCTGCCACTAAAAATGTCAGTCTATCCCTGTCATTTTTGTACTTAAAAGCCTTAAAAAATACTTTAAAAATAGTATCTGTTAAGTAGTGAACATATGAAGACAGTCTAAAAAACAAGATTACCATATAATTATCCTTTATATATCTCTATATAACCCTATATATTTTTTATAGGGATATAACTTTCAAAAATCCATCAGAGTTTATATAAGTTAAGGGCTGACATTATCAAATCCTTGTAATTCTGAAACTATTTTTGTAAATGAAGCAAAGTGCTGGAAAAGATTTCATTCACAGCCTTTAAAATTAAACAATGACCTTTCTATGTAGTATATTTCTCTATTATGACATACTTGAATGACAAAATTTACCTTTTTATTCTCACATTTTACTCATTTGCATATAGAAGGATGTATTCCAAAGTTAAAATTAATAATATCTTCTGCAAAAAATGGTGGGTTATCAAAATTCAAGCAGTTTGAGACTAATGTAACCTTTATGCTTTATTCCTATAAACTTACTGTAATTTTTTGAACATAATTGAGCTGAAATAAGCTCATTTCACTCAGGTAATGTTGACATCTGCATGGTTTTAAAGTATTAGTTGCTGCAAAGAACAAGTTGTTCTATGAAGAGTGAAATTTGGGAAAATTAAATTCAGAAGGGTTTGTGTTCATCCCTACACAGCCTCTTACCACAACACTTTCAGTCTCTTCCTTGTCCCTTTCCCAGTGCTTTGAAAAATCTCCTGAATGCATTATAAGGAATAGAGAAGAACAAGCATTAGAGAGACAAAAACCCCTGAGCTTTGATCTGCATTTATGCCAATAGACTGATGTATATCTCAATGCATATTTTTAATCAAAAATAAAAAGAAAGAACAAAAAGTAGTTTAACTTTATATAACAGCTTTAAAACCAAAAGCATATGATCACTTTACAAGCTGCAGAAAACATGAGTCAAAACAATAATAAGTAAGTATTGTTGTCCTCAGAAATTCAGTAACATTTTTTAATCTACTCCTCTGAAAAATTTTTTCCTCAATTTGGAGAGTGAGCCTTGACTTGATGGACTATTATAAAACCATTCATTATGTCTTGGATGTATCTCAACCAATTCAGAATTCATCACTCAAGAGTCAACCTTTGAGTAGGATGATCCTATTTTTGCTGTACTCACAGCAGACCAGTAGATACAAGTGTTATGGCTAATATAGCTGCTTTTATTTCCTGATAAATACAAGAGAGGAAATTGCCTTCAGACATTAAGAAAATCGTTGCATAGATAGTAACCATATATAGGGTAATCTTAGTTGTTTTTCTTGCAGTTCCCTTGGGAGGGCTAGACAGATTATTTTTGCATTTTTTTACTGTTTTGGGTCATGCTTTCTGCAGCTTGTAAAATGATCAGACGCTTTTGATTTTAAAGCTGTCATATAAACTACTTTTCTTTCTTTCTTTCTTTCTTTCTTTCTTTCTTTCTTTCTTTCTTTCTTTCTTTCTTTCTTTCTTTCTTTCTTTCTTTCTTTCTTTCTTTCTTTCTTTTTCTTTCTTTCCTTTTCTTTCCATCAAAAATGGATTCTCTTGGCTGAAATGTACACTGAGAACCAGATTTAATCCACAGTTATGTTACTTGTTTGACTGATTGATTCCTCTTACTCAAGCAGTGAATGAAATAATGGATGTCTCTAAAAATAGGGAACAAAAAAAAAACAGCTACAGAATCAGTGAAATAAATAGCACACAACTTTATAAAGGAAGGATTGCCACCCTACCTGTTCATATTCCTGTCTATCCTTCACTGCCTCAAGTTTGACTTCTCTCAGACAAAGCTGTCTTATTTTTTAAAGTGTCCCTCTGAAAATACTTCCTGAGAGAGGAATCCTTATTCTCTGTCAGAAGTCACATCTTCTAAAGTAGCCAGGGTTTGTCTCTTTTTTACCCATGCCTTTACAGATACATAGATACAATCAAAAATATAGCTCTACTCTAAGATGAGGCATTATCAACATACATCTGAAGAAATATCTGCACATCTTTCACAGACAAACGCATGGTACCAGTGGTCAGAGTTATGTAGATATTTTTTCAGTGGGTTCTGGTGCTGATGCTGTTGGGTTGCATGGGCACAGTGATATTGGGATGCTCAGTGACCCATCTCAGATGTTCCCCTGCCAGACAAAGAAAACAAGTATCTCTTTCTGTCTGTGCAAGCAGGTCTGACTCATGCAGCATACTCAAAACCACAGCTTCTGTGTCTTTATTTAAACCGACGGGAAATAAAGAAAACCTTGAACGGTCAGATCTTATTTGCATATTATAACATTGCTAGAGCTTTTCTTGATTTAAAAGTCTAAGATTTAAAACTGAGCCGAGGATCTGTTTTTTGTTCTGATAAGAAATGTAGGACTTCATAGCCCTTTGCTTCTTTCATGTAGGAGCTGAAGGATAACCAGATGACTTGATTGAGCTCTGGCAAGGAGTGTTGATCACTAGTGAACTGTAAATATGAAATAGAAGCAAAATTGATGAGAGAGCACTAATAATGAAAAACATCAGCTAGTGGGTCTATGGGAACAACAATCTTGAGTGGAAATGGCTATATGTTCCCCTATAAGTGATTTTCTAAAGAGCTTTATAATAGTGGTTTCAAAAACTGCACATCAATTTAGGACAAAAGACTGATTGAACAGCTACACTACTTTGACCCTAAGAATCCAGCTTTCACTGTGGCTTCTGTTCTGGAAAGTAAAGAAACTTGAGGTAAATATTAGCCTGATGTCCGTTATTAGGTACAACAAGTACCAAAAATCTTTTGGTGGAAACATAACTCCTTTTCTGGTGAAAAACTTGATGCATCTCCTTTTGAAATGTGGTTTTGCCTAAAACTATTTCAAATATTGTATAAAATAATCTGTATCTTACTCACAAAAAAAAAAATTCCCTCTTGTCTCTCTCCAGTGCAGTTATTTACAGGTTCCTTGCAATGTCTACAACCTAGGGCAATGGTTTCCTATAACTTCAACCTTGAGACAAAATATTTTGATCTACTGTTTCTATACTGGTATTACACTTTGGTTATACACAAAACAACCGTATCTTTATGGCACTTATTTGAACTAAATAACTTTATTATTGTTCATAATTGACTAGTCTTGTTGTTATTGGCCTGGAAATGTAAGGGAATTTGTTTGGCCTATCAGTATCAATGTAAGTTGTTTGGTTTCACAGAAATTGAGGAAGAGGTGGAGAAAGAAAAGGAAATCTAAGTAAAAAGTTAAAATTGGTTTGATAAGGAGGGTTTTTGATTTTTTTTTGTTTGTTTGTTTTTCTAAATTCTGTCTGCGTTTTTTCTTAAGCTCCTTAACACCACATAGAATAAGAAACAAGTTTTTGGTTATTTTTTTCTGCTAAAATTAGAGATTCCAAATATACAAATTTTTTTGATTTGTTAAATCAGGTTTATTGGTTTTATCATAACAGAAAAAAAATATGACAGTTTCAATATGTTTAAATGTTTTGAACAAAGACTATTTCAAATTTCCTTATGTTTGTTTTTAATCCTTTAACCTTCAATCCAAGTTTAATTTTTTTAGAGAAGCAAATTTTAAACTGAATATATAATGAAAATATTTTTGCTTTTTTTCAGCAATTTTTTTCCATAACCTTAGCATTATTTCTGTTTAGCTATTTTTTCCTTTCCTTTTTTTTTTCCCTTAAACACATAGCTCTTGTGAAAAGGGAGCAGATGGCTTGACTGAAACTCGGTTTCCTGTTATTTTAATATCTTGCACAGCATATTGGCTTTATCATCCTTTTCATGCAGTATAGAGATTCACAGCTCAAATCAAAACAAAGTATGAAATAAGGGCATGAAAATCATGAAAAACCTTGGTCCTTCCTGCATGATGGCTGGAAGGGACATAACAGCCTTCCTGCTGTGTGAATTTTATATATTCCAGATAAAATCTGAGCTGTTTATTTTTCCTGTGGTATATGGCTTTGATATGATCATTTTATCAATAGTCTTAAAAGATGTGTAAAGCCAGCCCTGTATTCAGTAATTTTGGCTGGCCAGGTACTAGATAACACAAACCAATCTCCTTTCTATTCTTCATAAGAACTTTATTCCACACCAGAAGAGTCACCTACTTTAACCTTCATCAAAGGACACATCCATGGCTCTCAGCCTACCCTCTGTTGTAAACTTCTTCCCAGGTTGCTCTCATTGTGTTTCATTCTCCTTGAGTTCTAGGACATCAAAAAATCCTGAGAGTTTGAAATAAGGATAATGACATAGTATGAGAAAGGTGATTTTTTAGAATTCTAAATTTATATGTGGTTAAAAAACCCCCACATTTCCTGATGTGCAAATTGTTCTACAAACTGATTTTCTGTAGCTAACTACTACCCTACCTGCTTGTTCATCTCAGTCTTTTAAGTTCCAAACATGCAGTCAAAAACCCACACGACATGCCGCTAGGCACTTAGCAGCAATCAAAGCAGACCTGGTGACTCCTCCAAAGAGCTTTGCTCCAATTCCAGCCTGCCTGCTGTACCGTGGATAGTAAACGCTTCTCGCAGAATCCCTGAGGAAGCTCATTACTTGAGCTGAGCTAAAATGTTTTACTCTAAACAAACACAGCAAACTGCGCTGACTTTATAAATAAAATTGTCCTAGTCAGAAAGCTGTCCTATTACTTCAGATGTATATATTGAAAAGCTGATTAAATTCCTTCTGTCTTTTCCATTGAAGCACTCAAAGGAAGAGTGTCTTTACTCTCATAGAGCTAGCCAGCTCAGCAGCCACATTTAATTCCACTTTGCTTTTCCTCTGATGTCGAGTGACAAGCAATGGGTTTTGGCTGCCCTACCAGATGAGGAGGATTGTGATGCTCTTGTCAGTAAGGTAGGGAAGTAAGTTTACATGCAAAGGTCATCTGGACATTCCAGTAGTCTGAAAAGGACTGAGGGGACAAGTGCTTCTCATTGCTTTTGGGTAAGCCCCTATCAGTTGTGACTGAAACCTAGTTAGAACCGTGAATTACAAAAACTATAAAATTAGGAATGATAAAATGGAGTTGTGCCTCTCTCTCTTGTGGTGTAAAAGCAGACCAGAAATTTTCTAATCAGTGAATGTACTTCTGTCAGGAAAAAAAAAAAAGGAAGTTGCAGAAATATAAAATATCATATCTTGTGCCCACAAACTTAGGAGTTTATTGTTTATTGTTATGCTTAAAGGCATAAAGACATGATGCTTTTCAAACACCTATAGCATTTCCTTCAGTGGTTCTAACTGGGAAAAAGCCCCAAATGGAATGGCTATAACATTCCTTCATCTGGTGGTGGATGAATAAACCTTACAGAGAACTGGGAAATACTTTGAAAATAGAGAAGAAAAAAATTGCAGTGAATGAATCAAAAGAAGATTTCAGTCACAGGGACCTGTCACAATTTTAAATTGAAATTTCAGATCAAACAAGTATTCCTTTAAAGTTAGGAACCTACAGTCACAAATCTCCACTCTCCTCAGAGGGGACAAATCATGTTACACTCTAACTCACAGGCAGGCAGGAGATGGATTTAAGGTTATGCCTAGCCAATTTTTGTTCATTTATTGCCTCACAACACTTAGTGAACATTCCAAGTAAAGGACTGTACAAGTGTAATTGTATTAACTGGTTCCAGGCTGACCTAAACCTATTCCCCTTGAGCTAGAGCACTGGATTCCCTGAATGGGTTTTTATTCTCTGGATAAGTTTCAAAGCAGATTCATTATCAGATATCTGTCAGGATCACTTTGAGTGTTATGTGAGTATTAGAATTAAATAAACATTGGAAAATCAGAGACAGATGTGCAAACATGTCTTTGTTTTTTTAAATTAAAAAAAATGTTTTATTCTTAAATGACAAGATCTTATAAATTTGGTATATTTCTTTTCATCCTGTCAGGGTTATATTTTTTTTTCTGTTGTTTCTTATTATTTTCAGTACTGATTTTGTTATGCCTTCACAGGAATATTCACAGGAACAAGACACTGCCTTCCAGATGTTTATGGAATAACTTGGATCAATAGAAGACACTGCAGATCCTTTTCCCCAAGTCCAGTATGATGAATCTGTGTAGTATAATTTTCCTTTACCTTATCTCCTAAGAGAGTTTTTCCAATCCCTTAGACCTGAGTAGCAGATTTTGTTGAGATATCATCTGAAAAAAGTAAAGTTGGAGTGTCCTGACACATACAGGGTCACTTATCTCCCACACTGCTAAATACAGCAGGAAGGAGGTGGTGAGCTTTTGTGTCACGTTAGACATCACCAGCTCTCCCTTGACCTTGGAATGAGGCTTTCACACAGTGCCAAAACTGGCTTTGCTATCCAGTAAGTATTGAAGACTCTTTTAAGATCCATGTGGAGTTTTTCTGAGTTGGTATCTCCAGGCACAAGAGAGATGTCTAATAAAAGTCAGAAGTCCAGTCTCCTCCTAAGAGAATGTCAACACACTAACACTGCAGACATGGTAGAAGACAGTTGTAAGATTATTTCTGAACCTTTCTTCTCTACAATTTCAGGTGAAGCCATGCAAACTCCTGCACCATAGATACATATTCCCCAGGAGTATAATTGTGTGGAATTTTATTTTGTTTTAATTTGCCTTTTTCTATCATATTATTCTAAGTATTTTTCCTACATGTATTCACAACATTATATAGTATAAACAGTGATGTGTAGTCATCATTTTAAAGTAAACACGCTTCAGGTTCAGACATTTTGGCAAGATTTGAAATAAGACCTGTGTCTTCACCTCTATCATAAACTGAACCAAAGACAGAACTTTAGTGTCTCAAAGAGCTGTTTGGTTTCCTGTGGAAGGGGGAATATATCTTGGTGTTTTCGTCCACACTGCTTTCTTAGAAATAAAAGGAAACTTGGATATTTTTTGTATACCTTTGAAAATCCACAACAGCTTTAGCTAACTGTCTGTATTTACTTTGTTTATCTCTACCTACTGCAACCTGCAATATATCAGGGAAGCAGCTGCAATGGAGAAAGGTCCTGAAGCCACAGTACGGAATTTCCTTTTCGTAATACTGGTGCTTTGCAAAGGAAGATAACACTGAGATGACTTTTCCATTGCTGTGTCTGTTTTTATACATCAGCTAATAAGGCTGATGTGATAAGCTATGTCCACAGAAATGATGGCAGTGGCTGGGGAAGGGTTTGTTTAGTGCAGGTGGCATACAGTTATTCTCAGCAGCACCAAAGACAGGAATAGAAAAACAGCTATAACTTAAAACCTGATTGCACTGTCAATGACAATGTAATAGAAAAATATGGAAGTGGACTTTTTTCAGCTGTTCTACAGTTTAGTGAATGTAGAGTTTATCAAATCTCATGCTGAATTTAATTTTGCTATGGCTGCACAGTAACAGATAATGCTTAGCATTGAGGGTCTTTAACATGCTCTATATTGAACATGCGTATTGTTCTATATTCTATAGCATGTTCTATATTGAACATGCTTCAATCTGAGCTGTAGAGGCATACTGGACATGCTGTCTCAGGTATGGCAGGACTACACCAAAGATATGTAAAAGTACATACTGGCTGTACTCCCTGGCTGTAACTCTGAAAAGTATCCTGGGTAGGTTGCATTGTTTTGTTCTCAATTAGATTGCATTTTTCTTGTGATAACTGTAGATGGTTTTGCTGTTGGTTTAAACTTTTACTACATGCCACATCTTCCATGCAACTCTGAACTTGAGCACAATTAACTATTAGCATATATGAAAATTTCATTGGCTGTTAGAGGGCGTAAGTCTCTATACAAAATTAACTACATTCTAATACAGTTTGCCCTTCTTGTATCTTTCTTTCTTTCTAATTCTGACAGCATTTTCCAGAACTTCCATTAATGAAAGACTATGAGTCACTAATTACAAAATTATGTCATTGAAACTGTAGTTCAAAATCTATAAAAGTTAATAAAGCCTCTCTAATGGTATAAGTTATATCCATTTATAAGCATAGTTAAAAGTACAACTGAAACTAACCAATTTTTCACCTTTTGAAGAACTTCCAAATCACTTCTGATTTCTTTTAATGTGGCAAATAATGTACCAAATAAAATGATAGATGCTAAGACACAGAGATAAAATCCTAAGATGACATCCTCAGCCACTGGTGTCAGTGTTATAGGATTCAGACAGTTTTATGCCCATGGGTGTCTTAAGCCTATTAGATTTACCATAGTATCACAATTTCTTTCCTGTTTGTTAATATCTGTGGGCACCACTGGAAAAAAATAATGAAAACACAAAAGACAACAGGGTCTTGACTGGGATTAGGTGATGCAGACAACTCTAATTGGAACAAACTTCTCTGAGGGCAGTGATGAGTAAAACTTAAGCCCATTGCTTGCTCTGAAGTGTCATAAAAGAGAGAGAGAGATTTTCCTGTACTTGTGGTTGAACACTGTTGATTTAATTACAACAAAAAGTGATTGGGAAATATTTTTAAGAGAGATTTGTTTCCTGTTGTCAGCTGTCACTGAGATGGATAGAACTCAGGCTTACTCTTGAGGCAGTAGTTATGAGCAGGTTTGCTGGTGGCTGAGACAATAGGCTGCATATTTTTAAATTGTATCAAGAAGGACCTATTATTTAGGACTCCTTATTACTGTCAGTGTCACAACATCTTGCATTATTCAAAGAGAGCATTGCTTCCATCCGTCAGTCTCCCCTTTGCTGTCAAAGATGCAAATGCAAGATCTCATTGCTTAGGGGAAATTTGTAGTTTAAAAGGGAAGGAAGAAAGATGCCAGGAAAAGTTAAATGATATAGGAAGAAAATCCTCAGGGGAAAGAGCAACTGGAGCTTCAAATTTTTATAGTTGCAAGAAAGAAAGAAAGAAAGAAAGAAAGAAAGAAAGAAAGAAAGAAAGAAAGAAAGAAAGAAAGAAAGAAAGAAAGAAAGAAAGAAAGAAAGAAAGAAAGAAAGAAAGAGAAAGAAAGAAAGAAAGAAAGAAAGAAAGAAAGAAAGAAAGAAAGAAAGAAAAGAAAGAAGGAAAGAAAGAAAGAAAAGAAAGAAAGAAAGAAAGAAAGAAAGAAAGAAAGAAAGAAAGAAAGAAAGAAAGAAAGAAAGAAAGAAAGAAAGAAAGAAAGAAAGAAAGAAAGAAAGAAAGAAAGAAAATTTCCTTTTAGAAAGTGCTAGACAATTTATGTCTGTGCATATATGGATGTCTGTTTCAATCTAAGTTGGGATGCTAGAAATTGTGCTCTATGTGTCTCAGAGAAAAAAGGGAAACTTATCCTATAAAGACCAATGATTAGGATTGTGAAAGCAAAGGCAAGTTCGAATAGGTTAAGAGTGGGATGTAAAAATAAATTATATGGCAGTTGAACACATTTTAGAATATAGTAGTAGGGAATATAGCTGGTCAGACTTTTGTAATACCTTTTTCCTCTATAGCTGTTGATTTATTGAAGCAAGATTTTTTGGGGCCAAAGACTGGTATCGGAGACACTTTAACTCACAGGTTGTTTTAGAAGGGCTTTCAAAAGTCGTTTCAGTGTTGCTTCAATTTTTTTTTTTCAACAAATTTTTCCAGTTTTAAATTATGTTTCTTAAGAAAATGAAGGAAACTTTTCGTCTTTTAAAATTGTTGTGATTGAAATTATGCATTTCGAGATGTGCTGGAGTAAGCTTTCTTCTATGCCCCAAAGTATTTGAAAATATATCTTTTCAGTCCTGAACATTTTTGAAATTGCTGGTGTTCATACTACTTAGAGATGAAAATATTTTGAAACATTTGTATGTCACTGAAACACGTTTCCTGTGAAACTAGATACAATAATTCTCCCTCTGCTACACATGCATCTGCCATTCTCATTGAAGAAACTTCATTTAAAGGACTCCAGTGGCCCATCCAAACAAGCCTTCTGTGACTTGAAAGTGACAGCAAGGGATTTAAATCACAAAGATCATTCTGGGTCTACAGACTCTGTGTAATGTTCCCTGGCTCAGACCACAGAAATATTGTCATTGTAGGGCATGCCAGTCACAGGATATCAGGAAGTCAGGGCACTTCCTCATTTACTTCATGCTACGTCTTCAGTCTGCTTATGGAATGATTACTTCTGTTATTTTTACCGTCAGAATTATGGAGAGTAGTCTCTTACATTTGAATTGGGACTTGGGCAAGTGATGCCCTGAGGGAAGGGCTGCAAATGCAGTGTGGCTGTTGACTGATCTGTTTTCTGTGATACTGCTCACAGCACTATTTGAAAAATATTTTAATTATGAAAAGTAATCATAAAATGTTATTCCAATATTTTTAATTTGTGAAATCTTAGTAAGAATCAATTCCTGGATGTTTTTCAAGGAAACACTGCAGCCTGAACAAATTAAAATAAAACAAAGTGTGGTCTTTGTAGGGTGCCTTTAAGTGAATTTTGTATCACTGCACCTGACTGTTGCTCTCATGTTAGCTTGAGAAATGCCTTTTCCATCTATTAGCCTGAAAACTCTTTCAGCCAGGGAAGGGACAGAATTCCATAAAAGAAATTTATTATATTTCAGGGTTTGCTGCTGAATTTTAGCTTATTTTGCAGGGAGAAAATGGGAATAGATTCAACAGGAATATAAAAGCTATTAGAGAGGAGACCAGGCTGAAGTGTATTTCATTTTCATTAGTGCAAAGACTTTCCATCTCCTTTAACCTGCACTCTCACCATATGCACAATGAAAAAACAAAGGGTTCAATTTGCTCTACAGCACTGGTAGAATTGAACTAATTGATTAACAGCAATTTCCCCCATCAAATAAATGGAGCGATGTGATTTCTGACATGGACAGAAACAAAGCTCAGAAGCTGTAAGGATACTGGTTTTGAATACAAACAGGCAGGAACCAAGGACAGGAGTCTCAACAAAAATGAAGCTGCTGGGCAAACCATTACTATGAGCCTTCAGAGGCTTCTTTTAGCTCTTAAACAGCTCCTTCTTCACGACAGTCTGAACTGAGTTTAAGCAGCTGTCCCAGGTAACTGAGCTAGCCTTGAGCACAGGCAGCAGGGCACTTAGGAGAGGAAAATGATCTCCTGAAACTCCCTTGCCACAAAGCAAGTTACTTCTGCACTTCTTTCATTTGCAGTGGAGATTTGGTCCTGGCTCCCAGTTCACTACATTTTGTTCTTTTATTGAAATTCTATCCCTTCAATAATGCAGCGCCTGTGGGCTTTGAGCTCTTTCCCTCCTTACCCATCCTCCTTTCAGCGACCCTCAGTAAAAACACACTTCTGAAGATGCTTTAAATTTTTCATGTTTTTTTGTTTTTCATTTTGCAGTGAGACCTTGCTTTCTTCTTTGGATTCTCCTTTGCCACTTTCTGTAATGTATTTGTATCCTGCAGTAAATACGACTATGGATGAACTAGATCAGCTATGCAAATGATCTTGGAAGAAGCACAGTGCTGGGTACTACGCTAGCAAAGAAGTCAGTAACATCCCTTAAGATAAAACAAATAAACTTCAGCCATATTTTTAGGCCAAAGGAGACAGAAGAAAGAATATAGAAATGAGGAGTGTCTGGTACAATTTTTAGATATTGCTAAGTTGATTGTTTGCACAGCTGAGTCAGCTAATAGTGCTCTTGGGCATTTTATTTGACTTACTGTGTAAATTCAGACCTTTGGCAGTGCTGTGTGGAGGTCTCTCTCTCCTGTGACTACAGAACCAGCCTAAGATGACTTCTCTGCTCTTTTGGAGGCCTAATATTTTTCAGTAGTATTCCTCTGGATCTCTTTTTTTTTTTTTTTGACGCAGATGTGCAAGTAAGGTTACGAGTAGATTGCTTACTGATGGGATAGAATATGAAAGCTCCACCAGAGGGGGGTAGACATGATTACCTGCAAGAACATTTAGAACAGCTGCCATACCCATATGGAATAATCTTCCCATAGAAAAAATTTAATAAATTAAAGAAATCTGTAGCAAAGTAGTAAAGAAATCTGTAGTAAAGAAATTGCAGGCCAAAGATGCAAGCCTTCTGTTGCTTTGGTATAGAATCATCACCTACATTGAAATGATTAGGAAATGAGTAAGAACATGATACAAAGAGAAGTAGAAGAAAAATCTGTGGTTTGGCAAAACATTAAAAATTGTGGCAAGGAATGGAAGCTGGCAGAAAATAGAGGGCCAAGAGTGCAAAGAAAGGTAAGGGAACACATAAGTTAAGGTAAATATTAAGGAGCAAGACACAGGAGGTTTAAATAATGGTAGCTGAACAAAAATCTTTAAATACTTTTTCACAAGAATACTACTAGGTAAATAGAAGTATGTATGGGTAGGCTATTGAAAGTAGCTCTTCAAGTAAAAATCCAAACCTTTGAAAGTTATTTTTTTGGTATTGGTTGTAAATGGTCTTTTAGGAGAAGAAGGAGACTCTTTCAAGACCCAGCTTTAGTAGAAATATCAAAACATTGATCTTTTGCTCTCCACTCTTGAGTTAGCAGAATTTCAATATTGCTGGTTTTGTGTGGAATGGTTTCCAAAATATTTCCCTGAGGCTAGTGTAGTCGAGATGGTTTACCAATGCAGGAAGAGATTTTGCACCTGTATGTTCTCTCCCATGCTTCATTTCTTTTATGCTCTCAAAGCTTCCTGGTGTTTGCCTAAAGTTAATTCATCCCTTCCCACCTCATAGGCAAGAGCTTTTCCAATTGCACTTTAATTGCCTCAGTGTTAATCCCTGTTTAATAGTGTTAAATTTTGCAGCAAATTAAAACCTAATTTCTGAGTTTGAACTGTGTCATGTTGTGCAAGTTACATCTTGACATTACTATGCACCCAGCTGCCCACATGATACTTCATATCCTGAGGAGTGTTTCATGGCTCTTTTAATGCAACAAAGCACTGATGGTAATCCTCTGCAATTTCCAAACTAGAAACTGTGAAGAGCAAAAGTGGAACAGTTTCCACAAAAGTTTTTGTGAAAATAATTGGGCTGAAAATTACTGCATGGTGGTAGAGACTGAAATCCTCATAGAAACTGACAGAGATGCTCTTGGAGAGCAAATTTTTCTCATAGTGCCCACTTGTTATTGGGTAAGCCTACCAGTCACTGGCCTCCCTGCTGAGCCCACAAAAAACCACAGGAGGTAGGAAGGGAAGGGATGAGGAAAGGAGCTTGCGTTCACTCTAAGCCAGAGGGCTGAAAGCCTTTACTGCTTTCAAGTATTTTGTAAAAAAATTCTGGGAACTAAAAGAACCTGAAAAATATTCACATTTCAGGCATATATTAAACCATGAAATGTGTAGGCTCTCCTCTTACTGTTTTTGTTTTTGGCTACAAAAGCAGGCCAAAGGATATGCAGAATGAGCAAAAATACAGTAAACAGCTTTACTGAAAGGGCTCTACCTAGGGCAGAGAGCAATGGAGCTGACAAAGAGATATTCATGCTGTCTTTGATTGATATGTGTACTTAATTGAGTGCCAGGTCATGTACATGTTGTGTGTGTTCTGAGGCACACAATAAGAATTTACCACTAGCAAGTGACAGCTCTGGGCATAAATAAATAATTTCATTGATTGTGGAATGACTGTGGGTGGACTTGTGGCAGATCATGTGCAAGCCACAGCAAACATAACAGTAGCGGCAAACCATTCCTCTGCCATTCACAGCTCCTTTCAGAACTATTTTACCACTCATGTGCTTTACAAGATGAAATGGAGAAGCTGTGGGCTGTTACTGCAGGCTAAAGATTGGCCTCCTTACCTCTTCACTCAGTTTATGTACTGACAGTGAACCTTTTCTTTTTTTCTTTTCCTATTGGGACAGAAAAAGGATGCAATTGACATCACCACATTGACTGTTCTGCTTGGAGGGCTGTCTCCTGAGAGGGCTTTTTTCCTGAATGCTGCTGTATCTTAAAGTTTTCACAAGAGATTGGGTGAATGTAGAATCGCACCTACTCTGACACCTGACTCTAGAGGAACCTTGATACAGTGACACTAAGCATGGCTTGTGCTGTACTCTCTGTGGTACACAATCTACTAATATGTGATCATTAAAAACAAAAATGCCTGGGTTTTTTTGTGGTGTTTTTTTTTTTTTTTTAATGGGGAAAAAACCACAGGGAGA
>VXAX01006103.1:163020-226887 GCA_013399835.1 Leptocoma aspasia | reverse complement strand
GGGGGGGGGGGGGGGAGGGGAAGGGAAAGGGGGAGAGAGAGAGGTAGCATTCAGTTTCAATGCCTCATTCAATTCTAGAGCTCTATGTCTTTTATCAAGAGAAGCTGATATTTTTTAACTTCTGTGTTGAAAGGTGTGGAGATTTCTTTTTACCTTTCTATTTCAGCCTGTGAGTTACATGTATTTTTGAAAGAACTTCCAGGTTCTCTAGTTGAAAGAGGCAATCACATGCCTGAGGACATACACAATAGGAAATTACAATGGAGCACTTTACTTCTTATTTGTTGAAGAAAAAATGGCAACTATGACACCAACTTGGAAATAAGAGAATACTTCTTTAATTGGCAGAGTTCTGCATACATCTTGTTGGAAAGAATCTACAGTCTAGCACACTTCTGTTTCAGTAGTAAAAGCCCATTCTGTCTACACCCAGAGGAGCCTGGGCTTCCTTCCTATTTAATACTGAGGAAAGGAATTTTGTTTGAGATCCAGTACTCATTTTATTTTCTATTCCAGAATTATAATCACTGGCTGAGTCTACCAGGACTGGCTCACAGGAAACTCAGATTTTCTCCTAATCTTGGTCACAGAGCTTTTTATGAGATCTTAGTCACTTTCTTATATTGCAATCACCAAAAAAAACCCAAACAAACAAATAAACAACCAATCAACCAACCAACCAACCACAAAACCCCCCACAAAAGCAGAGTACTTACCAAGTTATTATATTACTTTGAGATTGTTGGAAGAATGATATTAATACAAGCAAGTAAGTAAACTAGGAAATATTTTTAATGAAATCAGAATTTGATACAGGAATACACTAATAGTAAAGAACACTATAACACAGCTGACTGATGAGAAATACCTTCTAAAACTGTCCAATCTTTTGCTGACATTACAAACAGCAATATTTTGCTTTGGCGATTGTCCGTATGAAATAT
Organism: Leptocoma aspasia; assembly: GCA_013399835.1. Classification (NCBI taxonomy): domain Eukaryota; kingdom Metazoa; phylum Chordata; class Aves; order Passeriformes; family Nectariniidae; genus Leptocoma; species Leptocoma aspasia. Next base: position 225,943 of record VXAX01006103.1, on the reverse strand, counting down.
GCATCCCTTGGTATTTGATCCAAATTCTCCCTGTTTTAACTTTCACTTTACTGGAACAAGAAGTGTCTTTAAAATCTTGATTTTTTTTTTTTTTTTTTTTCAGAAATTAAGTTCTGCCTTTTTAATGGCTTTTAAATTTTAATTTTTAATTATTACTAGGGACAGCTTTTCAGAGTGAAAGGGAAACCTGAGAAGACTCTTGTGAATCCAGTTTCACTCTGTGCTAAAGAGAGATCAGACTGTCAGTCTCATGCTTTGCCTATCTAGTGAGGGCTGGTATCAATTAGTGCATCCTTTGGTCCAACAAGAAATTATTCTCCTGGTCTCTGTTGGCAGGTAGGGATGACACAGAAATCATCACTCTCTGATTACTTTCAACATTTTTTCCTGGAAAGAAACCATACAAGATTTTTTTTGCTTAGTATTTTGTCAAGTTTCTATGGACAAGAAAGGAGAGTTATACTCCTGAAGCCACATTTAATATGTTTCTTCTGCTCCACAGTGTGAACTGAAATACATCACTTTCATCACTCTGGCTTCCATCATCTCACCTAGGCAATTTTAATTTTCTCTGAATAGATGCTTCTCAACTCTTTCTTTAAAGGCAACCCAGGTAGCAAGCTCCTGTCTACCAACTCTCTGGAAAGACAGTATGAGCAGATGTATCCAGCTGCAATAGTCAGAAGCCTTATTTCCTTTCTATTTCCAGGAATACAATTTTTTTTTAAGAGTGTGTGCATATGTGCAGGGATGGGTGAATTTTGTTAGCAGATGGAAGGTCACAGGTGGTTTTGCATCGAAACATAATTAAATTGCATTGATTAAATCAAATGTCTGACAAATATATGGCCTACTCATCCCACCGTGAATGGGGGAGATAAAATTCAGCTCCATACTCCAGCAGCAACTATTTGCTTTTGGAAAGGGAAATTAATCTGGAGTGAACTCACTTGATGCTTCCTGACTCTGAATCCTTCATCAAAATTATTCCTCCATCAGCTTGGGATTAGAAAGCAAATCATTCACAATTAGCAGGCTTGCCTTTTTTTTTTTTATTTTATTAGCATTTGCACCAGTCATAGGGTTGCTGATGCCAGAGAACACCTTTCTCATACCCAACAAAATTGCCTCATACATGCCTGGGAAGATCATGCTGATCAAAAATAATTAAGAAGGAAGGAGAGTTATTAAAGCTGAAGGCAGCTATCTAATTGCAAATACTGAGTAGCATAATCGTTACCACAATATGAGGGAGCACACTGTAGCTGTTGCTTCATTCTGTTCCATCTCTGAACTCAATTGACACAAAGCAAAAACCTAAGTATAGTCTAAATAATCTGGGGACAGGGACTTTGGTGTCTGTCACTGATGTCTGTAGAGAAGACAGTTTGCCATTTACATTTCAGATTACAGGTGATGAAAATTGACACATATATATGTAAGGGTTTGTGAACATACTAGGTTTTTCTAGGATAGTCTAGAGATGTTTGTAATGTGACCTATATAACATTTTACTTATAGGCTATTGCAGTCATTCAGAATCCCCTGGTAAACAGTTACTTAAGAGCAGAAGGCTTCCGTGTTGTACTGGAAGAGAATATGATATTTCCCATCCTGTAAGTGGAAGAATTCCTTCTCTTTTCCCAGGAGAAGAAACACACTCTTCAGAATAATCTCCCACTTGGAATAGTCACAAACACTGAAAGCTATCTCATGATATGCCACACAAAGCTATTCAGTTTATTAAAAATCTCATGGGTTGAAAACAACTTGCTTTCAATGCTCTCTCCAAGAATTTATCTACATAGACAGCTTATTCAGATTCTGAGATGCTGTTAGCAGCCAAGAAATCTGGCGTTCACATGTTTTCAAATCAACTTAAATCAAAATAAAACACATTTAGGCAGTATATAGCCTGGGAAGAGCTCACATCATGAAAATGAATTTGTTTTTTAAGGTATGTGAGTGCAAAGGGACAGGATCAAGGGTTCAGCTTTTGGCCAGGCCTGAGGAACCACCCCTCTTGTGGTGGCTTTCATCTGTGTGAACATTCCCAGTATGGTTCAGTGCAAAGCCAAAATGGTAGAGCTGGTAATGGCTTGCAAGTGTGACAGACAGAGGAAGTGCTCTTCATGACGTTTACAGCTGAAAGACAGAGTTCAGAATATCTCCACCCACCTCTACAGTTATTACATACTGACTGCTAACTGAGGCTCAACAGCTAGGCATTAATGTTTAATTGATAATGCTAGTGCTAAATGCACTGGTACCCCTGCTGAGGTGAGTGCCCAAGGGGATATTTTTCTTTGTGAACTCATTTGCAAGGGAACCGGACATGGAGGATGATAGACAAGGAATACTTACATAGATACCGATTTCTCCTCTACAGTCTCAGCTGTAGGGGAGCAGACTGCAGCAACCAAAACTCCTCAAGCCCAGTAACCATAGTATTTGTCTGTGGTACTAGCTTCTATAGAGGTAATCAATCAGTTATTACCTAATAAAAGCCTGCTTGACCCTCACACTGCCTCTGTGTTAGAGGATTTCAAGCCTGAAAATTCAGCTACATATGTGAGTGATCACAGTGTGCAGAGTATTCAGAAAGCCTTTATGCCAATGACAAGTCATGGAGGAATCTTCTAAGAAAGCCAGGGGCACAGACATGGAGACTGCTATTTTCTATACCAACAAATTTCTCCAGGGTATAAAACTAATTTCAGTTTTCAATCCCTTTCTTCTTGCAGAAAATCCCAGATGCATGTCAAACAGCATAGAAACCTTGTGCAGTCCACTGCCCTCCATCAGAAGCTAAGCTGAGACTAACATCTGAACAAAGTTTGTGAGTTGGAACCCCACAGAGGCTTTCAAACCAGAAGACCAGAGGCTTTAACTTTGAAGCTGTCCACGCCCCTTCTTATTGGGATGCTCATTTTGCTTGGAATTATCTTCAAAGTTAAAACAACTAGGGGATTCTGATATGTGACAATACAGGAAAGAGACTCAGATGTTTCTGTGGATGTTGCAAATACAGAACTGTGTTAAGTAAACTTTCCTGTCTGACCGTCCAGGAGCCCCTCTGTCAGTCACAATTCCACAATCAGAGACTTTCATTGCTGGGACTGAAACCCCTTTGCAGCATGTGGCTCCAGGGACCTGACATGTACCCCACTTGACCTCCTACACATCCCACACTCACACAGTCAGACAAGGTTTCCTTACCAGATCAACTCTTTCTCATAACAGAGTACCAGACCTTTGGATCCTTAAAATAATTAAATCTCGGTGCAACACCAGAATAACAGCTTGAGCCGGGTGTGTCAGAAAGGACCCTGAATAAAGGGCTACTTGGGCTTTTATACTCTCACAGTTTAAGCTCACAAAACTCCGTGGTCATTGGCTCCTGCTGTGTCTCAGTGTGCCCCTCACCTGCCTGCCACGGTCCCCCTGTGTTATGCAAAGGGTCTGCAGTTCACCCAGAGCTCAACCTGCAGCTCACACTGCAGCTGCAAACCTGAGCCACCTGTGCTGAATGGATTCCTCAACCTTTAATGTGAAAATTCCAGATGCTGCTAATGATACATCTTACCACTGCAGGATTTCCTTCAGAGATTTCACAGCAGATGTTCTGAAACTTTGTAGAGTTTATTTTCAGGTGGGTGGGGTGGGGGGGAGGTGTGCAAAGCTCTCAAGCACAATCCCCTCAAAACTTTTTTACAGTCTGAACTGCTATTCAAGTCACCTATATTCACAACTGCTTTCTGATAATGATTAGAAGTATTCATCAAGTGGATATTTGTTCACTTTAGTGTATGGAAAGTAACAATTCCATATTCAGCAATAAACACAATTTTTTATTATGTGCCATTTTATTACTTTAATCATCTAATAGAGAGATAGGAATAAACCCATGTGTCGTAGGTGTACAATGCACACTTTGTATAGGGAATGCTAAAGGTTGATTGATCATAAACATGTCGAAATCAAAATATTTTTGGCAGTGATACAGTGAATTGTACCATCTGCCATTTTATTAAATATGTTTACACAGACAAAATGAAAATCAAAGCTGCTGACTATATGGATCACATGGTTGAATCAGTTGGAACTCCTTCTGGATCACGCTTTCTGATCTGATTTGTTTCTAAACACCATAAAGTGCTGTCCCCAAAACTGAGAGGTACAGCAAGTTCTATTTACTTTACAATCAGAAAGGACGCCCCGGTCCAGGACATCAGGCAAGTTTCTGATCACAGCTGACATCCAGTTGAAAAGTCCGTTCATGGTCTGGGGCCCCAGACCAGAGACTCCACAGTCAGCAATAGGCTTGGCAATGGTGTGAGCTGTAACTCAGGCAGGGACCAAGTTCAAGAGCTTCTGCCTGAAATCAGCTCCCATGGGTCAGCCCTTGTAAGCCTTCCCCTGGAGCTCTCTCAGGGAGCCTCTCCCAGCATCACCAGCTGCACTGTGCCAAAGTTGGCTCTGAACTCAGGTAGTCAAAACCCCACGATGGGAGAGGTTTTACTCAGGGTCCTTCCAGCACCGTTCTTTACATGCAAACTTGCTACTGTTGTGAAGGATTCAGCACTTCAGCTAGATCATTTTATCTATCTGCTTCCAGCCCACTGCAAATGTGAAGTAAATTACTTGGCAGTTGCAGAAGAGTAGAGGGTGTGTGAGGAATCAATTAAGAAGAATCAGCTGAGAAAAGGTAATTTGTTATGACACGGTAAGTTGGTTGTTTATAATTGTTGGTAGCTTTTGTAAAGATTTTTGACTTCCAGAGAGTTAACCACCTTCTAGTGTCTCATTGTCTTCTAATGAGGAAGAACGGACAAACGGGGGAGCACTTAACTTTCCAGATTTATTGCCTAATTTTCTGAGTGTTGTGCAATTCAGCTCAATTACCAAAGACAAAGAGATGTCAACAGATTGCTTTTATTTCATTAAAATCTGCTATTGGAAATAACATCTGAAGAAGTACATCTTTCTTGGAAAACAATGCAACATTAGCTGGATGTATTTTATATTTTTCCAATTCTTCATGCATTGGCTATTACAACTTCATGCTACTCACTGGATACAATTAGTCTAGTGGTCTGATCCAATATGAAAGCATGTTTCATCTAAAACAGGAGAAAAAAGAGTGGAAGACTAACTAACTAAATAAATTGATTTATTTTAAATGCCCCTAATCCTGGGAAAAAACCCAATGTAACTAGAAATAATTTCTCAAAAATGTGCCTCAAACCAGTATTGCATGAATGGTTTTCAGAATTATAACTTGTATTTTCACTTTTATCCAAAATAAATGTCACAAAAATTCCAACTCCATTACTGCGCTGAGCTCTCAGTAATAATGGTATGGTTTAGTCTCTGACACATGTTGACCTTTGTAAGTTGCTTACTACTTTGTTTTTTTCCTTTTGATTAATTTTAGTAACTATTTTGATAAGTGCTACGTATTAGTAGGTACCATCGTCTCAGAAGTCAGAGGTCTCTGATTTTTGCCATTTCTGTCACTACTTGTTTTGAGATTGAAGTCCTCAGTTTTTCAATGCCTTCCATTTGGCTCTTCTAAAATAGGACTGAATTATTTTAAATCTATAGTGATGAAATAATGAATGCTTGCACAGAGATTTGAGAATATAAAGTGCTCTATAAATACCAAGCATTATTATTACCAGTCTATAATGGAAGAATGCAATCCTGGAAGGAAACCAACAATGAATTCAAAGCTGAGGGATTAAAACTAACGATTTCAGAGGAAAGAGCAAATTTAGTCTGAGACGTGTGTGTTGTATAAACACATTTTTTAGAGACCTCACACTACCTTCAAATGTTGCCCTCTCACACAAATCCCCACAAAAATACAACAATTTTATGCTCTAAAAATAAGCAACAAAAAGGTCTCAAAGCATTTTCAGGTCACAAATACACTATAACCTTAATCCGGTTGCTGGGAAATTATATTGGATGTCTAGTTAGAATTTGGCCCAGGATGTCATGGGTATTTACCACAACAGGGCTCACGGCACTAACCTCACAGTCAACAGTGCCTAATACAGCACACAATTCCAGCTGCATGGACAGTGGAATAACAGCTCCCTCCCCAATATCCTCTATGTCACAGGGTGTGTGTATCCTGGTACCGTATGTTAGTCCACACTTGACCTGTGGTATCTGTGATGTTGATCATGGCCAAGCATTCAGGAGATTAAAGTCTGTTTTGCTGTATGGCTTTATGCACATCTACGTCTTTCTCTGTGTTTCTTTCTTCCACTTCAAAAGATCCATTTTTTTTCCTCAGAGTATTATAGTGGAGTAGGTAATGCCATTATTTTATGTGTTTTTCTTTTACTTTTTCATACAGAAGGTGTTCAATTTTAACCTACTGTGACCTCCACAATAGTTGAATACCAGAACAATATTGTGTTCCAATTATATTTTATTTTTATATCTTTATTTTTATTGAGGTTAGCCTGAGACACAGAGTTTGAGAACTTAAATACAATAGAGTTGCCAATAGTTAAGCAACAATATCTAGACTTGTGATCCAGCTTCTCTACTTATTTGTCACCAAAGTCAGGAACCATAAACTTATGAAGCACTATCTAAAGTGTTATAAACTGGGAATTCTGTTGCTGTAGAAGTCCAAAACTGATCTAGCTTAAGCAGCTCTTAATATTTATTATCTTCAGGACATAGTGTTGGGGGAAGGAGTTGCTTCCATAACTATCAGTCTCCTGTGCAAATTAAATTTTTATAATGATTTCTGCAATTTTGAATTAGCTGCTAGAAGGCTCAGTAAAAAAACAGGCAGAAGTCTTGGGCTTACAGCACTGCACTGAGCAAATGAAGTATCCTTCCATACCCTCCAGCAGGGAGTGTGTTGTTTATGGGGTTTCTGAGGCAGCAGAAACTGATTTTATCCAGCAACAGGGAGAGGTAAAATATGTGAGTATAGGCACACAGCAATCCTCCTAGCTCTTTGTCATAACATATTATTGCACTTAATTTTATTTAGCTGTGGGAAGAAAATCCAGTACTAGGGTGTCAGAGGTTGTAATCTGCAGAATTAATTTCAGATCAGGAAAAGCACATAGGTTCTAAGTCAGAAAAAGAGGACAGCTCAGGAGAGAGTTGTGGAGTACCTTAGCTGGAAGTTTGAAAGCAGGCAAATGACACAGACTGATGGCATCCTGTGAGTAGCAATCATGATGTGGTGGTTTAGTGGATTAATATACCTGACACCTTTCTTCTCTTGCTCATCACTTACTCAAACATCCTTTGGGGAGTGGATACATGAATGCTGAGAGGGAAAGCATTTTCATTTGAAAGATTTATTGTGGAAAACTAATTCCATTGAGAAAGGTTTTGATTTATATCTCACAGTCCTTAAAACCTTCTAGAGAAGTAGAATTTGACACACATTTGAGTATTTCCTTCTGACTAATCTGGAATCGTTTCCATGATGCCCTCCTTTGACTGGATTTTATCATGATGCATCTGTATGCAGCCTAAGTGAGCATAGAGACTTTTGCAGTATAAACAATAATAACATGAGAGAAAAAGAGCTTTTTAACAACTTGCGACATCCACATTATATGCAATATAGATAAGGGTTTTATTTTGAAAAAACAGTGTATGTTTTTTAATCTTACAGCATGCCATTACAATATAGAGAGTAGAAATACTAAACTAAGTGAGAACTGGTTGGAAATTTCCAGAGAATACTGAAAAGTTTTCACTTCACATTGAATAAATAAGTTTCATCTGAAACAAAGTCTTGAACCATACTTCTTGGTATTATAATCACTGGGATATATAGTCAATTTTGCACCCTTCTTTTCTCACTCTCTTGGGCTCAATTAGTTAATATTCATGTAAAACCTAGCTACTCTAGCAGAGAGGATTGAAAAAAAAATATTGCATAATAACAAATGTGTTTGAAGGTAATTTATTCAGCTTCATTGTGTGGAAATGAGGATCAAATTCTGTTCAACACAAAGCAAAAGAGAGCTAGAATTTGCTAACTAAGTTGTACAGTCACTAAAAGCAATTCTGCAGCATGATTTCCTCAGTTAAGACTTTTTTTTCCCTAGGAAACCTAGGCTGTAATAAGTAGTATAGTAAATCTGTTTTTTAACCTTCATAGTGTCAGATTAAAGTGAACCTGAATAATGTGTCATCTGGCCTCCTGTAGCCATTGCAAAATCAGCATAAGATCCCTTGATCCTGCCTGATTTGAAAGCAATGCTCCCGTCAACCTACACCTGATCCAGGCATCATATTTTCCCAGGTGAGTGGTGCAGCAAAACACAGGTTGACTATTTAGTTACCACAGATATACAAGATATCTTGAAATTTTGAAATCTCAGAAATGCCCATGGAATGGTAAAAGGACTAGCCATCCATCCTCAGAATGTGCTGAAATATTGAGACCCTCAAGACAACTGAAGATTGTCTTTACATTGCCAGTTATCCCTAGGGTATCAACAGGATAAGAGACAATTCATACTGTTCTCTTTCAACAACATAGTTCTTCCTACTCCCCATGATAAACTATTAATGATATACGATCCTTTTTACAAGAGATGGGTTTAATATTGGTTTACTTACGTTGTACCAACAGTGTTGGTAAGCATGTTACCATCAATAATGTCTTTTTTAAAGTTGTCTCAAGCTTAAACATACATCTTATTGTAACCAGTTTTGTCTGTCAAAGGGCACTGGAGAGAAAATTGAATATCCATGTTCCTGAAAATATTATCTCAGCAATGGGTACCGCTTGCCAAAGATAATTGAGCATCATCAATGGACATATATTATATATATAATGGACAGCAGAGCTTCATCTACAACATTATGGTATGTCATTTTGAATATATAATGTAAAAAAGAGTAAAGCTAAGGAGGCCTATAATGTCCAGAAACAATTTGTTTCATCTCACAGCTGTCTTCCTAAAGTATGTCTTAAATACCCTTAAATGTATTTTAAAATTCAAATGATGCAGAAATTCTTGCTGCAGCAAACAGGTCAAAATCCAGTACACCAATTTATCAATATAAAGTAAAATTAAGTTTTTATTTACTAAGTGGGGCATTGTCAAGCCTCATCCTGAATTGTCATCTTTGTCAGATCTGTACACACCATAAGAAAAAGCTGCAAACCAAACTGAACAAAGACTTTTGTACACAGTCCCATTCTGTTTGTTCCAAGAAGCAAGAAGCCTTAAAGGAACTGTTGAATCAAGCTCAGAGTCTTGATGAGGAAAGAAAAAAGTCATTAAAGTTCAAATATGTCCCTTATTAAGAACCCAAGCTAGCTACGGCTACTGTGGAATTTAGTGTTCCTGAGAGTGGCAGCCGCAGTACCACCTAAAGAAACAAAATTGCACTTCTTGTGCAGCTAAATAATTTCAAAGAAGGAAAATTAGTTCCTTCACTAATCCTCTACCCCAGAAAGACTTCTGAAATCTTATATATTGTGTCAGTAATCTCCTAAACCAGCAGGAATTCAATGGGTGAATATCTGTAACCTTTAGCTTTGAATCTTTTAATAATGCTTTTACCTCTAGCTATTTATCAGATTTACAAATTCCCCAATATAGACTAATACTCCTGGAAGTGTGCTGGGACACTTAGAGTGAAGTACATTTTGTGACTGGGGTCTGTCTGTCTTGGTGTATTTCACAGGCCTGTCCCACATTAAGTCCTCTTGCTGGCTTAGCAATTCTAGCAATAAGCAAAGAGATACCTCCGAGCTTTGGAGAGGATGAATCATATTGTGCCTTCTATATAAAAAGTCCCAAAACTTTGCAACATGAAAGAAACACTGAGGCCAGAAATTTGGTGGCATTTCTCTCAAATATGTTGCATGGGAAGCGTTGCATTTGGGCAACAAGGACAGTTTTCTGACTCTCCTCCTGATGGAATAGTGGGAATATAAAAAAAGACACTAGAGGTGGCATTTCTTACCTCAGAATGTGTAATTTTCTCTGTGCAACAATGTCTTGACATAGACTACAGCATGCAGATGATTACTGGCATGTATTTTAGTGTGTGTAACTCTCCAATGCTAATCCTTCACTCATGAACACATGGCTCACAGGAGCAGCCCTTCTTTTGGTTCTTAACACCCTCTGGTAGCTCTCCACATCTGTGTGTGTGAAGGGGAAAGCACTACTTTTCTTCTTTTCTGCTATTCTCTCTCCCTGCTCTTGCTCCAGAATCAGAGTGGTGCTCCTGGTTGTATCTTCACTCCGCCAGATGCCGCCCCATCAATGGCAATGTTTATCTGTGTCTTTGCTCCACTCATATTTCTACCCCTACTATGTATTTATTTCTATTTTTCATATATTTTCATATATTTCTGTGAATATATGAATGTGGGAAGGTGTTTTCTTGCTTCATCCATCCCTTCACGTATGATCTTGCAGTCCCTCCTCTATTTATGTAATGATAGAAGGCATGAAAATTGAGGAGCCACTGCTTTCCCCGCCACATCAAGGAAAGAGGTGCTCACATTAACTCTGCTGATTAACTTTGTTCCAAATTTCTGGTCTTCAATTTTTCCATATTCCAATGATGTCCTGTACATCCATGTGATCACCCTCAAGATAACCTGTTCCACAACCTTCTCTGGCACCAAGGGCATGCTGTCAGGCCTGTAACTTTCCACATCCTCCTTCCAGCTCTTCCTCAATGTGCATCACATTGACTAACCTCCAGATGTCTGGGACCTCTCTGCTTAACCAGGACGGATGAGAAACCATAGAATCATAGAATATACTGAGTTGGAAGGGACCTTTAAGGATCATTGAGTCCAACTCCTGGCCCTGAACAGGATACCCCAAGAATCACACTGTGTGCCCAAAAGCATTGCCCACACTCTTCTTGAACTCTCTCAGGGTTGGTGCTGTGACCACTTCACTGAGAAGCCTGTTTCTGTGCTCAGTCACATTCTAGATGAAAAATCTTTTCTTGATATCCAACCAAAACCTCCTCCAGCTCAGCTTCATGCTGCTTGCTTGAGTCCTGTCACTGGCCATGAGAATGATGAGATCAGTACCTGCCCCTCTGCTCTCCCTTGTGAGGATGGAGAGTGGCTTGGTGAAAGTGGCTTGGTGAACTGTTCCACCACCATCTTCAGCACCTGTTGGGTGAATCTTGTCTGGCCCCATAGACTTACAAGTGTCTAAGGAGTAGCTGATGTGGTGAGCAAAGCTAGAAGGCTGAGGAAATTTTTCCCAGAAATGTTGTATAGTCTCTGACTTTGGAGATGTTTAATATTTGATTGGACAGGGCTTTAATTTTCTAGATCTGTTGTGGGCAGGAACCTGGGCTAGGTGACCTCCAGAGGCCTCTTCCAAGCTAAATTATTCTGTGTTTCTGTGCAGAAAGATATATTAATTTTCTAAATCATTCCACACTGGTGATGAAAGGTATCTTGGGAACTTTCTAAATAAAAGAGGTAAGAGAAATTTAATGAATTATTATTATTGTTGTTGTTGTTGCTATTATTATTATTGCTGGTATTAATCTTGTATGAGAGGAAACTTCTGGTAAGTATAGAGAAAGAAGATCAGGGAGTCCATTTGCAATGCAGCAACCTCATGCAAATGCAAGCCTGTGTGCAGAAGCATAACAAAAAATGTTATTGAAAAAATAACAATCTGACAGTAACATGCTGCTGCTGAACTGCTGTTTCTCTCTAGGAATTAATCTTTTATTTCCTCTCTGGATTTACCATAGGTGTTATATTGGGAATACCCTTATGATTGAATTGAGATCCTTTTAGTCTCATGCCTCATACTACAACATAATAAACCCTTTTATTGCCCAAATTTCCTTAGTGTGTATATTATTAGGAATCACAGAATTTGTCTTATACCTGACTGCAGGAAATCAATAAGAAGAAAGGCCTTTTAAAAGTAAATGGTCTGGGAGAATTTTCACACAACCAACCAATGAATATATTAAGTGCTGTCATAGTAAATAAATACATAAATAAAGAAAATAATGAATATTTGCCAGTTTCTCTTGCCTTAAAAACAAAAACAACTACATTTTCATTTTTATTTTCTCTCCAAATATTGTCCGGGAATAACTCTTACTGCATTAGAAAAGTGATGATTAGCTTTGATTCTGACTGATAGGAAGAATTACTTGAATCAAACAGAAATGAGATCTTGGAAATACTCTGGAAAATAGCATGGCTTTTATGTCAAGACAAAGACTACTCTGTATATTGAAATAATACAAAGCATTTTCCTAGTATTTTACCCATTAAATATGGGGTGTTTTGAAAAGCAGAGTCAGATCTGTGTACTCTTCAAGTTTCTCTAGAAGGTGTTAAAATTTTTATTCCATGAGTGGGAGACTGTAGTAGCTGGACTTCTCAATTTTCTTCAATATTAAGCTTATTAGTATCTTAATTTTTCATGGTATTATATTAGACTGCCAAAATATTGGAGTATCTTTCCTTGTCCTACTTGCCATTCTTATTCAATGTATAACAGCTCTTTCCATTTACTAATCAAAAATGAATGTTCCTTTCCTTTTTTCTCCCACCCTCCGCCCCACAGAATTCTTTTTGGCATGTTTGAACAGTTTAGAAAAGAAATTCTGACTTACATATTTAGTAATCTTATTGAAACAATAATTTTAAATAATCATAAAAATTATATGCTTTCTTTAGTAAATATCTTGAGTATTGCCAGGAATTCAGGCACTTACAAATGATGAGAAAGTACTTTTACATCTCCAAAAATAAGTCTGTGTCTTTGAAAGGAAGTAAGAGAGAGGTGAGAGACACTCCTTGTTTTTGTCCCTGTGGCTTCTCTGACCAGCTGAGATTTCCAGTAAAATTTAATAATGGAAGGAAGCTGTGATACAGCTTCAGCAGGTGAAATTACATCTAGAATGACGTTAAGCCTAAGACTGGCCTTATTCTTTGTAAAAGAATAACACCAGAAGCTGTAAAAAGTCTCTAGAACGTTTTTTTATTGTCTCAGCATTGCTTTTTTGCAGTAGATGTCTGCCCCAACACCCCAAATGTGGTGTTGCACTGTAAGAGACAATCCTATGAATGGACCTGAACCAGCTGCAGTAGGTTCAGGAAGGAGTGCTTCCACCAGCTGTTCATCTGAAATTCCCTGAGAGACAAGGTGGATGAAGAAGGAAGGGGAGGAGATACTTCAGTTGCCAGAGCAGGGATTTCTCTTCAGCCTGTGGTGAAGACCATGGTGAGGCAGCTGTGCCCCTGCAGCCCATGGAGGTCCATAGTGGAGCTGGCAGGTGTGTCCAAAGGAAGCTTTGGCTCTGTGGGAAGCCCACAGTGGAGCAGATTTTCTGGCAGGACATGTGACCCCTTGGGGAGCCCACACTGGGGAAGTATGCTCCTGAAGGACTGCACGCTACAGAAGGGCCCACAGTACAGCATAGTACAGCAGACATAGAACTGCCATAGTACAGCAGTTCATGAAGAACTGCAGCCCATGGAACGACTAATGTTGAAGAGGTTAACAGAAGCCTGTTTCCCATGGGAGGGACCCCATGTTGGAGCTGAGAAAGTGGTTCTTCCCCTGAGGAGGAAGCAGTGGCAGAAACAATGTGCCATGAACTGACCATAAACCCCATTCCCTGTACCCCTAACACTGCTGATCGGGAGAAGGCAGACAAACAGGAGTAAGATTGAGTCTGAGAAGGAGGGGGTGAGGGGAGAGTATTTTTAAGATTTGAGTTTATTTCTCATTATTCTACTCTGATTTGGTTGGTAATAAATGTAATTTATTTCAAGAAGTCCAATCTGTTTAGCCTGTGACAGTAACTGGTGAGTGATCTCTCCTTGCCCTTATCTCAACCCACGAGCCCTTCATTTGATAGTTTGTCTACCTCATCCTGCTGAGAAGGTTAGTGACAGAATGGCTTTAGTGGACACCTGGCATCCAGCCAAGGTCAAACCATCCCATGAGGTATCTGTTAATTTCTGTCACAGACTTTAGTTCTATTTCCTTTTTTAAAATCTGAGTTTTCTGAAAAATTTCTTTAGTAAAATTCACTTTTCAAAGTGAAATTCCCATTGTTTTATAGCAAAATTGCATTATTAAATGCATTTCTACTTTGGTGTGAACACCAAGATTAAGCATTTTGCTTATTCAGCTTATTCAGCAACAAAATATTTGCTTATTTGCTTATTCAGCAACAAAAATCTTCCACTAGGCCTTAAATGTGGATTATTTTCCTGTGAACACAGCTGTCATTATATTCTCACTCAGTTATTTGATTGGAAGAGCTCAATGGCAAATGCAAAGGCATGCATACTACAGCGTAGATAACAACATGTCATAGACAGCTCAAAAGTCTATTAATTTCACACACATATTGTCTCTTATTAAATATCTCCTTCAGAAAAAGAATTACACAGGAGTTCCCCACACTGAAATAAAACTTCTCCTAACTGAAACCATTTGCAAAAGGAAACTAACGCTAACATCTATAAAGCCTTCACAGTAAAATAAATATTGTTGTGAAGGGCACCTTATTTAGACAGGTTGGAGGCCAGGGAGAGAAAAAAAACAAAGTAAAGAATTAACTCGTGAGTGAACAGAGAGCAGCAAAAGAAAGGCTGTTTAAATTCGTGCTACAGCACCTTTTCTTCCTCTTCAGTAATGTGAGTGGTTTGTCATATGTGCCTGGGGAATATTCTATTTCTCTACTGTTAATTACTACATTAATATACTTAAAATGTTTAGAGGGGAGGATGGGGAAGCTGCTTGAAATTATTTTCAAGCAGGTCTATTTAATTCAGATGCTCTGTACTCTTCTAAATTCCATCTTTCCTGCTCATGCTTCCTCTCCTCAATGTGTACCTTTGCTGAGCATGCAAAAGGCAGAGAAGCTGTAGATTTATAGCACACTTAATTCTCAAGCAAGTGGGGATCGATATTCAGGACACAAGGTTTGCCCTACCCTGATAACTGTAAACCTTCCATCTATCACTGGACACTTCAGGGAAACTCACAAATCACAAAGCACTTGGTTATCCACTCCTGGATTCTTCTTGATTCCTTGTTTAAGCTTAGCTGAGTACTCTATGTGACTCTTGTGTTGTTGTTCTACTTCTTAGGACTTAATGAGAAACCAGGAGAAGCAAAGGACAAAGGAGACTCCGTCAGTGAGTCTGGCAACACTTCAGCAGGCTTTGAGAAGGCTCAGTGGTTGGTTTGTTTCTTGTCTGTACCTCTTTGCAGAAAGCCAACATTTTTAGCCATGACTCGGTCAAAATGGTTAGTATACCCTAAGGATGCAGGAAGTGGATCAATGTGTCCAAACTATCTTTTTGTCCCAGTGGTGAGTTCCCAGTATGGTCCATGAATTCCCAGTATGATCCAGCAGCCATTACTTAAACTTCAGGCTGTAGCTGCCCACCTGAGGGCAATCTTGGGAGACTGAAGGAAAGCTGCCCGCACTAAATGGAAGGGTGGTGTAGAAGATCTTCCAAAGGAGGGAATGAGATCCATTAAGGATCAAATACTACAAAAAGTATTTGAAAACATTCATTGAGGCCTTGGGCTTGGGATAAACCTCAAAACATTGATGGAGCTGTACAGAGCAGTAGTTAATTAAGTTAAAGGGAGGCAGAAGCTAAGTGGGATAACAAGGCAGGGAGGGGCAGTAGCATCGCCAGCAGGGGCCCAGACCCACAGTACAGCAATGGGCAAGGACGGACCCATCTCGGGATGGAAGCCAGTGTACAAACAGTACAGTAAACAGTACAAACAGTACAGTAAAGCCCCAGCAAGTCCTTAGTGAAGAGGCAGATTAGAAGTTAGGCAGAAACCCTAACTTGTAGGGTTTCTCTCAGCACCTTTCCAGCCCCACTTCACCTGAAGCTCTAAATTAGTTTTAAATCTAATCTGAGTGATTCCCTAGAGATGTAAAATGCTTGTGGAAAATATTTTTGCTACCTAGAAGCCCCTTTGCATCCCCATACCTTCTGGAATTCTAGTCTTTTTCCTTCTCCTAACCCTCAAACCTTACCTCAAATTTAGATCTGGACTGAGATTTAAATCATAAGACAAACTATGACCCAGAATAAGTTGTTAGGGACAATTCCTGATGCAATCTAGTCCTGACTTTGGCAACTGCCTTGAAATCCCACTGCATCTATAACTTCTGTCTTTATATCACTACTAATACTAACCCAAAGACCTCAGGTGAGCTGAAGCTTAATCCAAAACCTGCTTCCATAAACTAGAGGAAGAAGTCAGAGAGAATTCTTAGTAGAGCTCACCCTTCTTCTGGCATCCCTTTTTCAGTCTCACTGTAACTGGAGCTCTAGGCTTTGTTTCTCTCTCACCCCTTAGGCATGACTCTAAAGCTAATCCTATCCCTAAATCTCAGTCTAGGATGAAAACAGTCATATCCTTGAGGAAGCTGTTGTCAGGAAAGAATAATGGGAGTAGCCCACTTTCTTTTTTTGTTGCTTTGTAGCCCCACCTCCACCTGGAGCAGTAAGCTTTGTGTCCTGGCTCACTGCTCCCTAGATAGTTTTTATGAGTTTCAGGAGCTAGTCACAGTCATTCTTTCTGATTATTCCCATTTTATTCAGTATTTGTCCAACACACTTCTTTATTCTGCTCCTCAGATAGATATCTGGTGTATCAGAGAGCAACAGTAACCTAAGAACCCACATCTGTTCTTCAGTCTTTCTCTTTACTGTAGTTGCCCATCTGTTCTCTTTCTCTTGTATCATGTGTGCTCCTGATAGATAGACTCATCAGTGATGCATTTATTTAATGCAATATCTCTGTCCTTTTATCAAGCATATATGCAAATTGTGGCCAAACAAATCACGTTGTTTGGTTAAAGAGACACTTACAGTGTCAATTAACTTAATATACATGCACAAGTATTTGCACATCTGTAGAATCTTAATGACAGATCAGTATTTGATCCAAGGCAAGTTAAGCCTCAATCTTAATTATGAGTTCTTGTGCAGATATGACCCCACTATGATGCTGCAATCTAGACTCTTAAAGCCTTATTGCTTAGATTCAGGTGCTTAAGTAACTGACCTTCAATTTTAACAAAGTTTATTTCCTTAATTTTTATGATTAAAAGCTTGAATCCTTGAACTTTAAAAGTCATGATAACAGAAAATACATTTAGTATATCTTCTTCTTCTTTATTTCATTCTGTAGAACCTAATAATTAGTAAATTATCCTCTTATTTGCAAATTCAGAGGTAGCAATATTGGAAGAATCCATCAAAATAAAAAGCTTATCATGAACATATCTTTAATTCTTTGGGCTATAAACCTCCTAATAGAGTTCTTATATGCTTTTACCTTACTTACAGAAGTTCAGAGACAGTTTTCATTTTGTCCTCTGGCACAACGATGTCTATTGATAGTAAGGATTTTCCTAATACTTGCAGGTGCCATTATGAGCGAATTCACTGCCCTTCTAATTCTGACTTTGATAATGAGACACTAAATGATGAAGCTTTTATCTCTCTGAAAATAAAACACTATTATATTTAATTTTGGTACTTTCTCTCACTCTCTCCTGGCAAGCCTCTGTGTAGTCTGTCCCTGCCCATTTAGGGAAAGCAAACTACTATTAGTCTAAATTGCTTTTTAAAATCCTCACGTGGAGCATACACACTGTTCACATTTTGAGGTCTCACCTGTCCAACTGCTTGAGAAATACATAATAAGCCACATAATTAATATGATCAAAGAGATCACTAGTTACAGTTAGATTCAGTTATTCTTGAGGTCTTTCACCTTTTAAATTTTTTTTAATATAAATTTTTTTTTCCTTGAGAAATCAGTTTGAATTGATTCAGCTCTGTTTATTAGGTTTCTGGAAATGACAATATTTAGCATTTTATTTCTTCAGTACATTTAATCAGATTTAAGAAGGTTCAGAAGTTCTCAAACTTTTCTCTTTGGTGCCTATCTAACTGAGTCAGACACAAGGTCATGTTGTCCTGGTTTTTCTACATAATTTCTACCTAATTAGTTTCCTTTAAAAGTGGAAAACAAATTACATTTCTTAGGAGGACTATTACTTGCTAACCTTCATGCCAATAACTAGAAAAATGGAAACATTTATTCAGAAGGAAGAAGAGATTGCTCCAAAAAAATTGGATAATACCATAATCTTTTTGCCAGAAGTCTAGATGAGATCAACTGGCTTTAAACAGGGAGAAGAACAGAAGGAAGATATTTGGTGAGTTTGCCAAGACTTGTTGTTACAGACAACTTGTTGCTGTTGAGACAGTCATGACACCCAGAAGAACACTGTACAATTTCAGAAGGCTTCTCTCTTCTCTGTTTATTGTAACAGCATGCTGTCTTTTACACCTTCCTACAAAGTTTATACTTTACTCATTGGTTACAATAGATCAACACAGCGTTCATTGGTAAAAAGCAGTCTCCACCACTGTTTTCAGCTAACATCCAACTGCAGGTTTCTTTTGTTTATCTTTTTCTTCTTGGTTTCCATGTCAACGACCTTGGCAGAATTCCTTTCAGGGGTAAACACGACTCTTATCAGCTTCTTCTTCAACTAACTCTTCCTAGCTCACAGACCAGCTGTCAGCCCCTTCCACAACAACTAGTAAATACAGAATATGCCCCACAGCTAAAATGCACTCCATGTCTAGCTGATGACTGATAATGAATGGGAGAACCCAGGAGGCCCTTATTTCTCAACACCTTTATCAGTGACCTGTGTGATGACACAGATTGCTCTGGATCAAATGGCAGAGCTTCAGATCAAAGGGATCTTGCAATACTAGAGGATTAGGCTAACAGAAGATCCATAAAGTTCGAGAAAGTGAACATTTCTGTACGAGAGGCAGAAAACGCCCAAATATATTGAGGATACCAGCTGGGATGCAACTGACCGGATAGCAGACAGGACCCTGGTGTTAAGGTGAGAAACAAGCTGAATATAAACCAACAGTGTAAAAAACAAGCACAGCTGAGGAAATGTTAGTGGAAGAGTGGTTAGCAGAACAAAGAACTATATTACATCATTCTGCTTAGAGGTAGTGACATGACATTTAGGACAACCTAGCCAATATTTGGTTGCCTAATTCAAGAAAATTATTGAGAAACTGGACAGGATTCAGCAGAAGGCTACTAAAACAATCAGGAATTATGGGAATATGGCAAATCAGGAGGTAAATTGTTTAATCTGGCAAAGAGAAATCTATAGGGTCTATAAGTATCTGAATGTGCATTAAAAAGGGGATGGAGCCAAACTACTCTTTTAGAGTCAAAGTAGTGCAGTAGTGGCAGGTTCCTGAAAGAGGATTGTGGAGCCTTTGTCCTCAAAACTTTTCTACACCCAGATAAACATAGCCACGTCTGACCTGTTCTAGTGTTAGACATAGTCACATTTAAATGGAAAGGTTGGATGAGAGGTTTGCAGAGGTCCCTTCCAGTCAATATTTCTAATATTCTGTGTTTGGTCAGATAATTTTGATTGTGAGAAATGTACATTTTAAATTAATAACATGCCAAGTATACTAAATGACTTCTAAAACTGCAAGTCAGTTCATTTATATTTACCTTAATTAAGATTCTTCAGAAGAAAATTATAAAGTATCCATGCACTTATTTGCAGTTGATGGGCTTATTAGAAATTATTTAAACATTTCAAAATCTAACCTGAGATTTAAAAGAGAAAGCATAGGTTTTGCACACAGTACTGCAGGAGTAGCACTATCAAGGTTTAAACTTATTGATGTGGAAGAAAAGTGATCTGTATGATGAGAAAACGGGGATGGATTGCATGATGTAGTTTGTCTCTATTAGGATTACAGGATGGACATTCAAAAAGCCCATAGGTAACTAACTCCTATGGACTTCCAATGAAACTGAAGTGTCTAAGTGCTACTCTTGCCTTTGAAATTCTACCAAGGATTTCAGCTCCAGAATCCCTGAGCTCATTTTGTCAACATACTCGTAAGGAAAAAAGTTTAAATTTATTCTCCTTTGAAAAGTAATTGTCAAAAACTATTAAAGAACATTGGAACTATGCTGAGCCAGGAGAAAAATTCCTGAAGAGCTATTCTTCCAACACCTCCCAAATAGACTAAAAAAGCTATAGAATCATAGAAAATAAACTGATGTTCCATCTGCTACCCTCAAAAGAGAGAAGAAAAGATTTATTTCATGCCAAACTAGTGAGAGATTCACTCTTGTAAGTCTCTGGAAATAGAAGTAAAGATTTTGAAACATTTAATGTGTCTTCTTCTAGTCTTCTTAAATTCTTGGAATTAAAACCCTATTTTTTTTTTCCTTCTCTGAAGTTTGAGAAAGACATGTACAATATACATGTTTGTTCTTTCCAAGAGACATTAATTCTTTGTACATTTGCTTTCAAGAAATGATGGAAATAAGTCCAAAATATTTCAAAACATCTTTCTTTCTCCTTCACTGTTGTTAAAATGTCTTTCATCTGCTTCCGTAACCTCAATGAAACCATCGTGCAAGGTCTTGCACCTGGGTTGAGGCAACCCCAATATCAATACCAGCTGGGAGATGAAGGGATTAAAAGCAACCCTGCAGAGAAGGACACCAGGGTGCTGGTGGATGAAAAACTTGGATATAAGCCAGCAATGTGACCGAACATGCAAAGCACAGTAAGGGAGCCTTAGGCCCAGAAAGGGCTGCATCCAGAACAGCATGTCAAGGAAGGTGACTCTTCCCTGTATTCTGCTCTCATGAATCCCCACCTGGAGTATTGATTGTATCCAGCCCAGGGGTTCTCAGCAGAAGAAAGATGTGGACCTGTTGGAGTGGGTCCAAAGGAAGGCTAAAAAAATGATCAGAGGAATGGAACATCTTTCCTATGAGGACTGGCTGGGAGAGTAGGGGTTTTCAGCTTTGAGAAATGAAGATTCTGGGGAGACCTTAGTCTGGCCTTCAAATATTTAAAGAGTGCTTGTAGGAAAGATGGAGACAAACATTTTAGCAGGTCCTGCTGTGGTACAAGGGGTAATGGTTTTAAACTAAAAGAGGGTAGATTCAGCCTAGACATAAGGAAGAAATTTTTACCATGAGGGTGGTGAAACACTGGAACAGGTTGTCCAGAGAGGTGGTAGATGCTCCATCCCTGGCAACATTTAAGGTCAGGTTGGATGGTGCTGTGAGCAACCTGGTCTAGTGAAAGATGTCCCTGCTCATTGCTAGGGACGGTGGACTAGATGACCTTTAAAGGTTTCTCCCAACCCAAACTATTCTATGATCCTATGATTTAAATGCCAAGAAAAAGAACCCTCACAAGAACATTGATTCATATGACTAAGTACAGAGTACTGGGTCAAAACACGTGACTAAAAGTAGTGAATATTAAACCTTCATTTGTGGAAATAAAATTCTGATAGTTGTCTTAAATACATTCTGAATTCCACCTTCCTAGACAGCAGCTTTCCTGTCATCATTTTTGTAAATACTCTTTCAGACAAGTGTCAGAAAAGTGCGTGCAAAAACTGGATATACATTCACAGATGCAGGATCTAATAGGTTAAAAACTTAGATCATTTCAATACTTTATGTTAGTAACCTATGTTTAAATATCTGATGCTACCAGGTTATGTGCAAATTCAAGTACTGTTCCCACCTGCATTATTTTGAATACATTCCATGTTCAGTAGTAACTTTTAGTAACTTAGTAACTTTTTGTAGAATACAGAATGTATTCTTTGATGGTATAACCTAATAGTAAAGAAAATAAGCCTTATTCCATGTGGCTTTTGCAGAGACTGAACTATGTGAATAGGAAAGATGAAGAGAGAGGGGTTAGGTAAATAATTAACCTTTGAAAATAACTCTTGCTCTTGGAGTGTGCATATCAATATGATATAATTACCACATTATATTCACTGTTGGCTGAAGATCACCATAGGTAATTTAAACAGTGAGCTCACATTTACATAATGTAGAAGCAGCAGGTTCTTTTAAGTCCTTGCTGAGAAGAGGCCAACATATTTGTGTATCTACTTGAGATGCACCAATTGTGTTTAATTTTCCTGATTCTAGGGATTTTTTTTCCTCATTAATACATTCTTATATATTTTTAAAAAGTATTACTAATACTTTGAACTGAACTGAACTGATTGACCTCTGATCAGGTCAAATCTAGTCAGAATTGGAAGAAAAAGTTATCTATCTTTTGGTAGTATCTTAGTGAAGTTTCCCAAAACCTTAGTTTGTTTTTATTATCGTTCAGCCTGGGTCTGATTTTCTAGTCCGGTGCCCAGGCTAGTTTTTTAAATAAATTCCTTTTGAATGAGTCCAGATCAAATCTGGTTGTATATGGAGCACAGTTCAGCAGTCCAAGTGTGTAAGTTTGAAGACAAGCACAAGACAGTTTCAAATACAAATATATAGAAATATTCTGAAAAGATTTTATTTTCCCCTTCAGTTATATGCAAAGGCAATTGACTAAGAAACATTTTTGTCATTATGAAGCTGATGTCTGAGGAATTGGAGCTCCTCTACAGTGTCCCAGGGCCTGTTGGAGTACTAACTAGAACAAGGATTTTGTCTGCTTTTTCACAAGAGGAATTGATCCACTTCAGGTTAATTATGAGGAAGAATGGGAAAATAATTTTCAGGGTATAGAAATCCATTTCTATTCCCAAGTCATTTTGTCACAGACTATAAGTCTATAAGCCAATGGTATAAATTTCACTTTGGATTTTAATTATAGTCAAGTTTCTTTAGAAGCACCTCCAAGTGAATTAGAATTTTTAAAAATCCTTTTCATGCTGAGCCTTAATAAAATAAACTGAGTTTATCTCACAGCCTTCCTCAGCATTGTCATACTCTTGAGCCTGTGAGCCAGGCAGTAATAGGTGAGAAAGGATCCAACAGTGAAATAGTTTGGGTTTTATTTCCTACTAGTGTGCATTGGCATCATTCATTTGATTGGCAAATAGTAACATCCCTTTCTCCATAAAAGCTGCAGTTTTTCTTTATTTATTTAGATTTCAAGCCAATACTCCAGTTTTATAATGTGTTAGTGATTGCTTGTAGGCAGTAAAGTGAATTTTGTGCATTTACTCTGACAAGGATGAGATTATTAAGTGACTGGAATTAAACCTTTAATATGGGCAGGATTAATTTTATTTGTCCTGAATATCATGTAAAACACAATATTCTGCTGCTTTTAAAAACATAAAAATTGCCTTTATGCGGTGAAGAGATTAAATAAACTTAGAAATATTATAACTGGCCTCCAGTGAAGTCTCATTCATCTGCCCTGCATGGATTCTTTTTGGCAGCTGATGCTCCTTTTCTTTATTGTCTATAGGTCTTCATTCTGTTGTCAAATGTTAAAATGTTCCTTTTTGTTACATTTGAAGGCCAGCAAGGGAGATTAAAGGTCTTTGCCACCTAAAAAGTAGCATAGTTATCTGGTCATTATGCTGTGTCAAGCTGTCTTGTTTATTTTGGCACTTCCTGCCCAGTGGGGTCAAAACGCTGTGCTGCCTTTGGGACGTGGACTGGTTTTTGCGGCGTACCTCTTTTGGCCGTGACAATTTTCTTCACAGCGTTGGTATGGGCTGTGTTTTGGATGTGAACTGGAAACATTGTTGATAACATAGAGAGGCTTCTTTATTGCTGAACAGGTCTTACACAGGGCCAAGGCTTTTTGGGTTTTGTACTGCCATGCTGGTGAGGAAGCAGGGTGTGCACAGGAGATGGGGAGGAGACACGGCTGGGAAGGTGATCCAAGGGAGCGCTGCCCCAGCATGGCTCCCTCCACGCTTTTCTCCTTGGCCCCAGCCTCACCCCCATGAGCCTTTTCCTGCTCCACCTCGGGTTGGGGTTACCAATGGGTTACCACAGGAATAGTTCATAACAAATGAAATCATGCTGGGGAAAGAAGAAATAATGGTGGGGTCTTTGGAGTGAGGGCATTTGTCTTCCTACATCACTTTTACTCACCATCAGGCCCTGCTGTCCTGGGGATGGCTGAACACCTACCCGCCCATGGGAAGCAGTGAATGAATTCCTTGTTTTGCTTTCTTTGTATGTTCATCTTTTGCTTTCCCTATTAATCTGTCTTTAGCTCGACCCATGAGAACTAGATATATGTACTTTTCAATTTTTTCAATAAATTATTCATTTAACTGTACAAATCTGTACCTTTCTACAGTTTTTAGATTCTACAGAATTGAGCTGATAATAAAGTAAAATATTCTTTAAATGCATGATAAATCTTACTCTGAGTTGTGAAGAAAAAAATCCAAAAAAAATTCTAGAAAAATACAACTTAATTCATAAGTAACTCTCATCTCTGGATGATTGTCCAAGTATATTGGACAATACTTAGATCATAGTATTTTATACTCAGGGTTCTGAAATGTGATTACAGGCTTATATGATCTCCATGTGAACTGAAAATTCCCCTCCTGAGTTAATTTTAATTAGAAATACAATTCTTATCCCCATATTTGCTGCCGGCAGCATAGTCAGGTGGTACCTCATCCCTACATGGCATCTTGAATGGCATCTTAATTCCAGAAGCTGTAGAGATGTGAAGTGGGATAGCCTAATATCATAGTTTACCCCAGCCAGCAGCCAAGCCCCAGGCAGCTGCTGACTCGTGAGGAGAGCCCACCAGAGGGATTGGGGAGAAAATTGGGTGGGTAAGTGCTGGAGAACTCATGGGTTGAGATAAAGACAGTTCAATAGAGAAAGCAAAAGATGCACATGCAAGCAAAGCAAAACAAGGAATTAATTCACTGCTTCCCATGGCCGGGTAGGTGGTCAGCCATCTCCAGGATACCAGCGCCTGATCATGTGTAACACTGATGTGGGAAGACAAATGCCATTGCTCCAAACACACTCCAAATTTGTGAGCAATTTACCTTCCTTGCTACTAATAAGACATAAAGTAACCCAAATTACATCTTCCTGGTTTAGACCTTCCTTGTCTTAAGAAAATATCAAATGCTGTCACTTAGGAGAATACTCTCTAAAGATAATTTAAATTAACAGATTGTATTTCATAAACCATAGAAGTGATGTGAACTTCCAGACAGGACCCATGGCAAAAAGATAGCAGAACAATCCAAAATTTCCTCTTTCTGCTTGCCTTAAGCTCTCTGATTGCATTTCTCTCTATCCCAAACTCAAATTTTCTGAAGGTGTTAAGTAGAGAAAGAGAGGTTACTTAGGAAAGAAGAAAGGACTGAAAACCTGTAAGTCATTCTGGAAAGGATTTATTTACATAATTTGTTAAGGATAAAATAATGCAAAATGTTTCCACAAGCGAAAAAGAAAAGGTAAAGAAAGCCTATAATTTCTAATACATAAGTGAACATGTGCATTCTGCGTGTCACACTTGCTTTTAGATTCTCTAATAACCATTATATTTTGGTTTTTTTAATTTAAAACAAAACAACATAAAGACTACAATAAACAAAACCTCACAGCAATACAGGAAGGATGTCATTCTTACTCTAATTACAGGATTCTTAAAAATGTAGTGCTAGGGCTGCAAAGCAGGCTTAATATGCTTTGAGTGCTTAGCTAGGGATTCCAGTTCAGATGTCCTTGCAGTTTTCTAGCTTCAGAGTGGACACCATAGGAATTATTTTTGTTAGCAAAGCACCAGGAATTTCAGAACCAGATTTCAATGTTAATGTGTTTAGTGCAGCAAAACCAAAAGGTGGTAGAAAACCTGTACTACAGAGAGCTTAGTCTCAAATGGAAAAAAATATATAAAGTGATAACCTTAAAGCTTCCCTTTTTTTTTTTCTTTTTTTTCTTTTTTTTTTTTCTTGGATTGAAGGAGTCTTCCAGCTGAATGAATACCACTGCAGGAAGTAATGACATGGCTTATAAATGAAAGCCTTTCACATGCAAGTGAAAACCCATAATTTATTTTCCAATTTAAAATGTCTCTGCTTAGAATTTTTAATCTGAAAAATGCTTAATTTTAAAAGAAATTTAAAATAGTCCCCTAATACTTTTGGCCAAAACAAAAATAATCATAAGTGATCCCTCTCATAACATCTTCTGTGAGGGGAAAAAAAACCCAAAAACTCTCACATGCTGACTAGCTTTACTCATTAAGAAACAGTAAGGATAAAACAACTTTGTCAGACAACACAAAGAGTCACTGGCAGAGACGGGTCTTGAACAGATCTCCTTAAAGTTGTACTGTATAAAAATAAAGAGACAAAAAATGTTCTGGGCAATCTTTCCAGGATTGTCCTGCTACTAGAGACAGTGCTTAAATAGTTATCTTCCTCCCAGGAGAACCTTTCTCAGCACTTTAAGGAAAAGTCAGGCATTTTTTAAAGATACACTGAGTAGTCCTGATAATTTGTTGATAATTAAGGAATATCTGGCCAAGACTATGACTCTTAATATCTTTTAAAAGTATGAAGTTAGTGCTGCAGGGACAAGATCTGTACTGTTTAAATAACCAATAAAAATACTCTAATCTGCATTTCAACATTTACCTTTTTTTTTGGATAACTGTTCCATGAGTACAAGGGACTGAAGGGTTAATAGTTTAGCAAGTCTGCTCACATAAGTAGGTGTTTTTCAGTTTGTCCCACGGATTAATATCACTGGAATGAAATGTGATAAATCAAGTTAACACTGTGGACACTCTGCAAAACATGACACCTTTATTTAATCACCATACCTTTTTTACAAATTTTGCAATGCAAATAGAGGTTGCCAGAGAAGGGAGTGACTTTTCTTTGTTTGTCTAAGGCAGAAGTGTTTTTCTGTGATGATATCTAGAGCTTTGAGAAAGAAATAAAAAAGCATTTCAAAAAAGGCCAAGTATAGGATTATTCTATGCTTCATAAATTAATCCAAAGAGGGAGGCATGGAGGCACGGATTGTTGTATATAACACACCACCTAAATGTCAAAGCACTATCAAAGACCTTTAATAATTGTGACTTAAAAGATGTGATTTAAAGATTGTGACATCACGTCCTTTCCTTTTTTTCTTCTCGAAATAAGTAACTGGGAAAACTCAGAAAGCAGTATGAGTATTCACTCTACAAAAGCCTGTGTGTTCAGATGTGCCTGCCTGTATGCTGCAGATCGATTGCTCAAGGCCTAGAGAAAAAAAAGTGATCAGAGAATACGGTGAAAAAAGACCAAGAAATACAAAATAAGACATTTTGCACGTGCTTATGCCAGTGAACCTGAAGAGGGAGAGAAAGAAGTTTTACTAAAAACTATGCCATTTGACTTTGACTGAAGAATGGCCTTTGAGATTAACTTTAACTGGAGCTGTGTGTTGATAAAGGGGACTAAAAGACTAGTTATACCTGCTTCTGTCCTTTTCAACTGACTAATTTCTTTGTGATTTGGAAGACCATTGTTCCTTTCTATTTCAGCAGACAGATGGACAATGGAAGGAAAGCAAAGAGTACATTGCACTTTGACTTCAGTGTGCTCCTCTCAAAGGTAGACTGGAGGGTCAAAAGGATGGACATCATCCAGCAATCCAAGAAATGAAATGTGGTCTATTGACTTGGGCATATGGAAAAGTCTTTCACTTCAGGAGTAAGGGGAGGTCATGCAGAAAAGCTACAATTTTTTATTATGTAGTCTTTTCTCCAATTTCTTTACAGGTTACACAAAAGTACTAAGCAATTTTAAGGGAGTTTGGTCAAACCACATGAAATTTTAGATATGTAAAATCTAATACTTCTAGTAATTTTAATACTTCTTTCATTTCTAATTCCATTCCATACTTTTTAAAGGTGACACAACCAGGGGCCCTGTTATCCAAGATGTTCGATTACACATTTTTCTCTACCATTTCCTGCTTCTTATTTCATTATTTTAGTTTTTCATTTCTTCACTTTGAAGAGATGTGTCCACTGTTATTCACAATAACCCCTTTCTTCTTTACAGTTTTCCCAAGTGCAAAGCACATCAGCATAAGCTCATACTTGTCACTGACAGATCATCTAGATGCAGCAACCTATATCAAAGAGACAGAAAATATAAGAAGCATGATATTTTTTTCATGCTTTGCATCTTCAGTAAAGGGCAAAACAAGTTCAATGTACAAAAATGTACTCTAAAAAGAAATGACTGATTATTTCCCAGTAAGGATATAGAAAAGACTAATGTTTCCTGCCTTTTCTCTTTATTTTGGCCTCACCCAATTTTTCTGCATGGCATCTTATTGCATTTATGGTGCTTTATAGAGTGACATTCAAACAGAAGAAAGGGGAAAGATGGAGAATGCTCTTAACCTAGGCTTTATGAAATCTCTTCAGTTAAGAGGGAACAGACAATACAGTAATGCTTCTTAATAATCTGAGGCTGTCCAACATGCATTAGCGGAGTTAATTTTAATGGATTTAACTCCTCTTTCCTTTTCTCACTTCCTGAGACCTCAACAGCTTATTTGAACTGAATATGAATGAGGAAAATGTGAATGAAACTTCTTTGCTCATAGCAGTGAGGTTTTTAATTTGAAGTACTTTACATTAGTAAGAATCTGAGGACATCATGTTTGACAGTAATCTATCACTATTTAGATCAGGAATTCTGCCTTCACCTGTGACTTGGTATTTCAGAGAAAGGTGAATTACTGCCCTGTAAGAAAAATAATGTCCTCCATTTTGGAAAATGTTCCATTTTAAGCATTTCTTCCTATTGTTCCAGCTAAAGCTAGTCCTGAATCATAAGCATTTTACCTGCATATTGAGCTCTTATCAGAGTCACGTTCATGCCAGTCCATACATTTTGCTGAAATTGATCTTTATTTGCACTGGCTCATTGTACTTTTCTTTTTTCTTTTTTCTTCTTTTTTTTTCTTATTACATTTTTTTTCTTTTTCTTTTTTTAATAAAGGCATTATGAGGTTTGCCAATTTTGTTGCTTGCTACTTACCTCCTACATTGCCAATCAAGGAAG
Source organism: Leptocoma aspasia (assembly GCA_013399835.1). Classification (NCBI taxonomy): domain Eukaryota; kingdom Metazoa; phylum Chordata; class Aves; order Passeriformes; family Nectariniidae; genus Leptocoma; species Leptocoma aspasia. The sequence continues at coordinate 196,998 of VXAX01006103.1, read as the reverse complement.
CAACTCTATCAATCTTGAAGGACTTTTTCAGTACTAAACAACAAACACATATGTCAAGTAAAGCAGTCTTTGTGCTGGTTTCAGTATTATCCTCTTCTAAATCTGGAATGATCTCTTTCTCTTTTGGAGGACCAGGGTTAAAAGAGGATGACAGAACAGGTTTACCAGTGCCCTTCACAAGGATTTCATATGCTCTCACAACAGCTCGATAAACTCTATTATTTCTAATAGGATTATTCCTGGTCTCAGTGGCAGCAAAGCAGGGACGTACCTAATTAGATAACAGGACACTCAAGATTTTACAAAAGCTGTTTTTCTGCCATATATTCATGGAAGAGAGAGGGATAGTCCAGTAGATGAGCATGCTGAACCTCTACCTCAGTTTTATTCCTGCCTTGGTAATGAACTGGTTTAGTGCTCTTTGATATGACACACTGCTTTTCTTTATCTTTTTCCCATCTTGTGGAATTAGAACTCTGTTTTCTAATTGCTTTGAAAAGCATGGATCAAAAGAGACTACTGAGAGCAATATTGTGTGTCTAATTGTAATGATACAAAAATTTTAGGAAATTAAAATTTCTAATTCAGGGATTATGGGGAATTAACTGTCATCATTGAATGGCTCTGTTCAGATTAAGAATTGTTGCATAATCACTTAATTTAGGTTTTTGGGGATATGGTCAGGAATTACATAAATTTTTTGTTTGTTAGATCAAATAAGCAATTCTAATTTTGGCTTTTTAGGTTCAGTCCTAAATTTTCAGTGGTCTGCGTTGGAACTGGGTGATCCTTAAGGTCTCTTCCAACCCAAGATATTTTATGAATATATGATTGTATGATTATCTGACAGTTGAAGTATTTACTGTCTTTTTCCCACTCCTGCATTGATTCGCTATTGTCCAATAAAGGCTGAGGTCATGTTCAAGCTTTTGTCTTACAGTAAGTAAGAGGAAGTTCTCTTCCTCTACACACCTTATTATGAGAGGTATAAGCAAACAGTACTCTGGGACTGACAGCCCTTTGTCAGACTGAATCGGCATGGACAGAGAGATTTCAGATTTAACTGTGTGAGGCGGAAAGGGATTTACAAATGAATGTAGAGACATATTTCTTCTATACAATATCTTGAACCCAGTTTCCCTAGGCAGAAAAAAAAATACTGCAGAGGTTGAATGAAGTGATTGACAGAGTATAGAATCATAGAGTCAAAGAAAGTTTTGGGTTGCAAGGGACCTTAAAGATCATTTAAACCCAACTCCTCCCCACCATGGTGAGGTCTCCAACCTCGCCTTGAACAATGTCAGGTTTCTCTGTGAAACCTGTTCCAGTACTTCACCACCCTCTGGGTGAAGAATTTCTTCCTAATATCTTATCTAAACCTACTCTCTTTCAGTTTAAAACCACCCCCCTTGTCCTGTCACAATATGCCCTTTGAAAAAAGTCCCTCAGATTTCTAGTAGGCTCATTTACGTACTGGAAAAATCAACTATCGATGATTGCAAACTTAGGATGCAGGGAACAAGACAAATATTAATTTAATACTTAGCTCATTGGAGAGCAATTGCCACCACAAAAAATATTTTATGACTGCCATCAGCACAGAAGAAAACACACTCAGACTATAGTGCATTGATTTCAATTTCTGATTTAAAGATAGTGTAAGATAAACCAGACCTCACTAAGAATTCCCTCACATATCATCTGACCATTTATTACAGCACAAATTATGTAACTAAAATGCAAGAAGAAAGTATTTTTCTCTAAATCATACAGATTAAAATGGAAGCTAAGGCACAATCACCTAATAGAGCTATGCCACTTTACACCACAATCTTGCTCGTGACGTTTACATAATTTCTATATTTTCAGTAGCAGATCCTTCTGTGGGTAGGGTTTGCCTTTACAACTCATAGCAAGTGAAATGTCATTAGTCCCATACTGTCACCATGGCTGATTAGTATCTCTGAATATTCCCTGCACTGTGCACTGGGAATTATACATATTCATCTTCTGGCAAATATTTACCAAACCCATACAACACAGCTTCATAAACACTTATCTCCTTTCCACTGGAAAGGTAACCCTTTGCACACAGTCATAGCATCTCATACATTAATCCTCCATAAACAAAAATTATTTATAATTATACAAAACTGTAACTATGCCAAGCTGTCTGCAGATTTGCACATTGGTGAAGAGCAGCTCAGGGGGTTTGCTAGAGTGGAACCTCCTACCTCCTGTACCACTGTTGTATGCTAATTGGTCTCCTGAAAAGTTCAGGGAAATCATTCTGCATGCCAGCATTCATCTGCCAAGTAACAAGTATGTGTCCCTGCAGAGAGCAAAAATGCTCCCAATGCAGCATATACATCAACACATGCATACACAGCAATAGGATAAAGATCACAAGGAGGAAACTAATCAAAAATATGCTAATTAATATACTAAGAAAACCACTTTAAGGAAACATTGTCCCTAAGGAAAAATGCAGTCAGAAATCTCAATGGACCTACGGCAAGTGGCTATTGGGTACAGTGACTTTTGTATCCCGTATCACAGGGCCAATTATTTGAGTAGAATAATTTCAGTACAAAAGGGTGGGTAGTAACTTTAGTTACTCAAATCTCAATGTATGGCTGAAACTTCCATCAAGTCAATGAGTTGAATCAGGCTGGTAAGAGCAGGAACAATAGCTTTGCTTTTTAATCCAAGATCAGAATTTATTTTCTATAAAGCCAGATATCTCATTTTCTATCTGTACTGGTGATATGTATTTGTCTTTGAGTGATTTCTTTCATGCATGCCTAAATGGAATGGCCCCACAAGCACATTTCTTGCATTGCAAGATAACTTTATTTCAGCATGTTTCTTTCTGTTAGTTTCATCAGTCTGTCACTGTCCTGGCACTGCTTCCCTAATTCACATTGGCTCCTGTAAAAGTACTTCATACCTTATATTGAAAATGTCAAAGCACCTGAGCAGATGCACAAACATGAGCACCAGAGATGTCCCATCCTCTCCTGCTGGGCAGCTCATCAGAACGTACAGGCTTCATTTTACTGCTTGGCCTACCCAAGTAGTTACAGCTGGAGCCAGAAGGATACAAATGACCAAGAGCCTAATCACCTAAATCTTGGAAAAAACAAAAGCAACTTCTTTCAGAGTTATTTCTTTTCTATTCATATCCTCTAATGGCTTGTCTGTCACTTCATTTTTAAGCTATGAAAGAACACTAAAGCAATTATACATGCTTTGGTGGATTTTGCTGAGTGAGGACCATATTGCTAGAAAGACCAGAGATTGCTAAAAGCAACAGTGAGGCAGGCAAGGTTCTGCTTGGTCTGTTCTTTACTTCTCTGTTTACCACCAGCAGTTTTGCCTGGCACCAGCACTAAAATATCAGGTGCCTTTGTCCATGAACGTTTCCTTTACTGACCTTCTCCTTTTCTTCTCCTAATTCCTTGCTAAGGAAAACAGAACAGTTTTAATCTGTAAGATCTTTAAGTATCAAAGGCCACAGCTAGCCCTTGAGTTAAATAATCCTCTACTTTGATTTTTTCAATGAAAGGCTAAACCCTACAAGCAGACATAACTACAGTGAAACTGGGGGATTGGGACAGGGCACCATTTACACAGCATATTGCAAATAATTTAAAAAAATTCTAATTGCTAAATATTAACTGATGCTTTGTTGAGCTTTTTTTTGTTGTTGTTTTAAATAAACTTCCTTATTTGCTCAGAACAATACTGTTTTAATTTGCTTATCAAAGTAATTTATTCTCAATGCAGGATAATTGTTTCCTGAATACCTGAGGCCTAAATTGATATCTGCTACTAATTGTCTGACCAGGTCATCAGGTTGGATAGGTTCCAGTGACAGTTACAGCCATTACTTTAACTACCTCAGCTCATCCACTGAAAGCAGATATGTCAATGTGAAATGATATTTAAGTTTGCTGCTGAATTTATTTTTTTTCTACAATCACTTGAAATTAGGACAGAGTTAATAGAACTTTTAAATGCAGGAAACACAAAATAAAATGCCTCATCAAAAATTCTTTTTCCCTAGGGGTATAATAGTTGGTCCTCTACATGCTTTTCTTCACTCTAGCTTTCTTTCTTCAAAAAAAAAAAAGTTTTACAACAAAATAAATTGATAAAAATTAATGGACAAAATTATAATTTAATACCCATTCCTTTACTTTTCTTGCTGCCTACAACAAAAAGTCATAAGCAAACAAGAAAAACAGTCACTAATACTGATGCTCAGCATTTATATATTATTTAGACCCTTTATTTGTATGGCAAATATGCTTACATATAAGTATTCTTCCAAGCTTTGCTGCAGGGGTAGCTATAAGTACACTGTACCTTTTAAGCCTTATTTCTGTGTCAGGCTGCAAAACCTTGACAGAAACAACCACGGAGAGACTGTTTCCACGTGCACCTTGTCAATAAATTGGTAGAGGTACAATAGGGTTTCCTGCAATGTTTTATTTACTCTGGAAAGTAACATCTGTCTGCTGTTTTACTCCACAGGATGAGGTTAAATATGGTCATACTGCACCTAAAAATTCAGTGGAGGAAAGAGATGAAAAGATTTATTGAAATTAAATCAGCTAATTGGTAATCAAAAGTGATTCCTCTTTTTGCATCTCTCTCATACTAGATACAGAGTGACTTATAATATTGTCAGCTCTTCTAGGGCACTGGATGCTTGAGGTTTTTTGATTTGTCTGATTTTTTTCCCACTGCCTCTAGGCTTCTTGCCCTGTTATTTATGATTTTCCAGACAGTTGTCAATGCTGTACTGATGTCATCCTTAATATCAAGCAGTATTGCATTGCCTCTGTCCCTGATTTTCTTGCTGCTGGAAGGCTTGTTTGAAAAATCTCCTGGAGTAGTAAAGTGTTTCTTTCCATTGAGGCCAGTAGAAAACCATTTCCTTCTGATGTTGGAACCTGATTAAAGTAAATGCTGTTCTGCACTCCCTCCCCTCTTAGTGGTTCATCACTAATAGTCAAGTAAAAACTAGACAGGTACTGAGAAAGCCTGCCCTAATGAGGTATGGTCATTTTCTCTTGAAAATTCCATGTATTCTAGTAATCTGGCATTTGTCAAGAAGTCATGTTAGTAAAGGCAAGCCTCAAGAAGTAATGTGATGTGTGTGCTCCAAACACCATCAAACTGTTGAAATGTGTGTCCTAAGCCAAGATAGAATCTTTATTTATTTTCTCTCTCTATCAATTTATTTCTCTATGTGATTTTTCAAAACTCTTACCCACATTCTGTTGCCTTTTTCCTCAAGGCCTTCAGCTGTGCTTCAGACTTTTTCTCAGATGCACTGCAGGGCAAAAGGCAGGATAAGAGAAAAATAAATAAGAGAATCAAGTAGAACCCGTGCTTGCCATTTATTTTGATTAATGAAATTCAACACAGTTACACAAAACAAGTGCTATATGGGAATCACTTAGCATTTCAGGGAGCAATTACGTGAACTAAGACATGTCTTTGTTCCTTGATTTTGTTAATGGTTTACTCAAAAGAACAAGAATCATTGGTCATTATTTGCCAGAGTGGAATAGTCTTGGATTGACAATATGCCAACATTGAACGGAAATCTTTAGATCTTTGCAGGAAACCTTCTTTTCCAGGCTCGTTCCAGCAGAACACTGCCTATCTCTGCTGAGAGAATAGGCTGTCAGCACACACAAACTGCCTGTAAGCACACACATGTATAAGAATGGACTGTCACAGAACAGATGGGCCTAGACCTTCCTTGTCTCATTTCTACGTACTCTGACAACCTCACTATATTAATTGCAAATTTTCTGACCCTGTTTCCATCTCCTGTGCATTTCCTTGATTATGCTTGAGTAATGACAGGAGCTCCTTGTTCACCCATGTGGGTTTCTTGCCCCCTTTGCCCAATTTCTTGCACGTTGTAATTCATCGTTCTCTTATCTTTTCTTCACAGGAGAGGTGTTTCATTCCTCTAATGAGTTGGAGTTAGAGTTCACTGCATGGTCATTTTCCCCTTTTGAGGATTTTTGGGTGCATAATTATGTGAACGCTGGAGCATTTTCTGCAGTAAGATCCTATTTATGTCTCACATATGCTGTAATATCTAGTTCCAACTTCAGTCATAGTGAAGCTTTGACATGTCTGGTTAACTGCAAGACCAAGTCCTTAGGAAACCAGGCTTCATGGTGGGGTGATACACTGTACACAGAGACAAGAATTAGACATCTTTCATTTTATGCATATGCTGAGCCTTACTCAAGCTCAGTGAACTGTAGTGGTCTAATTGTCAATAATATAGTAGTTACTGTCTGGTCACTAACAAATGTCATGATAATAAATGAGTTTTCTTGGGCAGTTCTTATTTTTTCATGGTCTAAACCTAATGCTGTATCATGTCTGTGTAGATAAACAACATACAAAAGGTGTTTTAAAGATATAATGAACTGTCAGAAAAGAAAGAGTAATTACTTATTTTCATGCAGTTTAGTCAAATAGAAAGTTAAAGTACATACGAAAGGCAACATTAATGCTAGAATCTAGGAACAGGATTATTAGAAAATCTGTGTGAAATATTTGTCGCTGGGCAATTTTCAGTAACAAAATATTTGTAACTTCACTGTAGCTTTTCCAAGTTGCTTCTTCCAGAAAAAAAAAAAAGAAACAAACAATTTTTAAATTGAATTTGCTACCTGAAACATTTTTGGTTTACTTTAAATTAAAACTAAATTTTTTTCTCAAAATTTGCTTCTGTTCTCTTAGAACAAACTTGAGCAAGGCTGTGTGTAAAACAAACTCTTGCCCCTAAACATAATTTTTCCTCTAATTTCTCAGAATTGCTGATTAACTGAAAAATCAGTCCAAAAGTCTGTGGGATTAACTCAGCAAGACCGGGCAGACAGAGGAAAAATGTGGGAGGATCTGTGATTTACTAGCTCTGGGTTTTGCCTTTTTTTTTTTTGATTTATCTTAGTAAATAGTTGATGTACCAAGACACACTCAGATTTTAATAGACTGTAATATCTTGAAATAATATAGATACCATCTATAATGCATTCTTTTGGTAGATTGTTACAGTCTGGCCACTTTTTTATTTTTTAGATTTTCTTTTGACCTTTTAAAATAAACTGTGACATAGCCTAGTGATTTTGCTGGAGACTTGAACTCTGTATAGACTTTAATCAACTCTGCTGGTTCCAGCATAAAGCTAGAGAATGACTGAGAAAGTTAGTGAACTTATCCAGGCTCCATAGGTGAAATTCTGGGAAAAAAGAAGCCATTTACCTTGATGTCTTTCTGACTCATTCCACTGAATCAGTTTTAATAGAAGTGTGCTGTCAGAGGTTTTAATTACTCACAAAGTTAATGGCTGAACAGCTTCATAGAGAGGGTACTTCCTTCTTCCTGAGTGTGATTAACTCTTAACACTTCCAGAGATTGCCATTGGACAGAAGACCCAGAGGGGTTTTGAAGGTAAAATGCCAGTTGTAGCTAACTTTTGTTAAGAGGAAGAAAAGAACAAAATTTGAAAACAGCAGTTTAGGAAAAAAAACCCCTCTGTCTTAATTATGTCAAAGTGCTTGCATTCTGAAACCATTTTGACTGAAACAGAAGTTTAACTTAAATTCTATCAATTCCTTAAATTCATAAAGACACACAGTAGTGCTGGGAGAAGCATCTGATGTATTACAAAAAACCTGTTTCAGTCAAAAGGAGATGGTCTAAGCGTTTTATATCCATGCTGATGACTGCTTATTGTGGCTGTGGTGAGAATTAAAATAGTAAACACGTAATGTTTGCACTGAATTTAGTGTCTGGCCATTTCCTTCAGCTGTCAGGAAAGAGTATGCTGACTGAGATAATTTAAGACTGCGAGTCCTATGAAATGCATTAAAGATGACCTAAGTTGTCATGTGTTAAACAAAAAAATGCATTCTGGGTTGTGGATATGAAAAGGTCATACAAACGGAAACCTTTTAATGCTTCTGACAGCTTGACACAGTCACACAGTAAAGCTGTGTAAATATTTCTTGGATGAAATCTTAAATATTCTCTGGTACTTTTCAAGTATCACTTATGAGCATAATGATTAATGAAAAGATAGTTTGATTTTGCTGAAACAAAACCAGAAATCCACCTCTATATAATTTTAAAGATAGTATCTTCTAAGTTTACTGACCTGTCAAAGGTGCTGGTTCTTTCTGAAAATGAAAGACAAGCCATGAAAAACATGATAAATACTTGAACGACATCACAAATAGGAAATAAGAACAAAAGTTATTATACAAAGCATTTCTGTATGTTTACCTTATTTTGTTTCAATCTAAGTGTTCCATATTTTCCTTCCATCATTCCATTTCTATACTTTCCTCTGCAGAATAGTTTGAGAAATAAAATAATAAGTTGAACCAATGTACTGTTTTAGAAGATCACAATACAATATCTATGGAAATGGGTTAACTCCTGGGTTATCCTTTAAGTAGCTGCATCTTACCTCCCTAATTTTTTCTTAGGTTTGAACTATACATTATATTTTTCACTCACCCTTTGGACATTAAAGCATCTGCAAGGGAAGCCTTCTAATACCTGAAGAATTACAACATTAATATTTTAAGAGCAGCACTTTCTGCTTTTCAAGTGCTTTATCATAGAAAAATATCATACCAAAACCAGGAGCATGGCAGATGCTGAACATTGCAGGTTGGGAAAGGGAAGGAACAGATTGGTGCAGGTCTTCTACAGTTTGGTGTTCAGTGTATGGAAAACATCAGTGGAACTGAGGCTGTGGGTGCCTCTGAACACTGCAACCCTATTTGCCATTCCTTGAACACTATGGATAGAAACCCAAGACACTGAATCAGTGTTCCACCTGGCTGGCTGTAGTGTTTCTGAGGGGTTATTACTGACAGCTCTGAACTGCAGTTTATAACTCTGTTCCTTTCTTAATGTAACAAAAAGCACTGTCACAACCAAAATAGAGGATATGGAAGAAACGATGGGGGAAGTATCTATATTCTTCGCTCAAGTCAAAAGTCTATCTGTCAAAAAATGGTAACTACTGTTTTTATTCATTGCTTTTGAGGTGCTGCCTTTGTTTCCAAAGCTCTTAGAAGAATTAGTTACAACTACACTGCAGAACTGTGTAAGTGCGAGTTTGGTGCCAGAAATGGATTTTTCCCCCCTATTTATTTCTTTTTTAAAATCACAGAGTCACAGAATATTCTGAGTTGGAAGGGACCCACAAGGGTCATCAAGTCCAGCTCTTAAGTGAATGGACCATACATGGGTCAAATCCATGACTCAGGCATTGTCAGCACCATGCTTTAACCAATTGACCTAATAGTTTGGGTTAGAATGACAAATTATGCCTAAATTGCTTCTTTCTAACATCTGGAAACCTGATTCCAACATCATTCTTTTTAAAAAATCCCATTTTCTTTTCCCAGAACTCCTTACATATTCAGTACACAGTTGGTCTGTGACTGGGTCTCCCTGCTTTGGTGACACTGAGACAAGAGATTGCCAAGAGCCTCCCCCAGTAAAAGTAGCAGATGACTGTCCTGCCTCAACTCTCCTGTCACTGTGAAGGTTGCTTAGATGAAAAATATCCGTATTCAGTTTTTTTTGGTAGGACATTATGAAGTGTCTGGGAGTCCAAATAGAGATTTAAAGCTGAATTGTCATAAATACACCCCAAAATCAATAGTACTTGTCACATAGTGACATATACTGTTGTGTACACCAAAAAAATGAGGTTCAAAGCATATTGGGTGCTTGTTAGTACACTTTTAAACTTTGACCTTTAGTTAGAGTCTTTGTCAGTAAAACTTAACTGATGGTTAAATTCACACTGTAGTTGGATGTGAACTATTTGGATGATCCCTAACTCATTTCTGTTCAAATTCAGGGAGCCCAAATATTAGGCTATCATTACCTTTGGGTTTGTCTTGTCAAGTGGGATATTTTGGAATATAAACTGAAGGTAGGTCTGCTGAATTTTATAATTTGAACAGATAATGATTTAAAGCACAGCTGAAAGACAGTCTAAGAAGTCTGATTCTGAGCCCCCACCTGCAGAATGCAGAAGAGGAGAGAGAAAAATAAATTTTTTTTTTCTTGCTGTGAAGATTTCTTTCCCTAGCTCTGGTTTCAGAACTTGATTTATTTGATGTAGGATCTGGGAACAGAGAGAAGAAGAAGAGTCATAACCAAACTGAAGTCATCATCAGATAGTGTAAATATTTTTATGGAGGAATCATTATACTGGCCAGGCCAAGACCAGGATACAAGTCCAGGCTTCATGCAGAGTATGAACCTACACAAAGTCACATCTTGTACTATCTTCCAGAGCTGCAGGAGATCAGCTTAAAAAAAGTTTCTAGGGAGCACTAGGAAGAAAACCATGAAGAAAATAAAAATTCTGTCATCAAAGTAGGGTGTTAATAGCAGACTGTAAACAGAACATTGTTAATGGCACTCTGTAAATAGAACTCAGGTTTTTTGCACACTGATGAAGTTTATTTAGGAATAATGGCTCTGGTTTATGCATTGAGAGAGGCAAGGTTAGTGAAAGAAGAAACAGAATGTGAATCCTTCCAACAAGTTTGGTGTGTCAGATGGGAAAAACAGAGGAATAACCACAGTGCAAATTGCTTTAATTCAGGGATTATATTGGAGGTATATAATGATTATAACACTGCTTGATTTTATTCTAGTTGACCAAGTTTAACACTGACATATATGTGGAAATAGGGAGGTATGCTAGCCCAGTTTGCTTTTGAATACTTGAATTGTATTTATGAGAATATTTATTTCAGTTTTGTTAAGACAGTAGGTGACAGAATTAGCATTTCAGTTCCCTTGCATGGAGATAGAGCCGTTTCATAATTTTTACTTTAATTTTTAATTTAATTTTATATGTTGGAGGGAGACAACACAGGTAGTGCCCAGTGTGTAGAGTATGAGATGTTATGCTCTGGCATGGTAGTACTGTTTTGCTTGTTTTTATTTATGAATTATTCAAAAAGAAATAATTTTTAATGTATTTTTAATTCCTGAATATTTACTTTGATACTGCCTTGACTGTTATTCATTAAATACATACCTCACAGATAAACTATACAAGATGTGCAATTTCTTACTTTGCATGGAATGTACTTTTCCTTAATAAAAAGATTAATTAAATATTAAACAATATTTCCACTAAGGAATAACAAATTCCACTAAGGAATAACATTTGATGTTCCAAATTATTTTTATTTACCTGAATACTATTCAAAGGACATTTAAAAAACATTATGAAGCTCCAAATCCATAAAGATAATCTCAACTCAAATATTAATAAATGTATCTTTAAAAAAATGGGGAAAAAAAAATCAGTGTGTCTTTTCTTAATACAAGAGCCAAAAATACTTCATATTTTTTCCTCTACTTAAACTAAAGGTATGCATGGGGATGCAAAACCAGTTTGATTTCCAGACTGTGAACTGTGTATTTAGATATAGTTTATTGACTTGTCCTACCTCTGTAAGGGGGTGTACATAATCTTTCATACACATCTCATGGATAGGAAGGCTGTAATAGCAAAGTCACTGTCTCCAAAAAGAGTTCAGGAAATTTATAAAATTGCTTTTATCTCAGCTTGATTGATACTGTGAATGATACATACAAATTTGGGTAGGCGCTTTCTAGTTTCAACATAGGTTTTCTATGCAGAGAGACAAAAAAAAATGAAACTGGGAAAGACATTGATTTATTAATGACAGCAACCCAATGCTCACATCCCCCTTTTCAGCAATTAAAAAAAACATTGACAGACATAATGGTTTCTTAATGGCTGCTGATTATTTAAGTTATCCTTTAGCTGCAAGGGTCCATACATACTTGTCAGGTATAAGATAAAGGAAGCCACCTGGTCATCTATATATTGACTTTCTGTCGAATGGGATAATGTATTAATATATAATGTTGGCAATTTTGCTTTATCACTGAAATTTCAATATCAAAATGTGGGAAAATGTCATATAGCTGTACATTTACAGCAAGATTTGACTGGATGCCATTGGACTTGGCCACATGGGCACAGGTTGGCTCGTATCGAGCTGACTGTAAATCCCCACCCCAAAGTCCCATTCTGCCCAGCAGTTCTCAAGCCACTTCTCCGCCAGTCTGTAACACTGCCTGAGATTCTTGTCACCCAACACTACTTTAATAAAAGCTGCTGCATCAGCAAGTTCAGTGACAGTCCTTTATTTGTCAGGATTGTTCAGAAATATTTCTTCTCATTATGGGATATGTTGTCAAATAAATAGATAAACGTGATTGGATATGTTTCTCATTGAGGACTTATAATTTCAGAATAACTGCAAATGAAGTTAAGTTTTGCTCCATATTAGCATTGCACACTGAGTCCTTATGAGCTCAATTACTTCTATTGTCTTCATTAAGGGGAGAGATTACATCTCCTACGGCACCACAGAATGCATGATGGAACCCTGGTCATCGCGTTTATAGTTTTTTTCTTTGGTTTTTAACATCCCGCGAAACATTTATTAAGTATGGTGAGACAATATAATGTGCTTGCAGACAAATCTCCTGAGACCTGCGTGGAGCTCCTAAATGTGGTGCAAACTCAGGATGAAGCTGGGCAGAAAAACCTTATTGAAACCTTATCAGGACTGGGTAAAATGTCGACCTTTAAAACTCTTCTCCACATGAATGATAGAGTGACTTTAACGAAAGATTTGATCTGATGCTCTCTCAAAGGAGAGAGAACACCTCAGATGAGCTGGGGTACTGACAGAATTGTTTCCACTGTTTGCTACACTGCATTTAATTCTAGACAGCAGCACGATAGTTCACTTTCTCATGTGTGAAACTTCCTTGTTTCAAAATTCTTCTGAAAGCAATTGTCACACACCAGAGCCACATGCTAATGAATAATAGTAATAACATTAATAAAAAAATTAATAATAATAAGCAGTTTACTTCTGTGGTGGAATAATTGGAAGTGAAATCAGAAACAGCAAGGTACAGAGGACGCAGCTCTCATTCTCCTTCATCCTTGCTTATGACATATTTTTTCAATCCAAGTGCATAATCTAAAGCTACTGCAGTGGTTTTCTGTTTCACAAACCATCAAACATTTCAACAAAAGTGACAGTAACTAAACTAGTTCTGTGATGTTCAAATGGTTGGAGCATACTACTCAATTGTACTTTCAGTTGTGGTTTTATTCTTATTTTAGATAATTTACTGCATAATTCACAATTAACATTCAATAACTTCCAAAAATCCTTTGCTTCTAGTGGAATACCTCACCTGAACTAGCAACAAAGAAAAGCTTTTGTCTTCTCATTTGCTGACTAGTTTGTAGTGCTCCCAATGTGTAGGTTTCTGGCAGCTATGGATGAAATAAGTATTTACAATGCAAAAGTCTAGAATGGAAAATATCTCTAAACACACAAACACACACTCTCTTTCATCTGCAACCAGATATCCCATAGCCTTGATTTCTACATTTTGTGTTTGTTTTTCACAAACCTGAGTACAAGGCTGAGGGGGACAGTTTTCTGTTATCTAACATTTAGCTGTTAGATGTGGCTGTTAAGTGATACTTTTACCACAACAGTGTGTAAGACTATTTGTAAAAGGTTTATAGTATAATATTTTCATATGTACTATAAATTTTTGGTATATTTTTAGTGGTTTTATTCTTAGCATCTAGACTGTGCAGATATTAATGACTCAAAGTTCCTTATGATCTTATGGTAAAACCTATTTTTTATCTATATGACAGATGAAAAGGGTGAAACAGAAAGATTTTTGGAGCTCAACTGACAAAGGGATGGCTCTATGACTGTAGGATGGAGTAGTAGTGAAACCATTGTAACTATTGTAACTTGTAACTGTGCATTGATTTCCCCCAGAAAGCTCCAGGTAGATCTTAGTTGTCACTTAAGATGTACATTTGCATGAACAGAAGCAGAGAACACCCCTAAGGGTTGCCATTTGGGACACTTAAGTCTGTAATTTAGGTCCTCAAAACTTGCCTAGTTTTGGATGTGATTGAACTCTCATCATGCTAACCTTTCCACTGCTAAAATGCACTTTTAGCTCCCAAATGTCACTTCTGACCATACCTAGAGTTAGTCAAGCCTCTGCAGAGTCTGCACACATGCCCAGAGCAGCATTTCTTCTCAACTATTACCATGAAAAGGCAGTAAAGCTCAGTGATGGCATTCATACCTGGCAACACTTAATTATGAGTATAACTCTTCTGTATTACATTAACATTAACATAACTTAATTATGAGTATAACTCTTCTGTATTACATACTGCAGCTCGCCTTAAACTCCTTTTCCCCATGCAGTGTGCTCTTGGCTTTCTTTGTTTGACCATATACTTTTATGTCTTTCTAAATGCAATAAAAAGGAAAACAGAGAAGTAAAAGAAGAAGAGTAACTTCTAGCTCAATATAATTTGCTTCCATATTTTCAAGTCAGACTTAATCCCTGTACTGGCAAAAACTATTTTGGTAATTTTTTTGTAGTTCAGAACCCTTACACATGTTAGTGTTGCTGTAGACACCACTGATGGAATAGTTTGCTGTGTCTCACCTGGGGGTCTACAATACCAGCAGTGATTTTAGATTCATCACAAGTGTGATAGACATTCAGATACCATCAGGCCAGACCTGCAACACTGATAATGACAAAGGCCAGCTTTTTACTTCTGGAACGTGTGAAATTGATCCAAGGGCAACTAGAAGGAACTGTGATTGGAATATTGAAGGAATCAAGGAATATTGAAGTGTACAAGTTAACACTTTTAAGAATATGCATACACTGAATGTGTATACACATTTAGTAGGTTTCTTTACACTTTTGAATTTGTAAATCTTTGTAATCATGTAAGATATTTATATTTCTTGTACTACTACAGTATCTGAATGGCTCAGTGTATTGATGTATTAATGTGTTAATTTTCCTCACACTCCGGGGAAGGAAGGTAATAGCTCTCTGTTGTTTTGGGGGAATAAAAACAAGATCAAAATATTAAATATTTTCTAAAAAATTAAAGAGAAAATCAGGATACTTGCTTCCTCTACCAGGTTTATGCAATCACAGAATCAGAATTCTCTGGGTTGGAAGGGACCTTTAAAGGTCATCTAGTCCAACCCCCTTGCAATAAGCAGGGACATTTTAAACTAGATCAAGTTTCTCACAGCCCCATTAAAACTGACCTTGAATAGTTTCAGGAATGGGTCATGTACCACTTCTCTGAGAAACCTGTTCCAGTATTTTTTTACCACCTTCATTGGAAAAGACCTTTTCCTTATATTTAATCTAAATTGATCCTCCCTAAATTTAAAAACATTATCCCTCATCCTGTCAATATGTTCCATATTAATAGTCTGATGGTTATTCCATCCTTCTTTAATTCACATTTATCATGTTAAAAAAAGAGAAAGGTTTAATTTTGAATCACAGTGAAGGAAACTTTTGTTTCTTTGTGTATTTAGATGGTGAGGAGAACCCAGACTGTTCAGGGTAGGCCCACTTAAAGATGTTTTGTGTTATTACAGAAATAGATATAATAACATTTTGATCTTTTCAGCCTCAAAAGAAATAGTAAAATGTTCATTAATCAATTGAATTTAGCAGCACTTTATCTGTGGGAGGAGGACTGCCTTTGAGAAAATTCCTCTGAATATTTAGTCTTAAATAATCCATGCAGCTTGTCCATAGTAAGTGTGAATGAAAAAAGTCATAAATTCAATAAAAAAGTCTTGTAATCAAGAAGTCCTTAAATAGAACTCAAGCTGATAAAAAAGGAACAAAAAACCAGAAAAACCTTCCTCAAAACCCAGATTTATCAACTCCCCCCAAAAAAACCCCAAAAAAAACCAAAACAAAAAACCAAACCAAAACAAAAAACCAAACCTTTCTGAACGGAGTGTTCCCATCATAATGGCCCTTTAATAGCAATCATTTGTTGAATGCTGGGCAGATTGCTAACTTCCTTCTGGGAATTGATTGAAATAACACTGAAGCTAATCAGCAATCAGATTTCTCATCGTCTATTCAGGACTTTCTTTTGGCTATGTCAAGAGGGCTGTAGCAGAGTGACCCTGAAACAGTCCTCTACAAATTGCATGCCTTTATAAACTGGCTATGCTCTGAATGGAGTAGATTGAATTGCTGGAAGCAGCTCACATCATCTAGGCAGCTTCAGAAAGTCAATATCCTTGGTGTGCCTGGAAAATCTTGACTTGCCTATAACCCATCAGATTTCTGGAGTAACCCTTACAATGCACTTTTACAGCACCATTTCTAAATAAAGCAGAGTGTATGTCATGTTTTACTTTATTTAGAAGTCAAGATATCCTTTAAGGCTCAAATCTTAGAAAATATTTCAACATGGATGTGAGATAAGAACCTAAATGCTTGTGAGGATCTGGATTCTTGTTTGTTTTAAGGTCAGCCTCACCTATTGAGCTCTCTAGAATCTGCTAAATGAAATTTGAGCCCCAAAAATAATTTTAAGGTCCTAGTAGTAAGTTAGAAGGTTTGGTACTGGGAAATGAGTAGATACTTAGATATACTATACATTTTTGTGTTTAAGAACAAGAAATTGACAAATAGAAGAATGCAAAGTATCAATGACTACATTATTCTTTCCCAAATCCTAATAGACATAAAAATTTTAGTCCTGCAAACATTTCAGTTAATCACTAAAACAATTCTACTGACATATGGAACAATCAGAAAAAATAACTCTTATCTAAATACAATATTTTCAATGCATTTAGGTTTTCTAGAAATTTTGTGCTTTCTTTATAATATCAGAAATACTGCAGAAGAACATATAGCATTTAAATTTTGAGGCAAAATCAAAAAGTTAAATTATGCCTTCACTTGTGCATAGTTAAAATAAAGAGGAGACACAGGTTATATAAGTGACAAACCAAAAAATATTTCATAAATAGTGACTGGGCTACATTAAAATACAGTAATGGATACTACAGGAGTGACAAGACTTGGATGGGAAAGAGGTTTTGAGACCCTACAGATGACTACATTAAAAAAAATACAGTCCTGACACAGATCTTCTCCCTTTTGACTACTTTTCAGCACTTTTATGAGAGAAGTTAAACAGAATCAGGTTCTTATAACAACATATTATGCTGGAGGGACAAGCATTTGGTTAGGATTGGAGGCTAAGTAGTTCCACTGAAAAGGGGGTTAGAAGCACTAGGAAAGAGAAGGAGCCTTTGTTTCAGTTTTTCCCCAATTCAGCACCTTCACATGGTGATGATACAGAACATGTAGAGCTTTTTAAGGACTAAGGTTGGATTTTGTTCTGAAGAGAACTCCAGAGGTATTATATCCTGAGGAACATCCGTAAAATGTACAATTGCCTACAGACCTCATGGGCAAAGCTACCTGCAATGCATTATTCAGGACTGTAGACAGGGAAAACTCTTCAGGCAAAAGCTTTTCCCAGTGAAAAATGCATCTGCCTGAAACAATTCCCAAATTCATTTTGAATTTTTCATAGTGTTTAAGCTAGAAAAATGGGTGGAAAACAAGAAAAATGCTAGGAGCTTCCACTTACGATTTCAAAATTATGTTTCAATTCCAACTGTACTTGAGTTTAATATGGAGAAGAAAGTATTTATTTGCAAAAGAAATTAAAAAAAGCTCAGACTAAACCATTGTTTATCCACTTAAGAAAACCCACAGTTCCTTTCAACACTTACTTCAAGAACTTTCCTTTCCTGCATGAAAAAAGTGAAGACAAATTGTTTGACAGCAAACTGAAATGATTTCAATTTTGTTGGGGTTTTTTTCAATTTGAAATGTGATTGCTCACCCAACTGTATTTAGGCCTGTGTTTAAAGACACAGATTAAGTGTAATATAAACTTTTCTATTCACACCATAAGGTCATTGTAACACACTTCTTTTTAAGGTGAAAAATATTTAACTCCCAAAGACAGTACAAAACTCTTGATTAAAAAGTCTATTTCTGAACTCTTCCGTTACTTTCAGAACTTGCTTGTGATGCTCTGAATAACTACTAACTCAGACCTGCCAACTGCACAGTTGCTAGTTATTTACAATAAAATCAGTCCCATTAATTTGCTAATGAATTGATATTGACTTTACATTTTGTGAGCTGGCAATGTTTCAAAAGTCATTGTTATCTCATTTCCAAAATGAACATCAATGAATTTCCCTTACTGCATAAAATGCAAAAATCAATTTAAAAAATCAAATTGGTTTAATACCACCTGGTTTCAAAGTATGCTGATGGCACCAGATCAAAAATTCCACTCACCAATTAGGGTTGGAAAGGGGATAATTCCCTCTACTTACTAATATGTTGTGAATTGAATAATGGTAAATAAAAATCTAGGAACAGATTACAAAAAACTAATAATTTAAATAAGTGGGTAAAAACTAAATTGAACTGTAAAGGAGCAATACTTCTTATGGGTATTATATCCTCTCTCACAAGAATACCTTTTCTAAACAAAACACAGCAGTTGTATAACAGGGATTTAGGGGCCTGGTTGTAAGAAAAATAAGTTTCTCCCACAAACAAGTCACCAAATAAAAAAAAAAAAGGTCGTTTTTAGATGAATATGTTCAGAGGAAACTTTCTCAATATTTCTGTGCAGCTATTTTTTGCCATCTGAGAGGAAAAACGTATTTAGTGAAAGCCTTTATGATAACCATACCATATCAGAACCCTGGCTAATTTCAACTGTCTCTGAAATCTCCTAGAATTGTAAATGCTTCTTTCAACCAGCCCTCAACAATGATTCTTTTGAATCTTGACCACTAGCACACAAGCTGACTAGGATGTACCTTCCAGATGATGACCAGCAGTTTGTTCTCTGAAGGAATTCTGAAGTGTTTGTAATCATATTTTAGACAGGAAACTAGAAGAATTGTGGCAAAATGTAGCGTATGCTTTTGCCTACACCTGTGGGCCATGAACCTGGAAAAATGAAATGGAGGCAAAAGCTTTGTTAGAATAAGCTCTTGAAAAGCCTCGAGTCTTGTGGTTTCTAGGCTGGGCTCATCCATTCTTTAGTTCTTTAGCTGAAAAAACTGAATTAGAATGTGGGTAGGCTGTTAACTCCATATATTGTTAGCAGAGTGAGGCACCCTAGCAGGTGAATCTGCTTCCCCAAAATGTAACTCCCTTTCTTAAAAAGCTGATCTTTCTCCACTGATTAGAGAGAAAGCATACAGCACCTGGTTTGTAATGTGGATCTCTTTTTTCCTGCTACACAGGCTAACAGAAAACTTAGTATACAAGCTATCTTTTTAAAGAAGTTATTCAAAGTCAGTGTGTTTAGTGAAGTATTTACATTCATCGAATGTCCTAAATAAGTATTCCAGGAAAGAATAATTTCTGCTCTTTACATGTGACCTGGAACAAAAATGTTGATTTTTCATATTTATAAGCAGACAAAGTCTTTGCAATCATTCTGTGTACACATCTGCCAGATTCTTACCTGGCTTCTGAGTCTATTGGACAATTTCAGCTATAAGATAATCAATCAAAACTCGAGTTTGGAAGGCTGCAGTCAAATTTCAGCTGTATTATTCAACAGTTATGAAACACACAGACGCAATCTATCGAATACTAGAGTTGTGCTTCCTGTACAGCCAGTCAGTACATTTCCAACACTCCTAACAGCAGCACAGAACCACCCTGCAGGTCCTGAAGGATGGGTAGCCAGAGCCTTAACAACTTGCACGATCCCAGCACTTCTTTTAAGAAGGTGTTTTAGTTCTCATGAAATTTAAGCTCAGGATACATGCACAAACTCTCACATAAGTAACCTCTTGTTTGAACTTAGAGAAAACCCCCTAATTGAAAGGACCAAGTGTTCCTAAAGTACAGAGAAATATGTAGCTAACACAAACATCAACTCCATTGACAATATCATGGGATTATATAGTCTAAAAAAGGCAAAATATCTATATAGGTCTACAGACATGCTTTTAAAAAATGTATTTATTTTTAAATGTATGAAATTACCATTATGGTTGCATACAATATTCAATGGCAAATAACTTCTGAAATACTGTAAAAATAACTTCTGCCTAAATTGAATAAGTTATACATTTGAGTTCCAATTCTTTCCCACCAGCATTAGACTTGTTCAAGTATCATGGTCACAGCACATAACCATGGCTACCTGAAAAAATATAGGGCTGAAAATGTCCCTTCCTCATGCATAACACTGTCTAATTGATATTTTCACTGATCACAGGTCTTTTAAGTGTGACCATGGATTAAAGAATTCAAATGGATATTTTTATGACACTCTTATTAATTGGATAAAAATTGCAGTGTCCATACTTATTTTTTTAAATATGTACTAAAGTATTTTAGTGACTGTAAACAATCCTTTTTATCCTAGAAATTTTAAAGTGTTTCTTCTGAAAAAATTTGCATATTTAAGTTTCGTTGATTTTACTGTTTTTCACTTTGGCCTATAAAATATAACTGGTACAGTTATTCACAAAAATAATCTTAATTAGTACATTTAATCCTTGATTACTTAGAATGTGTTTTAAGGGACAGTTCTGCCCTCAATTACATTGGCTCTAATCTGGACTAAACCCACACATCAGTAGCCAAATAACAAATGACCTATTGTTCAGATTTATAGATTTCCAGATGGAAGTGAAATTTGGCTTACTTTGTAAAACTCTAATAATAATTCCTATAATTTCTCTGACATTGAGATGATCTTAGAATCTAGGGAAATATGGCAAAGTACATAAAAAATTATTATGAACCTGAAGGAACTGTCAATGAAAGATTAACAGGAATCAACACTGGTGTTATTACAACGCAGTTCATGGAAAGAAAGGTGTTCATTTGCTAAATTCTTTGGTCTCAGAAGGTTTAGTAGTAGAAGGATGTAGTGAGTGTTTCAAACAGAAATTAGGTCATCATTTTTATTTGAGTAAACCTAGCAGTGGGAAAATACACAAGAAGTACCAGGTGAAATTTTATAAATTGTATATGTGTTGAATTCTTTCAAGAGTGAAGAGATGAAAGAGCCATTCAGTCAGTACAGACTAAAACCTGTCTGAGAAAGAAGCAGAAGATAAGAGCACAGTCAGCATACTAACTGCCAGCATGTTGCAATGGTGGAATATTTTTAATCTGAGTTTAGAAAATATTTGCAAAACCGAACAAATTCTGGGAAACTTTCAGAAGGATATTGTAATTTTCTTTGCTCTTAAAAATACTACTGAGATTCATATTTTTATTAATATGGCCTGTTTGTTTTATATGTGTGGTGCTTTGTCTTAACAGTATCATAAATCCTGTATTCTTGCTTTTGGTTGACAAATAGATGCAAGACAGTCTATGTGCTAAAACCATTGGAAACCACTGAAATTCTTAGTAGAAAATATATGGGCTTTATGAAGACTTTGGGTAGGTCTTCTGCATCCCAAAGTAAAACAATTTAATCCACTGTTCCTCAGTGCTACTCAATATTAATTGCTACCCAAGTAGAAGAATGACTTCAACAGTCCACCTCCTGGAAACTGTGAAGAGTAGCCCAGTGCACTTCTGTGGGTGGGAAAGCACTGTCTTCCCAGGAGCAGACCAGGAAACATAATGAAAGCATGCTGTGATTGCCTCAAATAAAATGTCAGAATAAATTAAAACAATTTGGAACATGTAGACTTTGCATGCTTTCACTATACCATTTAAATATTTTTAGTCATCTTTTAACTAAAATCTCAGATCTGGAAATCCTGCCCATGATATTGAACAGCTCTGGCAGGAAATATTCTCCAATTAGGTCACATAAGAATGAATCCGAAGAAAATGCCTGGAACTAATCAAGAATTTTCACCCATCTTATCCCTCCTCTGTTCCTTGTCTCCTGTTCGATCTCCTGTTCTTGCCATCCAAGTGTCTCTATCTCTCTCATGGTAATTCAGGCATTATATAATATGTTCTTCAAAGCAAATCTAAGAGAATCATCATCACTCTTCATTTAAGGGTATCTTTATAAAAACCTCACCAGTCTCCTTTTATCTTAGTGTCTGGGAGAAAAAAGTGGGGGGGGGAGGGAGAGCAGATCTGCTTATCTTCACAGCCATTTTTATGCATCCTTATTATTAAGATAATGAAGAAGTGTTATAAACTTACTTGACAAACTATTTTGACATTTTCTGCTTGCAGCTGGGTTTTTAAAGTGACTCTTAAGTTCTCATACATAACTTTTTACATTCTTGCATTTTATGTGTGGTAGTTAGTTAAAGGCTGACAGAGCTTCTGGGTTTAACTCCTCTGTACTTTCTAGCATCATCAGTTCACAGATTTATCAGGGAATGTTATAATCATGGTGAACGTAGATCTCTTTGACTTGTAAATAATCAGCTTGAATATTAAAAATAATTTAGAGATATGAAGGTGAGGCACAGACATAGTAACACCAAAATTGTCCAGAAGCTATTAGTGTCTAGTTTGTCTCTATATTTATGAAGTCCTGAAAGTTAATGGGAAAAAGAAGGGGAAGGGGAAGGGAAATTTAATTCTAATTTATTCTGCACATGATAAAAGGATCAGAAGGGAAGTGGAGTTAGTGCTACTTATCACACCTATTGTATCCAGGAATACTGAAGGCTGTACTGTACTCTAAATGTGGGCTGAATTGTTAAAAATGCTGACATTTATGAAGTATGTAAATGGATATCTAATTAACTTGCTACAGCTATCTTGTTAAATACCAATTAAATATATTAACATTTATCACAATTTTAATGTATCAATAAGAATTTAACTGTACCTTTATTGTCATTGTAATTCCAAATTAATTACGTGGCTAGATGATTTATCTTTTGCATAATTATTCAGCCTTAGTCTATGTTCTCTTAAACAATCCAACTGTTATAGTATGGATTCTCTACAGCACCTGATCTCTTTCTGTACAATTCTTTATCAAGTCATCTGCTATTAAGACACTAAAATCAAATGTAGAAGGGGAGGGGGGGCTTTTGCTACCTGAACGCAACTGCACTGGTATGAAAATATAAATTTCCCAAAGATTGAACATACTTCTGCAATGTTGATTATTTCTTGTAAGCAGTCTAAAATTTTTTTGAAGGAATATACATAATAGACAGCTTCAAATGACTGGTGGAGATTCTTTTATGGCAAAAATTAATTCAATTTCCATAACATCATACAATAATTCACATCTTATTCTTTTCATATCCCTCACATTCACAGAAATTAGAACTAAAACCCCTGAAACTAGGAGTATCACTTAAACAGAAAGAGCAAAACAAAACCAGTTTCTGATAATGTTAATATAAAATTTTTTACAAAACTCAACTGGATGCTTAATTTTCAAATAAAATCTTAGGCTAGCTTTTTTTAGAGCACTTAATAGATAAATAGCCACTATCGGACTGAGAAGTACCCATAAAGAAATTACATATGGCACATTGTTAATAAAAAATATCAGAGCAAGAGCTGAATAAAGCATACACAAACAGTATGTGAACTGTCTGGATTGTTTTCTTAATAAGATCCATGCTATGAACAACATTCAGCAAAGAATGTACAAATGTAAACACTACATGTAAACATAGCAAAGTTCTTGGGCTCAAGTAGAATATTCACAAGGTTTGACTTAGGCAGATGCTTAATGCTGCACTGCATCAGGTGAGAAAATGAACTCACCAGAGAAAATGTTTTGACTGAAGTGAAATACTGTACAGGGAGCAAAGTAATCTTTAAATTCTGTAAATAAAGTGTGCCTTATAAGATTTGGACAGAGTATTGAAATCTTTAGGGGTAGAAAACACCTGTGCTTATACAGATGTCAAGAGCTCCGTGTTTGAGAGTAAGGTCATCATTCTTGTGTCCCTTCATAGAAAGTTAAGAAAGAAACAGGGACCTCTAGGGAATAAGCCATTATCTTCTTAGTTATTATTCAAAGTGTTTATTTCCCTAGACTAACTTTGACTTAGATGCAACATGCCCTATGATATTTAAAAATAATATTTTTTTGGTTTTTGGCAAAGACTACCTGCTTTATTCATGAATTATTGCAGGATAAGTAGGTTTATAGGCTTAGGATTCAGCATATATTGTTCAATATCTAAAGTGGAGGGAATTTAATCGTAAATAATTTATTTTGGGAAGCACAGGGCAAACCCCCATATTATTTGATATTAGATTAAAAAAAACCCAACAAACCAATCTTTTTCTTAAATTAAACATTAATTTTGAAAATTAAATAATTATTTCAATAACCTGAAATGAATCCATCTCCATTTTATCAAAACTCTTTCTCATAATACTTGTAAGTTCACGCTGGTTTTTATTTTTTTTAATTGCTTACCCAGGTTTACTGGCAAGGACTGAGCAGTCATATTGAGACTGCATGGATCATTTCACCTGTAATGGAATTACAGCTATCCATCCCTGGAGTGGGACATTGCCAGCCACACAGCAGGGTTGCTGTCCTCATGGAGTTGCAGTTGTCAGAGCCATCTTTTGAGCTTTGATAAACCTGAGGAGGAGCTTTGCCTGCTGGCAATGGCTCTTCCTAGTGGTGTCCCCTTCAAGCAGACCCTCAATCTGTGCCATACCTGCAGGCATGCAACTACCAAAGCACGTAAAAACCTAAGAAGCAGTTCCATGATAACTAATTATGCCACTTTATGAGCACCTGAAATTCAGCTTTTCCCTGCAAACAAGGTAAGGAAAATAACTCTACATTTGTGCCTTCACTTCCCTGGAGTTTAGAGTGTTTTAACGGCTATAGGATTCAGAATAAATAAACTGGATAGAAAAATCATTGTGTGAGGTCAATTTTCTGAATATCAGTTTGAATTCTAAGCACTGCAGTAAATTATTCTTAATTTTCAACTCAGAGTGTCTCTGAAAATAGCAGAAACGTGGGACATCATTGTCTTATCTCTTCAGACTGTTAAGTGATGTGATTGTAGTAGCTGACCTTATTGAATTTGACATTAGAAGTTGATTCACCTTTTTCAAAGCATTTTTACATATTGAATTTTGGCCTCTGAGGAATAGAAAACAATCAAAAATAAATTGGGAAAAATTGAAAAAAGAAACCAAATCAGAAAACTGATAGAGACACATGAATGCATGAATAGCCCCCTTCATCCTCACAGCACCTATGAATGAAAACTATATTCATAAGATAATAAATGGATTAGGATTTTAACATATGTCTGCAGCAACTGATTTACCAGAGCTGTGGACCGAGGAGTATGAGTCTTTCAGAAGTTTGTAAGAATGTCAGTTCTTTGCCTGCAGGTGGAGTATGTTTGTCATTCCAGAAGGATTGTGCTTTGTGTGCTACGTGGGTGCAGGCTCTCTGGAGGTGCTCTGCATGCTGCTTGACTGCACCATTTTACTGTGTATTCATGCAAATGAGTGAAACAGTTTTGCCTTTTCTGGATGAACAACATTTGGATGGGTAAATGTTAGATATAACCAGGTAGAATGGGAATAATCTAGACTACAAGCACTGCTGCACCACATGACAAATTACCTACTGCTGCATTAGGCACTGATCATGGTTTAGGGCCTTTCACTGGGACTTTAGTCCCAGTGAAAATGTGCATTAATTGTATGTATGACTGGGCTGTTTAATGGTGCACATACTACCTTTTTATTTTCATTTTCAGTGTGATGTAAGTGCCTGGAACATATGTCTAGGGATGGAGACAGCTGTCTGTGCACTCGTCATGTTTGTTGGTACTTGCTACTTACATCCATACCTATATATGAATCTTTAAAAGAGATTCCAAAGTCATGTCAAAAATGAAACCACAGAAGTAAAGGATATGTGATGTTATTCCATCACTTGGAGTAACAGAGACAGCAGTTGAATGGATATCAGGCATGTGTACTGTGAAACAGAGACTACCTTCATGTTTGGAGGTTGGCCAAAGTGAATTCTGGTGTAAAACATCACAAGGCACAGTCTCTGAATAAGATGATTTTGGTTGTCTCCTAGGAGAGAAGGTTCCAAGACACTAAAAAGGAAATTAACAGGACAAAAAACAAAGTATCATAGATTATTTCCAAAGTATGAAAACACAAGCATGCAGACAAATACTCAACACACACGTACACAGACACACACATCTGTTGGCTTTAACAGACATGTAAGATTATATACATGGACTCATAAAAGAATCTAGAAATAGTTACAAAACTGTACCTGTACGCCTAACAGAACAATTCGTCTGCATCCCTCACTGTCAGGCATTTTAGAGAACTGGGTCTCAGTGGAACAGGATGTCCAAAAACAAAGAGAATTTTTGGAGACTAGTAAGAACGAATTTGTCTGCAATTAGTCTCTATTAATCCCAGAACCATACATGCAAACTGTCTTACCAGTAGTGAAGAGAAACATTTAATTTACCTGCTGTGCTATAACTGACATCTCTTTTCCCTCCTGGTGTTGCAATCTGTCCTCCTGTTCTCTTCTGAGTGGAGTTATTCTCATTAAAGGAAGCACCTTCTTCCTCATCCTGAATCAAAAGTTCCCCAGCTTTCATCAGTTGATATACATGAAATAAATGAGGAAGGAACATTTAAAAAATAAAAAAGTTCTAAAGAATATTAATAATTAGGGAAATGAAAACTTATATAATGAGAAAGCACAAAAGGAAAGTCAACAGATTTGTGCAGAGGTATGGTCAAAGTAATATGTAAATCCTCAATGGATGAATTTTATAATAAATATAATTTCATAATTTAATGTGAAACTTTACAATTACCAAAGGCATATTGCTTGTCTGTATATGAAATATGTAATCATAAATTATCAACAATGAAGAGCAAATTCTGGATAAATCTGTCCCGGAGAAAAGCAAAGATAATTTACAAAGAAGTAATGACTGCTGAGAACCTGACTGAATGGCTGTACTATATCATATGCCTTTGGCATCAGAAAAGCCAGTAGAGTTCTTCTGACAAACAGAGCAGAAAATAGCTTGAGGAGTGCCAAACATATTCCACAAACCTTGACATCTCTGGTGGGCAATCTTGCCTCTAAAGAGGAGTGTTTGGTCCCCCCAGTGTAATCTCAGTTCCTAACCATGGAGATGAGTTTTTCCTGTTTCTTTGCTTTGACCACAAGCATATGCATATGGTACTTCTTGTCTGTGACACTTTCATTAAACTGTCCTTGCTATATCCCTGTGCTAGCACCCAATCGAATTCCAAAGTATTGTAGCAGCCTCAGCGGATTAGTCACAGGCTTACCTTTCAGGAAGAAGCATTTTAATACAATAGTGGGTTGAACATGAACAAGAAATTTATCCATAATCTGAAAGGATAAAAATTCCACATAAATAAGCAAAAGAAAACTGACAGCAACACAAGAAGCAGTGTAATACAGACACCAGTACACTGAGTGCCTATGCTTGATTCTTATCTATCTCTGCCCAGATCAATGTAGTTACACTGTTGTAATTACTTATTTTTGCCAAACTGAGTTCAGCCTTTTGTTTTCAGTTTTTGGTTTTGTTTGGGTTTGTTTGGCTCTGTGTTTTGTTTGTTTGTTTTTACAAGAGACATTACTAAAATAAGAGTAGCAGCAAGAAAAGAGAGGAAGTAACCCAAAGACCTGGCAGACAGTTGATAAGAAGGTAATGAGACTTATCAGTGGGGTCCAGAACACTGACCATGTGTGAGAGTGTGCATAAAATACTAACTAATTCAACCCATAGCTATATCCTCAGATTTTCTAGGAAGAGTCTTTTTGATATCTGTTAATAAATTCTGTGCTGGGATCTGGACAGGCTTCCCTAGGAACTTTATATCCACACCTGCATTTTAGACAGATGAGGACAGTCAACACAAACAACAACAGAAGCAGAAGGTAATCTCTGTAATAGCACTGAATACCTGAAAACAAGGTCTTTTGGCTTCAAACTATTGAGCAGATTGCATTGTGTACCTGAGGTACAATTGATATTTTCATGCTAAAACAATAACAGTACATTATCTCCTCAGGAACATATGATTTTTAATGGCCATAGTCATGTGACTGGAAAAAAAGGATTTTTACTGCCAGAAGGGCACATAAAATTCATAATAAAGAGAAAGAAAATGTTTTTTTAATAAAAAGAACAGAAAATTCAGTCTGTGACTAGAAGGATGAAATATTTAATGGTAGGATGGGGAGAAAAGATGAGAGCAGAATTGGGGTTAGAATAAACCCTGAGTGTTGCAGAGCAGTAGAAGGCATAACTGAAGAGGTTTGAAAAGCAATGTTTTGCTTTTATGTGAAGTTCTAAGCTGCTGACAAACAATACAAGCTTTTCCGGCTCTAGCATGACAACCTTCAAACGTTTCAAGTTTTTGAATCTATTAATTTTAAACCAAAGCCACTCCTTCTTCCTCCAGCTCCAGACCCTGGCTTCTGGCTCCCTCAGACCATACTGGTTGCATATATATACTTGGGTTCTGGGGATTTTTTGTTTGTTTGGTTTTTTTGGTTGGTTGGTTTTGGGTTTTTTTTTGGTTTTTTTGTAGGTTTTTTGGTCGTGTTTTTTTTGGTTTCGTTTTTGGTTTTTTTGTGGGTTTTTTTGTGTGGTTTGTTTGGTTGGTTGGTTTGTTGTTGTTTTGTTTTGGTTTTTGTTGCCTGCAGAACAAAAGGCTTGGGGGTCCTGGTGGACAAGAAGTTGTCTAAGATCCAGCAGTGTGCCCTTCCTTGTGGCCAAGAAGGCCACTGGTATCTTGGGTACATCAGAAAAAGCACTGCCAGCAGGTGGAGGGAGGTGATCCTGCCCCTCTACTCAGCCCTGGTGAGGCCACAGCTGGACTGCTGTGTCCAGCTCTGGGCTCCTCAGCACAAGAGAGATTTGGAGCTGCTGTAGTGATTTGAGTGAAAGGCAACAAAGAAAATTAAGGTTTGGAACACCTAACTTACAGGAAAAGTGTGAGGGTTGGGCCTATTTAACCTCAGGAAGAGTCAGCTGAGAGGGAGCCATCAATGTATACAATTCTCTGAAGTAAGAGTGTTGCGAAGATGAGGTCAGGACCTCAGTGGTGCCAAGGGTCCAAAGTGCCAAGTGGTTCAGGGACAGAAGAAAGGCAATGGTCACAAACAGAAATAGAGGAAGTTCCATTTGTATATGAGGAAAAACGACCTGGAGGGTGACAAAGCACTGGAACAGGCTGCCCAGAGAGAGAATGTGGAGTCTCTGTCTCTGGATATATTCAAAAGTCACCTGGAAGCAATGCTGTGCAACCTGCTTTAGGTGAGCCTGCTTTGGCAGGGAGGTAGGACTAAACAATCTCCAGCAGTCCCTTACAACCCCAACCCTTCTTTTAGTCTTTCATTCTGTATTTATAAACAGCACCATATTTTTGTTCTTTGCTTCATTGTTGTATAAAACCACCTCTTTAAAGGGAAATGCAATGAAAAATAATTATTTGACTAAAAAAAACACCAAAAAAAAGGTTTGATTTTTTTTTCAGGAGATAGACTCACTGAATCCCAGTGAGTCTCTAACAAAGCTATGTCATCTCAGCTGACAAGAAGGTGAGCCCCAAAATGAGAGCAGTTGCACCTTAAGCATGTACAGTCACAAAAGACTTTGCACTGTGAGAGCATTATTTAAGTTATTTCAGCTTTTAGAACCCTTTTCAACTTGTTCGTTATTTTGTTTCATTAAAAAAGTATAAAGTCTTGACAAGGCTTGACAGTTTACCATGCAAACACTAAAAATATTCATGGATTGTGCATTCCTAATCTAGGAGACAATTTCAAAGCACATGCAAAGCAAAAACAATGTGATAAAAAAAGTTCCTCTGACTCTACACTTAGACTGAAGTTCAGCTATCATCCTTTGTGAAGGATTTCTGAATGCTCAGACTTTTTGTTCCACAAAAGTGCAAGATAATCCTAAAATGGATTATAATCAGTCTCCCCTGATTAAGCTGCTACTACTTGTGGGGATTAATTGCACACACATTTTTCTGCATAACAGAGAAAGCTGGAATGAGTCAATAATCCAGTGTGTTGGCCTTGTACCAAGAAGAGGTAATTGTTGGGGTCTAATGTATCCACCACAGAATGCAGAAAGATTTTATAAAAAGAAACAGCATGAATCATAATTTTTTGTCTGTTTGCTGCTCCTAAGGTAAGAGGATAAGGAAATTCTTTTGGTGACAATGTATTTTCTTGATTTCAGTTCCTAATATGAGGAAAAATTAAGACCAGAATATCTAAGGCCCAAGTTGGTATCTACTTCAAGCTTAAAGCAGATTTTTCAGAGTGACTTGAGGATTACATAGGAAATAGATTAAAAAATGCCTTATCAATAGCATTTAAAATAATGTGTTCAGCATGAAAAGTCTCCCAAGGAGAGCCTGTCCAAAACACGGAAACACTTCTGGAGAGATTGACTCAATTATCAGCTGTAATATGCATCAGGTGACAGACTTTAGTAAGCAAAGTGTTGCATAGTGAGAAAACTATTAGCAAGCACCAATTTACACTTCTGAATTGATGTGAATATTTGTTAATATTTCCTGTTTGCTTTGCAGCCATTAACTGATTAATGAAATCCTAAAGAGAAGCAAATACACAGTATGGGGTGAGCAGGTGTTACCACTCCCTCTTGGCAGGTGATGGGGAAACCAAGAAGAGACTTACTGATGACTTACTTGAGACCAGGCTGCTCATCATGTGGAAACATTCCTACAAGAGACTGCATACTCTGACAGCTGACATCTGGAACTCCTGTAGTAGGTGGTGACATGTTTGTCCTACTGTAAGATGGTGTTCATTGTCCCTTAGCTCTGCTTTCATAATTCATGCACTTATGAGGTGTCCTCAAAGTAGTTAAAAAGATCTTGACTATGTTGAACATTTTGACAAAATATCTTGACTATGTTGAAAGAAGGTGGTTCTCTAACTCTAGAACTTTTCTAAGTCTAATTCAGTTTGGTAGCAGCTGTCCGCAAACACTGTGAGCTGTCTTGGGTCTGTGCTACCAAAACAAGCTGTCCACATTCTCTTTCCCTATTATCTTCTCACTTCCCTCCAAAGGCACAGAGTAGCAGAACATGTTTATAAAGTGATTACTACATGTAAGTCAGGATAGCTGTACTCAGATAAAAAAGAGTGGGAATGATTCCCTTTGTACAGGAGGCACGTAAAACTGCATTGGAAAAATCTATTTAAAATACCAAAGAATCAGTACCTTGCAATACACAGATTTAAACTGAGGAACATCTACAATTTTCCATGTGCATCACCTCACAGCTAAGTTTTCCCAACTGCTTTTTTCTTATTCCTTTAAAACATTGGAAAATGCTGTTTCTGTGAAGCAGACTTGCAAACCTGACAGCCTCTCTTGCAGAAATTCCCTGAAGTATTTTGCTGCCTCTTATGCCTAGATCCACATCTGGAGGCTCATGGGCGTTAGACTGACCCATTATTTTGCATGAGTTATCCTTAACAGAGAGCAGTAATGAGATGAATTGGATGTGTCATCACTCTTATTGCAACCATTACAAGCCGTCCTTAACCAAGTGCTTTCTATAAAGTAAAAATTAATACATTGACATTAATACAGATTTCTGCATAATAAACAGCTCTGTGCAGTATCACAGGGTTTGCTCTTGTGTGCTTACTGCCATGAAATCAAGTAAAGATAGACAATCAAATCAAAATGTTGCAAACAAACAAATTAACAATTCTTTCCAAAGAAAGCTGCCCTGAGACTAGAGTTATCCAGCCTAAAACATGGATCCACAGTGGGTTTTTTTCTCCTATTTATGGTTGCTTCTATACCATTGTTTCCTTTCTCTTTGCTGAGTGTCTGTTTGGGATCTTTACCTCAGACATCCATTTTAAACAGGCATTCTTATCACTCCAGCTACAGCTTCAGTAGCCACAATCACCACCATCATAAATAAATTCTTATTAATAGCCATGAAACAATTCTCAAGGTCTGTTAAACCTTTTGATTTACATTTCAATAATTAAAGAGTTCTATGTTCTCAAACATAATATTTTAAGTTATAAAACTTCATAGTGTGTTGGTGAAGTCTTTAGCAGTGAATGAAGTTGCAGATGCTGAAGCTCAAAACTCAGAAACTAGATTACAGGTTCTCCTGATGTGCTCCTTTGATGTGCTTTTCTTTGGGCAAGACACTGGAGTACTTTCTGCTTCTGTTTGTCCAACTGAATAATGAAAAGAAATACATGCATCAGAAATTGGAAGAGGGCTGTGAGGTTATTAGTTGATAAAATATAAAACATTATTTTCTAGGCAGTATGGGAGTTATTATCTTGGTATCCAAACCTTTTGAAAAAGTTTAAGGAGAATGCTACTGAAAGTGTAATTTTTTATGTACTTTTGTCAGTTAAGAAGTTAAATGTCATACTTTGAAGTGCAAGTGACAGTTGGGCAAAAAGGAAGATTTGTTCTTGAATAATACTGATATCTCTCAGCAGAGGAATGTTTCAGTTGCCCTAAGCTCACAATCAAAAGTATTTTGAAGTGTCAAGAGTCTTACTCATAGAAAGAAAACACCAAATAAAATACATTTTTGTGTAGAGGGCAAAAATGCACACATTATTAGATCGTCATCTAACAATTATTTCTGGCAGTATCTTGCAGTATGTTCTGTCACCTTTATTATGCCAAATGTCACCTGTATTATGCCAAATACAAAACTATCTAGAAACCTTGCAATAGCTAATTTGCTGAATGCCATATCCATTTGAATACATAGAGAGCAGCAGCAGATCTACCAACTTAATGCTTCCTCCTTCAAAAGCCTAGGATGTATACATTAAGGTAGAAACCTTGATTACACAGTCTATATCAGTTTGAATTAATTTTTTTTTGGACATGGTGAATCAATACAGTATGTCATAATCCAGATGGGGTTTTCCTCTGTATAACTGCATCTTGCATTTTCTGGAAATACCAAATTGTAATTTCCATTTTTATCTACTGTAGAATGGACGAAAACAGCCAATAGTCACACTGACATGTTTTCCTGTTCTAAATTTCATGTTTCTTAGTGTAGATATAGACTGTACTTCTATTCCTATAGCAGTAGGCTATATCACAATATATCACTCACCCAGGGTGGGTGTACAGTGAATTTTACAGATAAAATATCTTGTGACCAACCAGTTCCCCATGCAGGCAAGGACCCAGCTGTGTCTGTATCCAGTTCTGTAAATATGCCACTTATTTCTAGACGACTCCATTGCTCTGAACCCCCATGGGCTCAGTAAGGGAATTGGTGAAAATGGGGCCTAATTGTGAGGACAACTTGTGGGATCCAGTGTCATATAATACTACACAAATATGCTTTTTTCTGTCTTTTTGAGAAGTGGAAAGAAATCTGGCAGTGGAATCAGAGATATGGGAAAGCTATGGCACTGAAATAATAGATGGCCACTTACTGCACACACAAGGTTTCAATTCTCTCCCTAGGACTGGTTTGATGACAGTTCTCAGCTCAGAAATGGCTGTGATCAGCGCTGAGAGTGAATTACAACCATGTACAGACCCTATAGGTGACTACTACCAGTTGTTATCCTGACTAAGAAGGGTATTTTTCTCCCATACATTGCAACAGCAGAACATTTCTGTACTTTAAGGCATTTTGTATCAGCATCATGCCAGGCTTAGCTAGACTGAATGAAATGGTTACTGCTGCAAACTTCAGCCCTAGCTAACCAACCCCTTTGGAATGACAAATAAATGTGATTTATAAATGCTTCTAAAAGACATGGATCTGGATGATTTCCAACAATGTCAATATCTGGCATCCTAAAGTGTTTGCTGAACTGCCCAGTGGAAACCCCCCCCCCCTCCCCCCCCCACCCCCAGTGCTAGGAAATGTTAGCAAAAAGGCTGGGACAGC